>OX375883.1:27125055-27725055 GCA_947359465.1 Metellina segmentata | reverse complement strand
GAGCCTTAATGACTTGACCTTTACGCTGCGGCAGATACTTATGTTACCTCTAAAATTTTGTTTACATACAGCGGCATGGTATAGATCTGAGTATGGTGGATGTTATCCCCCTTTTAAGTGACCGCTGGCATCGATCACCGTTTACGAGCTGTCAGCCGTTCGGTACACTACCCTGTCGACCGTTAGTGGGGGAGAAGGAATTTTGCTGTGGGGGAGAAGGCTGAAATTCGCTCCGGTGTCATCTCTCACCGTTCGGTACACTACCCTGTCGACCGTTAGTGGGGGAGAAGGAATTTTGCTGTGGGGGAGAAGGCTGAAATTCGCTCCGGTGTCATCTCTCACGAGCCAAACGATACGCCACACAATACTATGAAAGGAATGCGTCAGTCGTAAATGCCACTCAAGGCTCTATCATTCAAGTTAGGTAAGGGGTGTCGGAGATGCAGGTGAAAGAGCCATTCTGTGAGGCGATTGAAAAAAATCTAAACGCCGCAGCGTAAAGGTTAGTAATTGTTGCAGATGGTTCACGAATCCATGGAGCGATATGATTTTTTTTTCTTACTCGAGTAGAATCCTTTGAAATGATTCTATTGCTCCTTCAATAGAACCTTTTGAAGTAATTCTATCGTTCTTTTTCTTAGAGTTAGAATAATTGGTAATGATACTATAGGTTAATTTTCTTATAGTGAAATCTTTGGAACGCTTCAATCGCTCATTTTCTTAGAATAGAATCCTTTGGAACGATTCTGTCACTCTTTTCCTTAGAATAAAATCCTTTGAAACAATCCTATTGGTTTCTGGTAACGATACTATGGGCCCGTTTCTTTATAATAGACAAGTTTGGAGAGTGGGGTGCCACCTCGGGTGTTGCCTCACCTGACCGTGGTTCAAAATTATCGTGGTTAGTTTTCGGATCTTTCCCTTAGGGGATTGATCCCGGATCGTCGTCCATAGCCCGTTGTTTTGCTCCAGTACGACATTATTAACCCCTTGCCTGTGGAATATATTTGAAAAAAAAAAACGTGCCAAAAATGGGAAAAAATTTTTTCTCTTTTATTTTGTTCGTTATTATCATAAAAATGTTAGAAAGAGATTATTTTTGAAAAAAATTTTTTTTTAACGAAATAATTATATATTTAATATTTTCACATATATGGGAAATGTTAATGGATTACAGTAATTTTTGCTTAAATTATAGCAAAATAAATTAAATGACATAATTTTCAAGATATATACAGAGGTGTGAAAATTATTAGAATAATTGTGAAATTTACAATAAAATCTTGTTATATTAAAGAAATAATACATTATTTTGAAACATATTGATACATTTAATATTTAGTGTGCATCCTCTTGTTTTTTATTAAAGATTCGATACGTCTTGGCATAATTTGTATGAGTTTTTGGCAATTAGATTGTATTTCGTTGTTATGGTGCCAAATTTGGATCTTTCTATCAGACAATTTTTGTTTGTAATGTTACATTTCTTTAATTTTTTCTTTACAATGGCCCAAAAATTCTCTATTGGGTTCATATATGGACTGTTTCCAGGCCATAGAAGAGTTTTAATAATTTTTTCATCCAAAAATTTGGTCACAGATTTTGGCTTTATGGCACGGAGCTCCATCATGCATGAATATGAAGTTTCCATTTGGAAACCTATCTTTTACTTGTGGAATTAGTCTTTGTTTAAGCACTTTGTTATACTGATACTGGTTCATTATGCCTTCTACAATGTATAAACGTTCAGTACCCTGAGCAGACATTATGCTCCAAACCATTACTTTAGTAGGATGTTTAACCGTTTGTGCTATGCAATTTGGGGGAAATTTTTCACTGGTACTTCTCCTGAAATACTGACTGCTTTCTTCTGATATCATAAACATTGGTTCATCAGAAAAACATACCTAAAAGATAAAAAATACTTTAAGGTATGTAATTTGTAAAGAAATATTAGTATAAAGAAATTTTTAATCAAATTTATAAGCAGTTTTGTTTGTATACAAAAAACATGATTTCAGGAAAAGATATGAACAACTTGAATTCAACTGATTAATTAAAGGAAAATTAATATTTCTCACCTTGCTCCAGTCATTTCCGAATTGTTCTTGCACAACTTTTGCCCAAGCAAGTCTCTTCTTTGTCATAGCAGATGTGATTTGAGCCTTTTTTCGAGGACGACGATCACTAAGTCCAGCTGAGATGAGCTTTCTACGGATAGAAGAATCACATACATTTACACCATACGCTTGAAGAGAGATTTTTAGTTCAAGACTAGTGGCTCTTCTGTTAGATTTAGCAATTTAAATTAATTTCCTTTCAGTTCTTGCAGTAAATTTACTTTTCCTTCCGTATTTCCCAACTCTAGAATTCCATATTCACATTTGGAGTCCAAAGATATTTTTTATTCTACACACAGATGCTTGAGAAATTTCTGCTTTTTTTGCTATTTCGTGTTGTGTATAGTTATTTTCTTGGATGAGACACTCTTTACCACGGCTAGTTTTCTACGAGAAATATCACTTGCTTTACCCATAATCACGCAATAAACAAAACATTTGACAAACGAAAAACAGCTACCAATTATAAACTAATCAAAGCAGCGAAAAGAATTGCTTTAACAATAAAATAATATCGATGCCAACTCATGAAAAGAAAGAAAATACTAGCACAGCAAGCAGACGATTTTAAAATTTTATTTTAAATTCGTTTGTTAATCAGACAAATTTTTTATACAATGCAAACAATTTGATTACTTTGGATAAAATATTTTTCTTTAAAAAAAAATGGCATTATTTAACAAAATTATATCCCCAAAACTGTTCTAAAGGAGTTCAAATTGATTGGATCAACAAAACAAATTACCTTTCATTCATATATTGCAAGTATATACAAAATGAATCAAGAAAAACTGAAAAAATCACAATTATTCTAATAATTTTCACACCTCTGTATAATAAACTAATGCAACAATATTTTATTTATATCAGCTGTCATGAATTCCATGTCCCTCAGATTCCTTTGAATCTCATAAATCCTTTACAGTATGGTATATACGAAAACATGGCATGGCACACAAGCCTACATCACAGTCTTTACAATAAATTCGAGTCTCACGTGCGTCGTATCCTCTTTCCCTTTCCATCAGTTTTACGACAACAAAGGAAACATTGTCTGGTTGGAGTAGTCTTTTTCTCCGTTGGTGGGATATGTTCAGTAAAGTGTCGACCTGTAAGTCGCAACAAGTTCATATTAGGACGCCCTGGTCCTGCCGGCTGAATGTATGGCTTATTATCTTCAATAATTTGTTCTACAATTGAGATTCTGTAGTCCATATTACATTTTCCTCTGCCTGACGACTGATAAATAATAAAGGAATTCCAAAGTGCTTGATCCAGAAGATAGAAAAATATCTTTACGTAGTATTTCTTTCCACGTTTTCTGGCAATGGGATAGTCTGTAAGGTGGAAATTATCGCCATCTATTATGCCAAAATTATCGCCAATGGTAAATTATATATTATGCATTTTACAAACTGAGTTCAGGCTTCACGGAGTTGTGTGAAGCACCGATTTTTCTCTTGCCCGAACTTAGGTCAGGCATTCCAAAATTGGCACATTTGCGTTGCCCGAACTGAGTTCGTGCGTCACAGGCAAGGGCTTAAAAAATCTACCTACTTTATAATAGAATCCTTTGGAACGCTTTGATTGCTTCATTTCTTTAGATAAGAATCCTATGGAAGAATTATATCGTTCCTTTTCTTAGAATAGTATCCTTTGGAACGGTTCAATTGACTCATTTTCTTATAGTAGAATCCCATGGAACGATTCTATTCGCTCGGGGGATTGATCCCGGACCGTCGTAAATAGCCCGTTGTGTTGCTCTAGTGCGACATAGGGATGCGACATCAACAGCAAAACATCGATGTTTTTAAAATTCAGTGTATTTAACCCCCCCCCCATTTCTTAAAACTGGTTTAGCAACTAGTGATAATACATGGACAGCAAAACATCGATGTTTTGAAACTTTGATGTTCAAAATTAAAACATCGATGTTGATAATTCATCGCCCCCAAACCATCGATGTTTTTAAAATTCAGTGTATTTAACCCCCCCCCCCATTTCTTAAAACTGGTTTAGCAACTAGTGATAATACATGGACAGCAAAACATCGATGTTTTGAAACTTTGATGTTCAAAATTAAAACATCGATGTTGATAATTCATCGCCCCCAAACCATCGAAGTTTTTAAAATTCAGTGTATTTAACCCCCCCCCCCATTTCTTAAAACGTTTAGCACTTAGTGATGCAACATCGACTCCAATACATCGATGTTTTTTTAACATCAATGTTTTGAAAACATCGACATCGATGTCGCATCCCTACTTTTCAGACCTTTCAACCTTGGTCACTTTGGTCTAAAAGTATGTTCAATGTGCTGATTATGAAAAATATGCTACTTGGTTATTTTTTAAAGTTTTATAACATTACTTTTTTATTAAAAAAAAAAAAAAACTTCAACAGCGTGAAACATTGACAAGTATAAACATCGATATTATAAAAACATCGACCCCAATACATCGATGTTTTTAAAACATCGATATCCATGTCGCATCCCTAGTGCTACATTACTGAAAGAATACCTAACTAGAAAGCTTCAATCGCTCATTTACTTAGAATAAAATCCTTTGGAACAACTCAATCGTTCTTTTTCTTAGAATAGAAACCCTTGATAAGATTCTACTGATCCCTTTTCTTAGAAAAATTCTATTGGTCTAAATCAGTGGTTCTCAATTTAGTACGTCTCTAGCAAAAATCTGACCCTGAACCCCCAGGTGAAATAACTCTACATAACTGGATAGTAGAAAACTACACATTTAGATCTTGATAGGTCTTTAGGTCTTGATAGGTAAATGGTGACTAAAAATAAAATATAAGTAAAACATTTTGATATTTATTTAGTAGCATTTATAGGTATTATAACTTGTTTTAAAATACTAAAACAATTTATTTTTCAATAAGATAGTGCACTTGATGGGATAATGTGAAATTATTTATGTTCGGCTCTTGTTCGAGATTAACACTCGTAAGTCTCCACGAGCACTAATTTCCAGTCGGTTTCTTTTTGTTGTGATGAGACTCATAACTGCACTAAATCCACGTTCTACCAAATAGGAATACTGGAAAGCAATGAACAGCTTCTGTTCAGTGACCAATGATACAGGATATAAAATTGGTATCTGTTTTGTAACCAGAATTTGTGGTATTCTTGTTCAAACATTGGTTTCAGCTCCTTATTTGTGGATAATTCAATACATTTCTCATGTATTAGTATGATATGGATTCATCTGAGTTTGGGGGTCTACTTGCAAAGGGGTTACACCCAATCGGGGATAACTAAGAGATGAATGGCTTCAAATCTTTGGCTGAGGTGTTGACAATAAGCAAGCGAATCTTCATCTCGTTTTTGCAATTTTGAAAGATTTGGAAACTGAGAGCATTGTTCTCTCTCCAAGTTTTGTTTGTATACAAAAAGTTTTGTAAAAAATATTATATACTTTTAGTTTTGATTAAATTTAATATATCACCTTGTAGTTTCAAATTGGTTTAGTTAAATTTGGCAAATAAGTCATTCATATCAGCTGTCATTTTTTAAATTAATTAAAATGAGCCGCAAATCATTCTTTACTTTCCAGGAACTCCACCACTGAATCAAAGAGTGCATAAAATCGATCCAAACATGCACTTTTAGACAACCAACGAACTTCATTGTTAAGTAGTAAACGATTATAATCTTCATCTGGTTTTCAAACAAAGTTGGACAAACAATCTCTCATTTGGGGCATTCTTTTTGATATTAATAATAACACACTTTATATGGGTTTATAAAAGTGACATATACGATATAACAAACAAGACATTGGTAAAAAAGTGTTAAATAAACATTTGGTTAATAAACATAGTTACCAGTAAAATACAGTTTTGATATATCCCTATACATAGTCTTAATTTAAAATCAAAATAATATTTGTATATGTACAATTCTTCAATTGAAATTTAAAATCAAAGCAACTGATTAAAATAGAACTCAAACTTTAATAATTCTTAATAGAAGAAGTATGAGTGTCCTTGGAAAAGAAACATGAATAAAATTATTTGACATTTTTCTTGGTTTCATCATGGAGAATGTTACATTTTAGGGATTTTTACATTTTAATTTGAATTGTGAAAAGTTACTTTCAACATAGTCACTAGTTTTTAATCGCATTTCTATGCGTCCTTTTCTGGACGCCCAGACCCGGGGCATGGCAACGGCAGGCCCGCCAACGTGGGGGCTCTGATCTTTGCATCTGAACATCAGGGAGTACGTCTTACTAAGTTGCCACGCACAACAGAGGGCGCTGATGCGTAGAGGGTCGAAAGTATAATATCCTACAGCTCCGATGTTAAGAAGTGCCATTGACTTTTTCCATTTTTAAAGCTCTCCTGAAATAGAAGAGGTCGCGGTAGCCTGGTCGGTAGAGCAACGGACTAGCGACCGGGGGGTTGCGGGTTTGAATCCTACCAAATACCATCGTGTACAAAGGGGCTGGTGCACGTTAAATCTGTCGTGGCCTCAAATGTCCTCGCGTTGGCGTAGTGTGAAAGTTTGGAGAGTGGGAGGCCAGCTCAGGTGTTGCCTCGTCATCTATCCGTGGATCTAAATTACGTGGTGTTGTCTTCGAACCTTTCCCTTCATGATTGACCAATAGTCCGTTGAATTGCTCCAGTGTGACGTTAATTGAAAAATACCAATCCTGAAGACATTTCTACTGAAAAAGGATTCCTGAATACCACATGGTAACCCACAGTCAAAGCTACTCGTAGCGACGGTTTTTATTTGACCGTATTTTTTAGCTCTGCAGACGATAAACTGGAGTCCCAATGGCATCACAACCTTTTCACGTCGAGAGAATAGAAAAAAAAAAGACTCGCAAGAGAGCTCTAAGCGCCGAAGAAAAAATTCATCGCAGGAACAGGAATAGGATGCAAATACATTCGAACCCAAATAGCTTCTTTGCATAATTTTATTTCACGAGCTACAATGTTATATACATAAGCCAATTTATGTCCGTCTCTCTCAACTCGCTGCGAAGCAATTTTCGCATCCACTTGCAGCCATCTGTGTTTGCCATTTTGTTTTCAGTCTTAGATTTCAATGTGGATAAATAGTTCTCTCTCCTGTTTTTATATTTATTTATTTTTTATTTTCCCCTTCCATTCGCGCCTCTGGAAATATCCATATTTATTTCTCTGTTTTCCATTTCCTGTTTGCGTCAGCGTTTCTTTTCTTTCGGGGAAGAGAAAAAGCTTCCTTTTTCGAAGGCCGAACCTGTCGGTTACAGTTATCGACAAGCGGGCTTTGCCGGCGTCGGAATGTCGGTTATGAATTTGATGCCTGGAAATGGCATCAGGAAGCAAATAGGTGACGCAGCACGCCAAGTATGGATTCTCTTGCAGTTTTCTTTCGGAAGGACGGAGAAAAGGACTTGGCAAGTTTCGAGTCCAAATCACTTCTGATGTATGAAGTGGGAGATGTCAGTTTTATTAGACTCAACTTATTTCCCACACGAATTTGAATTATTTTTTTCGGTTACATCGCATCGGTTTCTCCAGTTTTCCTACAATTTTATCTCTACTCCAGAAAATTCTTATATACGTAGCATTGCGCGTTGTCCTCGAATTTTTCCCTTTGGGTTTGTTCCCGGGCCGTTGTTCCAGTCCGACGTTAATTAAAAGATATCTAAATAGCATCTTTTCTAGGTAGCGTTTTAACAGTTAATCTTCACCCTCCTGGTGGTTGTCTTGCAAGGTAAAGTATTTAGGTATTTATTATTAACGTCGCACTGGAGCAACACAACGCGTTAATGGCGACGATCTGGGATCAATCCCGGAGGGAAAGATCCGAGAACAACACCACGTAATTTTGAACCACGGTGAGATGATGAGGTCAACACCCAAGCTGGCTCCCCACGCTAACGTGGGGACTTTAGTAGCCACAACGGATTTAACGCCCCTCAGTCTCCCTTGTCCGATCTTTTGCTGGATTCCAACTCGCAACCCTCCGGTCGCTAATCTGATGCTCTTCTAACCGGGCTGCCAAGACCCGTTGTGACGAGATACCTTGTCATTAGCGTTACTATGCCTTTTGGTAGATAAAGACACAATTGATAGAAAAATATTTAATTAAACATAAAAGGACTAAACAAAGATGGACTGCGCTAAAAAGGAATTCGCAAAGATGGACTTCACAAATATGGACTTCGCAAAGAAGGACTAGACAAAGAAATTCGCAAAGAAGGACTAGACAAAGAAATTCGCAAAGAAGGGCTAAACAAGGAAGGACTGAACAAGGAAGGACTGAACAAGGAAGGACTGAACAAGGAAGGACTGAACAAGGAAGGACTGAACAAGGAAGGACTGAACAAGGAAGGACTGAACAAGGAAGGACTGAACAAGGAAGGACTGAACAAGGAAGGACTGAACAAGGAAGGACTGAACAAGGAAGGACTGAACAAGGAAGGACTGAACAAGGAAGGACTGAACAAGGAAGGACTGAACAAGGAAGGACTGAACAAAGATGGACTGAACAAGGAAGAACTGAACATAGGAACGTAGTCATCACAAAACAGTCGTCTTTCTTCCCTGGAATGATCGCGCGGCAGCGGTCTCATTCGGCAAGAGTTACAGTTTGGTTAATCCGAGGATTCTCCTTCCTCGAAAACTATCCAGATCTTGATCTCGTCATCAAAATCGGCAATACATTGTGTCTCATAATCATCTGCAAGCACCCACTTCTTTTCTTCTGGCCTCTACACCTGTATCAAAGATTGGAGATTCATTCGCAATGCTCGGTTCAACCTCCTCCCTTTAAACGGGTACAAGAAATTGATGTCCAAACTTGAGTTTAATCTCGCAAGATAGAAGTTCTAAAGACACTGGATCTTACACAAATGCACGATATTTCCTCGTAAACAAATCAAGACGGGACAGGAAACGAGTCTATTGAACATCAGTTCTGGTACTACAATTTTGGTCTTAAACTGACTTTGCATGCATAAAAACTAAATAACACAAATTAAATGTTACCAGAACTCAAATGTAACACTAACATACCCTTCCATTTTGTTTCCTTTATTTCCAGCCTCATTGTACTTTACAGCCTTGTTATACTATAGAACACTGCTGAAAACATAGACTAATTACTTTCCTGTCTGTAGACTAATCTGTAGCCATGAAAATTGGCACACAGGAAGTCTGAAAAGCGTCCCTCGAAGCCCCAATTTTGAAATGTAAAGTTTGTTTTTCTGCAATAATTGGACTTGGACAAGGAAACACGTTCTACAGGGATTGTGTATTTGAGTTAATAGAGAGAAATGTCGCTGTCATATTTTGGCTGTCGCAGTCATTATTTGAAACCCGAGCAGCGCCGGGTTATTCAGCTAGTTGCATATGAATAAAAAACAATGCTAGGACGAGACACAAAACAAGCCTAGCGAACATCAGTACTACCATTATATTCTTAAATTGACTTTGCAGGTATAAAAACTAAATACAGTAGAACTACAATTATCCGAATCAATTGGGACCGGACCCCATTCGGATAATCAAAAATTCGGATAATTGGATTGCTTCCGAAAAAAGGGCCTGTTTGTATTTTACTTAATTACTGTATGTTTGGTTGAAAATGGGAGAAAAACTATTTTTAAAGAAAAAGAGCTTTTAATTAATTAAATGAAAAGGGAACACTTTTACATGTTGAGCGTACTTACAAGTGCTGTACATTAGTACAGTATGTACATACAGTACTGTAAATGAAAGTCATTGCTTGCTAAACATCTCGGTCAAAGTAAGCTGTTTGACTATCTTCATCCGTTTTCGGGCCACCAAGTCGCGCATCCGCTTGACAATGAGAAGTTGCATGTGGTCACACTCGGGCTGTCGCTCCATCCACTTCAACGCACTTTCAAAGCCGGCAAATGCTTCACTAGCAGATGGTCCCGTGTCTGCTTCAACTTCGACAATAAGGCCATCTTCTTCAACGACACTTTCTTCTCTCAAACTTTCAATAAGTTCATCATCATTTAGAATTTGAAACCCAGAATCATTATTTTGCTAATCGCAATACGTTTCCGTCTTAATTTTTTTTCTGAAATTCTGAAAGCGATTCGGATAATCAGCGATTCGGACAGTCGGAGTTCGGATAATTGGAGTTCTATTGAAACACAAATTAAATGTTGCCAGAACTCACACAACACTAACATACCCTTCTTCTTTTTGCGCCGAACAACCGGTAATAGTGGTTAAGGTGTTTGCCTCTAGGGCGGAAGGTTCCTGGTGGGCATGGATGTTTGTAAGCGTATGGTGTAGAGGCATCTGGTGCACCTTAAATCTGTCGTGGCCGAAAGTACTCGCGTTCGGTTGGTGTGGAAGTTTAGAGAGTGGGGGTTCCAGCTCAGGTGTTGCCTCGTCATCTGACCGTGGTTCAAAATTACGAGGTGTTGTCCTCGGATCTTTCCCTTAAGGCAGTGTTTCCCAAAGTGTGGTACGCGTTCCCCCAGGGGTACGGGAAGAGTTTGGTGGGGGTACGCGTTGCACCGGAGTTTGATGGGATATACACTGCACTGTGCTTGGCTGCGCCTAATTCTACGTTCTCATGAGCAAGTCAAGACAGTCTTGTGAGGCGTGAGATGGTCCGGAGTGACACGGCGGAAATCTACCACACTTCGTTACAGAAACAACTTCGTAACCCTCCGTCGGGAGCAACCGGCCTGACAGGCACAGCTTTGACATAAACTTCAATGTTTTCTTAATGATAGATTTGAGTTGAGAAATCGTTTACATGACTGTAAATGGCTTTGTAAACTAGCATACTTAGCAGATATATTCTTCGTTTTAAATTGCCTCAACTTATAGTTACAAGGCAAAATTTTTTTATTGTTTCACGTTCAAGATAAAGTGAACGCTGCCATCGTAAAACTAAAGTTATGGCAAAAAGGAGTTGGTAATGGAGAAGTAGACTCGTTTCCCTCTCTTCATGAGTTTATAACAAGTTCGACAACTAAAATTGATGCTGATACTCTGAAATACATAACACAGCATTTGGAGAGTTTGCGAGTGGGCTTGGAAAACTATTTCCCTGATTTAACCAAAAATATTGAATGGATAAGATATCCGTTTAACATTAACACAACATCCATTCCAGAAGATTTCTCGCATGCGGAAGAAGAGCAATTGCTGGAATTGGCTTCAGACGGATTCTTGAAAAATAAACATAAGATGAGTACTCCAACATCATTCTGGTTACAAATACAATTTGTGTATCCGGTTTTAACAGAAAAGGTTCGAAAATACATCTTGCCATTTCCAACTTCAAATTTATGTGAAGTTGCTTTTTCAGCATTTGTAGACAATAAGTCGAAAAAAAGGAACAGACTATTGGACGTGGAACTAAGGATGCGACATCGATGTCTTCAAAACATCGATGTTTTTAACATCGATGTTGCATCGATGTATTGGAGTCGATGTTTCTACTTGTCGATGTTTTTACATTGTCGATGTTTTATTTTTAAATGAAAAAAGTATCGTTATAAACATTTTAAAATTAAAAAAGTCGCATAATTTTCATAATCAGCAAATTTATCATACTTTTAGACCAAAGTGGCCAAGAGTGAAGGGCCTGAAAAGTAGAGATGCGACATAGATGTCGATGTTTTCAAAACATTGATGTTTTATAAAAACCTCGATGCATTGGAGCCGATGTCGCATCACTAGTTGCTAAACCAGTTTTAGAACTGGGGGGGAAAAGTTTAAATACACTGAATTTTAAAAACATCGATGGTTTTGGTGCGATGTATTATCAACATCGATGTTTTAATTTTGTACATCGAAGTTTCAAAACAAGTTGTAAACCAGTTTTAAGAAATGGGGTGAAAAGTTTAAAAACACTGAATTTTAAAAACATCGATGTTTTGCTGTCGATGTTGCATGACTAGTTGCAAAACCAGTTTTAAGAAATGGGGGGGAAAATGTTTAAATGTATTAAATTTTAAAAACATCGACGTTTTGCTGTCCATGTAGCATCATTAGTTGCTAAACCAGTTTTAGGAAATGGGGGGGGGGAGTTTAAATTCACGGAATTTTAAAAACATCGATGTTTTTGGGTCGATGTATTAGCAACATCGATGTTTTAATTTTGAACATCGATGTTTTGCTGTCGATGTCGCATCCCTACGTGGAACAACATCTCAGATTTAAATTAACAACCAGGGAACCAAATTATGACGATCTGTTATCCCAGCACAAACAATTTCATTCTTCTCATTGATCCAAATAAACGTTATCTATAATATAACTTATTTATATTTTATTATGAATAATTTTATTTCTCTTTTCTTATTATTTCGTGTATGTCACAAAAAAAGTAAAAAAATACTTTTTGATTGTTATTAAAATACATCCATTTTTTCGACGAGGGGTACTCAGCGTTACGAAAATTATAGAAGGGGTACACATATGTCAAAAGTTAAAAAAAACACTGATTTAAGGGATTGATCCCGGACCGTCGTCGTCAATAGCCCGTTGTTTTGCTCTAGTACGACGTTAACTAAAAATTACTTTACTTTTACCATTACTCTACTTTTTGCTTTATTTCCAGCCTGCTTTTGAAGCAACTTGGCCTAATATGGCCATTGCATATAAAACAACAAACCTAAGTCATTAACAGTTTTAGTCGTTGTTTTGAATGTATGTACGTGAATGAAGGTTTTCGTCTGTTTATCTATAGCAATTACTCATTTGATTAAAACCATCCAATCCCATTTTGGAAACCACACCATTTTCCTTGAAAAACACGTCCCGAAATTCCACTCCACCTTTCGCGTTCCATTCCCGTTCGGGAAGAAAGATTCGGGTCTTCCCCAAAGATAAAAGCGACGCAAAATGCCGTCCGGAGATAAGTCCGGGTCGTAGTTTCGCGTAAGCCCCAGAGATTGAAGGCCAAGTGCGAGGGGAATTGCCCTGTCGGTAGTGCCACGTGAAAGGATTTCGGCATTACGCAAGTCTTATCCTCGGAAGACGCGGTGGACGAGAGTACGCGAGGGGGCGGGATCTTATCTGATGTTTCGCTCCGCCGGGCTTCTGGTGCGTCCCTTTTCAGTGGAAAACTTACTTTTCCCGCTAATGCTTCGGTTTCTTCTTTTACGGGATTGTTTTTGGTTTGGGGTGGGAAAGTGCGTTCTGGGGGACATGTTTGTGATTCGCTTCCGGTTGGAGAAGAAACGAAAGGGGTTAGGGGTCCTCGTTCGATGTTGAGAATTCCTGTTATCTTGATTTAAGTTTGAGATTTTAATAGGTCGGTGGTTTAATTAACTTCGCCCTGGAGCAACACAACGGGCAAAAGCCGACGGTCCGGGATCTCCCCCCCCCCCCCCCCCCAAGAGGAAGATCCAAAGACCTCGGTCAGCTGACGAGATAACACCTGAGCTGGCATACCACTCTCCAATCATATACACCACGCTAGCGTGGCCGACCAACTGCTTTGGTGGTCAAGGTGTTAGCCTCTAGATAGGAAGGTTCCGCGCTCGAATCCGGGGCAGGGCATGGGTGTTTGTAAGCGTATGGTGTAGAGGCGGCTGGTGCAGCTTAAATCGGACGTAGCCGAAAGTCCTCACGTTGGAAGTTTGGAGAGAGGGATGCCAATTCAGGTGTTGCCTCATCTGACCGTGGTTCAAAATAACGTGGTGTTGTCTTCGGATCTTTCCCTTATGGGATTGATCCCGGACCGTCTTCAATAGCCCGTTGTTTTACTCTTGTACGACGTTAATATTCCTATGACATTATTAATCCTAATACTATATTCCTAGTATTATCTGTTGATTCATGTTTTTTTATTTCAATATACTCAGAAAAGAAAGTAAGGAATTTTTAGTTTCGGGAAATCCAATTAGGCTATGTGGCACAAAGTTGTGATCTTTCATTTAACGACTAGTTTTATTCCCCTCTTGTAATCGTAAAAATTCTTTTATTCATCTCTTGTAAGAAAGTATGTATTCAAGAAACCAAAATGAGATATGATGAAAACCATGATATAAAAACAAGAGACAACAAGAGAAAAAATAAAGTTAATAATACACACACTGAATGAAAAAAGTGAACGCAACACAGATTTCCAACGTATATTTTACTTGATTCCATAATAATTTTGAATAGGATTCGTTCCCTCCATGGACACTCTGGAATACACCCTTGCTCTTGACAAGTGGTTTTTTTTTATAGTATTAAGTAAAAAGAAACACACGTCATTACAATTTTTCCCGAAAATGACTCAAATTAATGCATTGGATAACTTATTGGTTGGGAACGTATTTATATCTGATAACACTGCGCTAACTTACGTTTTTCCCATATCTGCGGTGACTCTGTTGGAAGAGTAACGGATTAGCAACCGAAGGGTTTCGAATCCAACAAACACCGTCGTGTACAAAGAAGACTGGTGTACGTTAAATTTGTCGTGGCTTCAAATGTCCTCTCGTTGGCGTGGCGTGGAAAATTGGAGAGGGGTGCCTGCTCAGGTGCTGCGTCATCTGACCATTGTTCAAAATAACGTGGTATTGTCCTCGGATCTTTCCCATGGAGGATTGAGCCCGGACCGTCGCTAATAGCCCGTTGTATTGCTCCAGTGCGATGTTTATAGAATACGTAGCTACCTAGCCCTTTGTGTTGCTCCGGTACGATATTCATTCTATTGATATGGAGGCTGGTGCACGTTAAAACTGCCGTGGCGTCAAATAAATTCACGTTGGCGTTGAGTGGAAGTTTGGAGAGTAGTGTGATCTCATGACCTGAAAAGGGTTCAAAATAATGTGGTGTTGTCGTCGGATCTTTCTCTTGGGGTATTGATCCCGGACCGTCGTCTATAGCCCGTTGTGTTGTTCCATACGACGTTTATTAAAACACCTACTTACCTTTCGGTCACCTCTATTTTTAAATGACTACTTGCAAGGGCACGCTCAGCACACCACACAGGAACTGCCTTGATGTAGAGGTTAATGTTCTTTAAACAACTATTTAATACCTTTCTGCAACAATGAGCTATAAATATTAACAATGGGCAGAAAGTATTGTACGTGTGGGAATGGATGAATGAATAACCGCTTCCTCTATTTGTCCCAAAAGGTTGATCTAATCCAATTTCAAAGTACCTATTGAAATAAGCTTCCCGTCCCTGAACGTCTGTCCCCAGTAGCTACACTACATTTTTTTTACCATGGGTTAGCCCACTATTCCCGCAAGACGTGGGTACATTTCTGAAAGGCAGTACGGTTTCGAAGCACGCATTGTCATCCACACATGGGACTTCAACAGCAAACAAAATTAACAGCAACATTCATTTCCCATACATTGTCTCAAGAACCAATCCTTTCGATTTCCCTTTTACCCCTAGGCAACCCCCACAAAACGCTCAGAATCCCGACCTTAATGCCCCCTCTGGGCACATACGGGGCTCTAGATGGCCTTCCAAATATACGACCACCCCCCTCCCCGAATGTGAATCGCCACTTTAGATTCGAAATGGAACGTTATTACCGAACGCCGAATCTAATTCCCATTCTGGAGGCCGGAGAGATTGCCGTTCCTTTTTTTCCCCCCGTTCCACGATCGTTCGAGAGACCCTCTTCGCGGGGGGTCTCGGTACAAGATACGCTGCCACCGTCGCCACTTTCAACACCCCCAGCGGCCATTAAAGTCTTTTGCGCTCCGTGAAAAATGGAACAAGAGGGAGATCATCCTGGAATAAACCCCCTTCCCAATAAAGAACTTATTAATATGTGAAAGTAAAGTGCGCCTCTGGGCTCAATTCCGGCCTCAAAGAGACCAGGACGTGACTTTTCCGTCTTCCTCCACACCGGGAGAATACATCAAACCCGAACCGCTTTAGAGGACTGCTTTCGCGCGTCCTCTAATATTGAAGCGGTCGGATGAATTAAGCATTGGGGATTGCACTTGGGACGCATTTTCCGGACATGGGATTTATAGCGTCGGCGTCTTTTGCCCTTTGATGAGTGCAGCGTGATGACGGTCGGACATGCGACCTCCATAACCGTGAGGTGTTTCGGATTAAGAGGACCTCCTTTGACGATTATGAGTCGCGGTTTTGCGTGGTTTGTGCAGCGAAGTTGGGACATTTTTTGTGACGGAATTGTCGTGGGTTATGTCTGTTCGGCGTTTGATGCGATGCGATGTTTCCACTTTATTGGAATTATTCATGCAGATGTGGAGGAAGTTGGGAAGAATCGTGATCGCTTTTAACTTTGTTGATGGCTTGTAGGATCGTTTTCAGAAGAAGTTTTGCAAATGAGTTGAGTCGATTCATTGCAATCTTAATATGCCACACAAATTGATCGATGTTTCAGTAGCGGATTGACTGATCCCGGACCGTCGTCAATAGCCCGTAGTGTTGCTCTAGTACGACGTTAACTAAAATTACCATTACCAGTACCGGATTACCAACTTGTATGTAGGTATTTTAATTAACGTCGCACTGGAGCATCAGGGTATTGGCAATCGTCGGGGATCAAACTGTAAGGAAAAGATAAGAGGACAACACCACGTAAATTTGAACCATGGTGAGATGACGAGGTCGCATCTGAGCTGGAACCCCACTCTCCAAACTTCCACACCATGCCGACGTGAGTATATTTGAGGCCACCACAGATTTAACGCTCACGCAGCCCCCTTTGTACACGGCCGATCAACCGGTTTGGTGGTTAAGGTGTTAGTCTAGATCGGAAGGATCCTGGTTCGAATCCGGGTGAGTTCATAGATGTTCGTAAGCGTATGGTGTAGAGGCGGCTGGTGCACCTTCAATCATCTGTCGTGGCCGAAAGTCCTCACTTTGGATTGGTGTGGAAGTTTGGAGAGTAGCGTGCTAGCTTATGAGTTGCCTCGTCATCTTACCGTGGTTCAAAATTACGTGGTGGTGTCCTCGGATATTTCCCATTAGGGGATTGATCCCGGACCGTCGTCAATAGCCCGTTGTGTTGTTCTAGTACGGCGTTAATTACAATTACAATTACAAGGTAAGGTTAGTTAAAGAGCCGCGGCAGCTCGGTTGGAAGAGTAACGGATTAGAAACCGGAGGGTTGCGAGTTCGAATCGAACCGACCGTTGTGTACAAAGGGACCTGCGTATGTGTTAAACTTGTCGTGGCCCCAAATGTCCACAAGTTGAAAGTGTGTGCAAGTTGGTAGAGTAGTTTCCAGCTCTGGTTTGAGGTGTTAGCCTCTAGATCGGAAGGTTCCTGGTTCGAATCCGGGTCCGGGCATGGATGTTCGTAAGCGTATGGTGTAGAGGCGGCTGTTGCACCTTAAATCTGTCGTGGCCGAAAGTCCTCACGTTGGGTTGGCGTGGAAGTTTGGAAAGTGGGGTTCCAGCTCAGGTGTTGCTTCGTCATCTGACCGTGGTTTAAAATTACGAGGTGTTGTCCTCGTATCTTTCCCTTAAGGGACTGATCCCGGACCGTCGTCAATAGCCCGTTGTGTTGCTCTAGTACGACGTTAACTAAAATTACCATTACCAGCTCTGGTTTGACCTTGTCATTCACTTGTCCGTGGTTCCAAATTCCGTGGTATTGTAATAGAATCTTTCCATTCGGGTTTGATCTTGGTACGTAACAAATAGCCTATTTGAGTGCGACGTTCATTAAATACCTACCTATACCAACAAATGTGCTCTTAAAGGCCGGGTTATTAAATGATTGGTAATTTTAAATTAACATCGTACTAGAGCAACACAACGGGCTATTGACGATGGTCTGGGATCAATCCCCTACGGAAATATCCGAGGACAACACCACGTAATTTTGAATCACGATCAGATGACGAAGCAACACCCGAGCTGGCACCCCACTCTCCATACTTCCACACCAACCCAACGTGAGGAATTTCATCCACGACAGTTTTAAAGTGTACCAGCCGCCTCTACACTTATAAACATCCATGAACTGACCCGGATTCGAACCAGGAACCTTCCGATCTAGAGGCTAATACCTTAAACACCAGACCGGTTGGTCGACGCGTATTAAGTGAAAAATTAAAACAAAAAGCGAGTTAATGTTACGACTCCTTTGCTTTATAACCTAACGAAGAAAACTAATTGTAACGCAATTGATATTCACGATATTTAATCTAAGGATTAAAAAGCGCACCGTCTTAATCTCTTTCATCGCAATTAATTAACATTCTAAATTCATAACGAGGGTAAAATAAAACACCTCTAGCACACGTTAGATGATCACAGTGGTTCGTTTAGAAACATAATGGTAACTTTTTCATCCCCATTGCGGCCTGAACTGAGCTGCAATCTTATCAATTATCATTCAAATCTCAAGTTCAGGGTTGCAGAGGACCATTTCGCCGTTAAGCGTTCACTTTTCTGCAGTTAAAAGCCTTTAATCTCCGCACATTGAGAGCTCGAGATAAGGGGGAAAAAGAGGACATTAAAATAATCCTCCAATTTTTGGAGCGCTTTTTGCCGCCATCGCTTTTTTTATGGGTCGTTAAAAACGGAAGTGAACGTTTCGGTGTGAGTTGGCAACAAATAGGGCTCGGGATGTGGATCGTATGATGGATTTCCGTTGTTTTCAAATTCATTTTTTCTTTTGAAGCTGTTGTCGTGTTTTGTGATTGTGTAATATGTTGGTGAAAGATTTATTTGGAAGATATGGTATTTTTAATTACGTCACGCTGGAGTAACAAAACGCGCCATTAGTGACTGTCCGAGATCAATCCACGAAGGAAAAGTTCCGAGGATAACACTACGTAATTTTAAACCAATATTAGATGAGAAGGTCACACCTGAGAATGCACACCCACTCTCCAAACTTACGCACCACGCCAAGGTGAGAACATTTGAGGCCATGGCAGATTTAACGTGTACCATCCCCCTTTGTACACGACGTGCTTTGGCTGTGAAATCGCCACCCTGCTGTTGCTAATCCCTGACTGTTTCAAACGGAATACCGTTGACAATTTATTTGGAAGAAAATGGATTTATTTTCATACCCGTAGGAGGTAAGGTAATTTTAACTAACGTCGTACTAGAGCAACACTAACGGGCTATTGACGACGATCCGGGATCAATCCCCAAAGGCATTGGTCGGCAAATCGCGGGTCTTTAGCCCCTTCAGTGCGGCTCTTTAGCCTCTTCAGTGCGGCTCTCTAGCCTCTTCAGTGCGGCTCTCTAGCCACTTCAGTGCGGCTCTCTAGCCACTTCAGTGCGGCTCTCTAGCCACTTCAGTGCGGCTCTCTAGCCACTTCAGTGCGGCTCTCTAGCCACTTCAGTGCGGCTCTTTACCCACTTCAGTGCGGCTCTTTACCCTCTTCAGTGCGGCTCTTTACCCTCTTCAGTGCGGCTCTTTACCCTCTTCAGTGCGGCTCTTTACCCTCTTCAGTTCGGCTCTTTTGCCACTTTAGTGCGGATCTGCCACGAATTGATTTCGACTGAATGCTGGCAGTAAATATCTTGTTGGTAATGCGAGAAAGAAAGCAGTTGAGAAACTTCAGAAGAGTCGAGAAAAACCAAGTTCTGTATTTAATTATTGGGTGCAATCTTCCAACAATGTTAATATATTGCAAGATTTATTGTGAGTCAGAATATTGCTAAGAGAGGCAAATCTTACACAAACTTTAAATTCATTAAAAGTTGTTCTATAAATGTATCCGAAAAGCTATATATTCCAGAATTTTAAGAACAAGGCAGAAATTCTTCTAATAAAATTAGTTACCAGTGTTTACTAAAACAGTATGAAACACAATGTCTTCGAATGTAACCAACCAGCATATCGAAGATCTTAAATTGGTTTCAGGCTTTATATCAATAGCTGTTGCCGAATCTTGTGACAGAAATGTCACAGCGCGTTTCACTCTTTGTTCGATTTATTTCGTCTTCGCGTCGTAAAGAGGAACTGCTAGTAATATTGCCACTGAAAGGTCAAACACGTGGCGAGGATATTGCTGATTCTATCATTGAATGCATGGAGAAACATCGTATTCCACTTGATAAAATTGTTTCAATTTCAACAGATGGGGCAAAAAGTATTATCGGAGTGATAAAAGGTTTTGTTTCTACTTTGAAGGAAAAAATTTATCACGAGATACGTCTTTACCATTGCATCATTCATCAAGAAGCGCTTTGTGCGCAGACATTTCCAGAAGAAACTTGCAATGTTGTGGAATGGATGATCAAGATTGTCAACACAACTGTAGGTAAAGCTCTTTATCATCACCAATTTTAAAAAGTGAAAGATCCGAGGACTACACCACGGCATTTTGAACCACGTTCAGATGACGACATACCCGTAAGAGGGTGATTCGTAGTCTTGTTTACGGTTGGAAGAGTCGATTATCATCCGGAGGGTCGCCAGTTTGAATCCAGCCGTAGACCATGGTGTAGAAAAGGTATTGGTGCGTTTTAAACTTGTCGTGGCCTCAAATGTCGTCACGTTGGCATGGTGTGGAAGTTTGGAGATTTGAGCTCGGGTGTTACCTCGTCATCAGACCGTGGTTAAAAATTACGTAGTATTGTCTTCGGATCTTTCCGTTCTGTAGTTGATCCAGAACTGTCGCCAAAAGCCCGTTGTTTTGTTCCATTGCGACGTTAGTTAAAGCAACCAATAACGCATTTTAATAGCTGCTGACTGAGACCTTCAATGTTTATTTATACGCCGTATTTTTTTTATCGCTTACATTTTCCTTTCCTTCCAAGAGTTAAGAATTGTGAAGTTGTCTTTGGCAACCGCTCTTTTTACATCCGACGCTGTCTCCCAGAAACGAGCCACTTCAGAAACGCCTGATTGGGAAGCAAAGGGGGAAGAGGTATTTTTCGGGAGAAGGAAAAAAGGAGAAACCGGCGTGGCTTTTCATTTCCTGGAGTTCTCCCGAGACCCCCGGAGTTTCCTTTCCGCAAATTTCCCCGAAGTCGGGGTAAGGAATTTCTTCAATTTCATTTCTCGGGTGTGGGGGAATACGTAATGATCTTTTTTTCTTCGTTTTCCTTCATTTTGTGTTTCATTTTCTGCCGTGACGACGGGATAATGGAAATGGTCGTGTTTATTGAGTGCCGCGTGCCTGATTTACAATGCGGCAGTTTTTTTTTCGCGGGTGCCTCTGTCTCTTCTGTGCTATTGTCGGGAATTAGATGAGAAAATGGGGAAAATCGGGAAAAACTATCTGTGAGGTGAGGCGACCTTCGGGTTTTCTCGATTCGCCCGTAAATGGGATTCGGCGTGCCTTTGGGGCGAAGTGGGAAAAACAGGAAAAGGTGCGAAAAAATAGAAAAGTGTGTTATTGCTTTGAACTGTTTGCTACGTTAATGCAACACTTCCAAAATTGGGTATATGGGATTTACAAAAACACCATGCATCAATACATGTTTGGATATTGGCTCAGAAGTTTGAAAGGTATATAGTTCACATATGTTTGAAAATATCTGTGTATCTAAAAGGATGTGTGTGTATATATTCTGTATACAAATGCACACCGTTTGACCAATTCACACCAAATTTGGTACACTTATACTTTAGAACACTGCTGAAAACGTAGGCTATTTCTTAACTGTCTTCAGACCAACCTGTAGCCATGAAAATTGGCATACAGGTGGTCCTAAAAGTGCCCCTCGAAGCCCCCAATTTTAAAATCTAAAGTTTGTTTCCTTGCAATAAATGGACTTGGACAAGGAAACACGCTCTACAGCAGTGTTTCCCAACCTTTTTCGTGCCATGCCCCACCTAAGCCTTTCTAAAATTCTTATGCCCCGCTCTGTAACATATACATAATTTTTAATACTAAAAAATTGAATTGTTCACTTAATAAACTTAAATGATAGGTTTTAGGAAGAAATCACTAGGAAATTGTTAACGAAACACAGTATATAAATTTTCAAAACATATAATGAAAAACTGAAATTTAAATTCTAAATAATTTTAATAAAGATTTTTCTATAATAATTTAATATTTTAATTTAGTGAGATCCTTGCGCTTGATGCTTGCTGCACAGAGATTTTATGTAAGGTTCCAATTTAGTTAGCTTCTTCCCGTTGTGTTATATCCAGACGATTTCTTTTTTTTTATCAGTAAATCATTTACAGCACTAAATCCACATTCGGCTAAATATGAAGATGGAAACGGTAGCAATTGTTTTCTTGCACATTTTGTTGAATTTGGGTATTTGATTTCTGTTTCCTCACAAAGCCATACCATCGCTCCTTTTATATTAAATAAAGTTTTAACTGACTCATCCTTTTGCATTTCTGAGAGTTCTTCTTGATGCTGCATATTTGATATATCAGACAAATCCACTAACATTGGCTGCATCATCCATGTTGGAAAATCAATTTGTTTTAAATCAGAAAATCTTTCTTTTAAATCAGCCGATAGAATTTTCAGATGATCGACAATAACAAGTAAAGCGGTATCATTTACTTCACATTTTTGGAGCCAATGAAACTGTTCGAAGTTTTTGTTGTTAATCTATTTTTGACATAACTCAATAAGGGTAATGAAACCAAATATCTTCGCTTTTGCATCAACAAGAGTTGTATTTGTTCCTTGAAGTTGCTTATTTGATATATTTAGTTTTTCAAAGATATCGGCTAAATAACTCACAAATGCTTTACCATCGACTGTTAACAGATACTTCATTTCAAGTTTGTCGCTTAAAAAATCACTAAGAGTATCAAGCAGTTCCATAAATCTTTTCAAGCAGTTCCCTTTAGAGAGCCATCTTACTTCAGTGTGAAGTAAAAGTCTCCCATGGTCTGCATTTTGTTCTTCACAAAATAGCTTGAAGAGACGCTCACATTTGGCATTAGCTTTAATAGCATTGATACATTTTATTACTGAATGTAGTACTTCATTTAGAATAGGCGAGATGTTTTTAGCTACCAAGTTTGCCCTATGAATAACACAATGCACAATAATCATTTCTGGATTCTCATCTTTCATCAATTTTAAGCAGCCATTTTTCTTGCCCATCATATTAGGAGCAACATCTGCAGCACAAGATGTTATATTTTTCAATGGTATATTATTGACATCTAAGTAGTTTTTTTAGCTTATTATATATATCTTTGGAGGTAGTGGTGCTTTCTAATCTTTTACAGAACAACATTTCTTCAGCAAAATGCCCTTTATCAATATTTCTTACGTAAGTTATCAATACTGCCTCTGTCTCTCAAAGTTGATTCATCCATTTTCACTGAGAATTTTCTTGTTTTCAGCTTTTCAACAAGTTGTTTTCCAATATCTCCACTCATTTCGTCTATTCTTCTGCTAACAGTATTGTTACTGAGTGGTTATTACATCTTTGTCATCTTTTTCAAGAACCGTTTTAAGAAATGCTGATATTGACGGGTTTTATTAAATTATCTCCTATAGTATGATTTTTTCCAGATTTAGCGATGAATAAAGAAATTTGATAACTAGCCTCAAGAATACGGTTATGAGTTGAAGTGTGAGCAGTAAATAGAGACTTTACTGTTGTCCTCTTTTCAAAATGTTTCTTTAAAGTTTGAAAGTAATTCAAATCTGAATTAATATGAGCATTATGTTACGCATTAAAATACGCCTCAAGACGACCTCGTTTCATTGATTCGTTGGTCAAGCATTGCTGGCATAAAAGACAAAAAGGAAACCGCTCATCGTAGACAGCAGGTATGAACCCAAGTTTTAAATATTCCTCCGAATATTGACGAACTTCTTTCGTGCTTGCACCACTCTTTTTACTATGGGCTGAAAGAAATATATATAAGATCAATTAAAAACTAAAACTAAAGTATGTGTTAAAATTAATTTAATGGGACATAGAGTAAACGTATACTAAAAAATGCATATTTATTTAAATATATATAACACATTTACCACACCGCCACCGCAAAATAACATATTTTTTCCATTTGACAAATTTTTCAGGAAAATTATGTTTCTAAAATTAAAATAAATAAAATAAAATACTTACCAAATATATCTATACAATGTATATATTTTTTAAATCAACGAGACTTTTACAACAGTTTTTTTACGCACGCCTATTTCAAACTAACACCAACTGAATGTTGCGAAACAATACAGAAGTTGCGACGGGCCATTCAGATGCGAACAACTGCGTTGTTTAGCGAGATTTTAAAGCGTCCGGTGGTCTACGCGGAGCCTGCCGTCTGCCGCAGGGAGGTTAACTTGACGATGCCAAAAACCCAGTTGATATTTTGGTCTCGTTAAACAAATTTATAATATTTATTGGCCGCAATTATTTAAGAATTTGTTTTTTTTTCTTTCAATTTTGGCACCGAAAGGTAGCATTGCATTTAAATGACCCGGAGAAAAAGGGTTAAACTTGTGTCGAGTCCATTTTCGAATGCCCCCCCCCCTTTAAATATCAAATTGCCCCCCTGTGGGGCGTGGGCCCCACGTTGGGAAACATTGCTCTACAGGGTTTGTATATTTGAGTTAACACAGGGAAAGGTAACGGTTATATTTTAGCTGACGCGGTCGTATTTAAAACCCGAGCACTACGCCGTGTTATTCAGCTAGTTGGTTCATATATGTTTAAATGTATATTGGTTCATGTAATATTTGAAAGATATATTGGTTAATATATATTTGAAAGGTATATTGGTTCATATATATTTAAAAGGTATATTGGTTCATTATATATTTGAAAGGTATATTGGTTCATTATTTGAAAGGTATGTTTGTTCAATATATGTTCGAAAGGTATATTGGTTCATATATGTTTGAAAGGTATATTTTTTCATAATATGGTGGAAAGGTGTTTCAATTCTTTTGTGTTTGAAAGGTTGGTTCACATAAGTTTGCTCACTGCGAGTTGTAGGTGGCAAAGGATCGTTTGTTTTCTTCCTGGGTGCATGTTCGTATATTGCAAAAGGAATAAATCCATGCTATTGAAATAGAAATAAAATTTATTACAACCGAAAAACATAATGATTTAACAACCTGATAGGCTTATCAAACGCACAAGAGACTAGAACTTCAACTGAGAAACTACTCTCGGAAAAAAAATTCTCAATCCAAAGTTTAATACATACAAAGAAAACGGAACCCATTGATCTACTCGCCCAATAATGAAGTCAGTCAAAGAATATTTGATACGAATAGTTCTGAATAGGAACACAAATTCTGAAAATTCAACAATGTATTTCTCCTTTTTGTGCCAGAAAAAGTTTCTTTGTGTGTGTATGTCGATTTATTTGAAGTTGTTTGGCCACGTATTGCCACTGCTCCTTAAAACGAACCATATCAACGGCATGTAGAAAAACACCATGCATCTGTAACTGTTTAGATATTGATTCACATAAATTTGCAAGGTATATAGGTTCAAGAGGTATATTGGTTCATATAAGTTTGAAAAGCATATTTTTCTATAAGTTTGGAAGGTATATTGGGTCATAAGTGAAAGAGGTTTATATAAGTATGAGAGGTTTATTGGTTTATATAAGTTTGAGAGGTTTATTGGTTTATATAAGAGTTTGAGAGGTTTATTGGTTTATATAAGTTTGAGAGGTTTATTGGTTTATATAAGAGTTTGAGGGGTTTATTGGTTTATATAAGTTTGAGAGGTTTATTGGTTAAAATAAGTTTGAGAGGTTTATTGGTTAAAATAAGTTTGAGAGGTTTATTGGTTAAAATAAGTTTGAGAGGTTTATTGGTTAAAATAAGAGTTTGAGAGGTTTATTGGTTTATATAAGTTTGGAAGGTCTATTGGTTTATATAAGTTTGAGTGGTATTTTGGTTTATATAAGTTTGAGTGTTACTTTGGTTCATATAAGTTTGAGAGGTATATTGTGAAATGCGTGTGTGTGTGTGTGTGTGTGTGTGTGTGATTGCTTTAAACTTTCCTTTTTGCTGCGATAATGGAACACTTCCAAAGCCAAAGTGCATAGCATATACATAAATATCATGCATCAATACCTGTTAAGAAATTGTTTCACATAAATTTAAAAGGTATATTGGTTCATATAAGTTTTACTGAGACTTGTATTTGGTACAGCTTCTATTGCTCAATGTGTGTATTTCTTTAATGGGCTATTTTGTATGTACGTTCATTTACTTGAGCCTCTCAGGGACACATCCCAACTCCGAGATTCCGCAGTGGTCTTTCCTCCCTTTTAATTTTTACCCTAGCCTACCTTTCTTATTTTAGTTTTTCCTTCCTCTCTCATTGTGTTGTTTGTCTAGTGATTTGCACAGATTGGAACAAAATGGTCATTGCGCCATTTAACACGAAACCAACCCGCCTATCATTTACTTTGAGACGTTGTGGATCAGTGGATTTGTCCATTGCCATAGCAAATTGCGAGTAGAAGGCACTATGAACTGTCATCCGGGTAAAATTGAATCACTCAGAAAACACCTTCCTCGGAATAATTGCTGACGGGAGTGTTGAAACTAAATTAAGAATGAACCTTCCTCAAAGTAACTGCTGTTGGAACTATAAAATTAAGAATGAACCTTCCACAGAATGATCGCTGACGGGATCATTGAAACAGTAAATTAGGAATGAACTTTCCACAGAACAATTGCTGACTTAAGTATTGAAGAAATACATTAGGAATGAACCTTCCTCAGAATAAATGCTGATGGGAGTATTGAAACTATAAAATTTGGAATGAACCTTCCACAGAATAATTCCCGACGGGAGTAATTGAAAAGAAAATGAGGAATATAACTTCCACAGAATGATGGCTGAAGGGAGTATTGAAACTATAAGATTAAAAATGAACCTACCTCAGAATGATTGTTGACGGGAGCATTGAAACAATAAATTAGGAATGAGCCTTCTTCAAAGTAACTGATGAAGAGAGTATTGAAACTATATAAAATTAAGAATGAACTTTTCGCAGTACTATTGCTGACGGGAGTATTAAAACTATAAAAGTACGAATGAACCTTCCTCAGAATGGTTGTTGACGGGATCATTAAAACAATAAATTAGGATTGAACCTTCCACGGAATGATTGCTGACGGAAGTATTGAAGAAATAAATTAGTAATGAACCTTCTTCAGAAAGACTGTTAACGAGAGTATTGAAATTATATAAAATTAAGAATGAACTTTTCACAGTACGATTGTCGACGGGAGTATTGAAACTATGGAACTAGGAATGAACCTTCCTCAGAATGATTGTTGACGGGATCATTGAAACAATAAATTAGGATTGAATCTTCTGCGGAATGATTGCTGACGGAAGTATCGAAGAAATAAATTAGGAACGAACCTTTTTCAGAATAAATGCTGACGCGGGAGTATTGAAACTATAAAATTAGGAATGAACCTGCCATCCTCAAAAGTCTATGTAGTAAAAGGGTTGAATCCTATAAAGAAACCAAGTGAATTCGAAAGGGTTTCGAAAAGAAATAGTGAATTCTAAGAACTTATAACACTATGAGGCCCATAGGTAGGATGGGAATTGAATTCACTAATTCACCTCCCCTTTGACATCAATGATCTTCCACGTATACCGAATGGCTTTGGAAATGCTCTTCTCGATCTCTCCTACCACTCTAAAATGTGGAAAGATTGTATCAAAGCTCTTGCGGAATGCCGCGGAGACTTTAGCCGTGTTGGTTAATGCGATCCCCTCTCTCCTCAAGATGAGTAATTTACGTAAAACGTTTCCACGATCCCCCAAATCACTACAAACCTATTTATACGTTAAGCACGATCCACAGGTGGCAGGAGAATGAGGGTGGCGCTCAACGTGCAGTCGTCTACCCGTGGGTTGTTTCGAAACAACAGACCTCTATATTGCGCATTATCCCTCAAAGTGGTTTCGACGAGAAATCACGTCCATCAAGATCTGATAAATTTTGTTAATGATGAAATGTCTGGTCGTCAAGATGTCGAATTATTGATGACGACGAGATCAAGGTCTGGTAGTTTTGCTGATGACAAGACATCTCGTCAAGAAAACATGCTATATATCTCGTACGAATATCGGTAAAATCTGGCCAAGGACGCGTTATGCTTTTTAAGCCGTCTTTATCGGTAGGTGGCCAATTGTAATTAAATTGGGTTAATTTGAGTTTTATTCGACACGGATTGGACATTGTAAGGCATTCTAGAGGTTTCTAGCATGTTAAATCTGTCGTGGCCTCGAATACAGTTTGGAGAGTGGGTGCCATCTCAGTCGTGAACTCGTCATCTGACCGTGGTTAAAACTTTACGCTGCAGCATATAGAGAACTGTTACAAATTAAAATTTCGTTTGCATCAGCGGCATGGTGTAGGTAATGGTAATTTTAGTTAACGTCGCACTAGAGTAACACAGCGGGCTATTGACGATGTTCCGGGATCAGTCCCTTAAGGCAGTGCTCCCCAACCTTTTTATCGCCGCGGACCGGATCAACGTTTGATAATTTTAACGCGGCCCGCTGAGGGTGGGAGGGACGTTGATTGTTTATATTTTAGATTGTTTTGATTTAATAATTTTAATTTAATTGTGTATTTAAACATGCCTTCAAAATAAAATACAGTTCCACCAAAAAATGAATATAAAGTGATTTAATATTTTTACTCAATAGAACGCTAAATCAATGAGAAGCTTGAGCTTGTTTCTTTGCAACGAGACGGATTCATCTAGGGGTAATAGGAGACAATGACACCCGAAGTGTGTTGCTTATGTCCAGTTTATTCCGTTGTTTTGTTTTGGTAGTGTCACTGCAGAAAACCCCGCTTCACACAGATAGGTTGTCGGAAATGGCAATAGCGATTTAAGTACTGTGGTGGCAATCTCAGGGTATTCCGCCATGTACTTTAATCCAGAACACCGGCAGAGTTGTTGTCTCGAACGTAGTTTTAAGGTCGCCTTCATTTGCAATCTCCAGCAGTTGATCTTGCACAGACATGCTAGATTCGCCTTTGTTGACAAATGGGTCGCAGATCCATTCCTAACTAGTTCGTGGGTCTTAAGCAAAGACAGGTGATCGTGCATCAACTGGGAGAATGAATGTTTAGGCTCAGTCTCACCTAAAATCCCCGCTAATGTCTGAAGCATGTCCAAGATGTCTCTGTTCACGCGCCGTCCCACAACTTCAGTTTGGATTTAAATGCAGCTACTTTGTCTGCCAACCTGAAAACAGCTGTCACATTTGTTAAAATTGGAAAATAGAGACATGCAGAATTCGGAAATCATAATTGAAGCTCTAGTAACAGAACAAAGTTCAAGTTCTGATTTACTGCCTCCTAATTTGAGTGAACATTTCATAGATGAGAACTGCATAAACCCGTGAGAAATACACCACAGTAAATAAAATGGAAATAATTTAATGTTTCTTGGGTGGCCCGGTACGATTTGATCCACGGACCGGTACCGGTCCGCGGCCCGGAAAGATCCGAGGACAACACCTCGTAATTTTGAAACACGGTCAGATGACGAGGCAACACCTGAGCTGGCACCCCACTCTCCAAACTTCCACACCAACCCAACGTGAGGACTTTCGGCCACGACAGATTTAAGGTGCAACAGCCGCCTTTACGCCATACGCTTACAAACATCTATGCCCGGACCCGAACCAAGAGCCTTTCGATCTAGGGGCTAACACTTAACCACTATATCGGTTGGTCGGCGCTGCATGGTATAGATCTGTGTACGGTGGAAGTTATCCCCCTTTTAAGTGACCGCTGGCATCGATTCCCCATTCACGAGCCGACCAACCGGTATAGTGGTTAAGGTGTTAGCCTCTAGATCGGAAGGTTCCTGGTTCGAATCCGGGTCCGGCCATGGATGTTTGTAAGCGTATGGTGTAGAGGCGGCTGGTGCACCTTAAATCTGTCGTGGCCGAAAGTCCTCACGTTGGGTTGGCGTGGAAGTTTGGAGAGTGGGGTGCCAGCTCAGGTGTTGCTTCGTCATCTGACCGTGGTTCAAAATTACGAAGTGTTGTCTTCGGATCTTTCCCTTAAGGGACTGATCCCGGACCGTCGTCAATAGCCCGTTGTGTTGCTCTAGTACGACGTTAACTAAAATTACCATTTCCCCATTCACGAACTGTCAGCGACCGACCTAAGGATCCCTCCCGTTGTTTGGTACCTTACCCTGTCGACAGTGAAGTGTGAACGCTTTGGGGAAAAGGCAGAAGGTCGCTTCGGCGTGATATCTAGCGCCAAACGATACGCCACACAATACTATGAAAGGAAAGCGTCTGTAAATGCCACTCAAGGCTCTGTCGCTCAAGTTAGGTAATTAGGTAAGGGGGGACGGACACTTGCAGGCGAAAGAGCCGTTCCTGGAGACGATTGAAAAATCTAAGCGCCGCAACGTATAGGTTAAAATCACGAGGTGTTGTCCTCAAATCGTTCCCTTCGGGCCGACCAACCGGTATAGTGGTTAAGATGTTAGCCTCTAGATCGGAAGGTTCCTAGTTCGAATCCGGGTCCGGGCATGGATGTTTGTAAGCGTATGGTGTAGAGGCGGCTGGTGCACCTTAAATCTGTCGTGGCCGTAAGTCCTCACGTTGGGTTGGCGTGGAAGTTTGGAGAGTGGGGTGCCAGCTCAGGTGTTGCTTCGTCATCTGACCGTGGTTCAAAATTACTATGTGTTGTCCTAGGATCTTTCCCTCAAGGAACTGATCCCGGACCGTCGCCAATAGCCCGTTGTGTTGCTCCAGTACGACGTTAATTAAAATTACCTACCAATGGGTTTCTAGAGCACTTTTATAGGTCATGTTGCCCGTTGGCTCAAGAGATTTCATGCAGTGTCATGAGGAAAAGTCTAAAGCTAGGCTATTATAATTGTGAAATAATTAAGAGATGTTCATAGGCGGACTAACTTTATTAGTAGAACTCATTTCGTTGGATTTCAATATCTTTGATCCACTGTTGTGAGCAGGGAGTTCTAGTGACTAACTCTAGTACACTGCTGTTCACCGTAAATGCAACACCCTGTAGGAAGCAACTATATGAAATTTACAACATGCATTAGCGGAGATGAGATATGCAAATGATTAGAATTTTAGCGCAGACTCACATCACGCGCGCCTGTGGCGCCACTTCAAAGCGCTATTTAAGGCTTGGATATTTCGACAATTTCAAGTACGGCAATGGTGTTTTTCTTGTGGTTTAAAAAAAATCCGATCAATTATGCCTCGTAGAAAACAGCGATCATCTTTTGATCAAGAATCCGAGTTCGACAGAGGAAGGATAGTGGCCTACCGAGATTGTGGATTATCTTTCGGGGAAATCGGTAGTCGTGTTGGACGAAAACAAACAACTGTAATGCGGATATGTGATCGTTGGATGCAGGAGGGTATGACGGACCGACGAGTTCGATCGCATCCACCTCAGTGCACCACTTCACGTGATGACAGGCATATTGTTCGTATGGCAGTGACGGATCGCTCAGCCACATCACGAACCATAGCACAGCACATTCAGTCTGTAACGCATCATCCCGTGTCTGCGCGTACCATTCGACGCCGTTTACAGCAGAGTGGTCTGTTCGCAAGACGTCCATTGCTTCGTCTACCCTTGACGCAGAACCACAGACGTCTCCGCCGCCAATGGTGCGATGAAAGAAGGATGTGTACGGCAGAATGTAATGAAATTGTCTTTACTGACGAGTCACGCTTCTGTCTGCAACACCACGATGGTAGGATTCGAGTCTGGAGACACCGTGGAGAGAGGATGCTGAACAGCTGCACCGCCACACTGGTCCTGCACCGGGTATTATGGTATGGGGCGGTATTGGATATCACTCTCGCACTCCTCTAGTACGCATTACCGGTACTTTAAACAGCCAGCGCTACATCTCCGAGGTGTTGGAGCCAGTTGTCCTTCCTTACCTTCAGGGCTTGCCCACAGCCATATTTCAACAGGATAATGCGCGACCACACGTGGCACGCATTGTCCAGGGGTTCTTCGTCAATCGCCAGATTGAATTGCTTCCCTGGCCAGCTCGCTCTCCGGATCGTTCGTCTATAGAAAACATGTGATCCATGGTTGCTCAACGATTGACCCAGATTACATCCCCAGCTGCCACACCAGATCAACTTTGGCAACGTGTGGAAGCTGCTTGGTCTGCTGTACCCCAAGAACACATTCAAAGTCTCTTTGAATCAATGCCGAGGCGTGTGGCAGCGGTGATCAACAATGGCGGCTACTCTGGCTACTGATTTTGGCAGGAACCACACTTCACAGAAGTCTATGAATTTAATCATTTGATACTTGGTCAACATGTTATCTACAAAATAAATTTTGTTGTGATATCTCTTGTCTTTCTTGGTGTTGCAATTTGGGTGGCCAGCAGTGTAGTTAACTGCTCACCGAAGTTAGCTTGTTAATTTTGGAGGGTTGGTGAACGGGAGTATGCTGTGAAGACCCTCTTGTATAATGTACCATTGCATGTTGTATACAGGGTGGTCCCGAATTCATGGTACAAACTTTAATGGTAGGTACAGGACATTGTAACAATGATTTATTGTATAGGAATGTATAGTCGCAAGTGACGCGGTGAGGCGTAAACAGGGGAAATAAAAGGAAAGAGAAATGGAGTGATCGGTTGGTATCATTGCCGGTAGAGGGCAGTAGATGTCTAGCCGCTGTTGAACATGATGCATCGCAGTAGGGAAAAGCGCCATTCACAATTGTGCTGCCGTAGACGATGGGTGACTTTACGTATGCAGAAAAAGCAGACATGCATTACATGTACGGCCGTGCAAATGGTAACGGCAGAGCTGCGTTACGAATGTATCGCGCGGAGTATCCTGATCGACGAATGCCGGATCATAGAATTTTTCAACGGTTACATCGTCAACTTTGTGAAACAGGTGCGTTCGACGTCAACAGACATGGCGCTGGTCGAGTAAGAGCTGTACGCACTCCAAGGCTGGAAGAAAGCATCTTGAACATTGTGGCTGATAGACCCGAGTCAAGCACAAGAACTGTTGCGCGTGACGTAGGTGTGAGTCATCAGACTGTATGCAGAGTGTTAAACGAAAATCGCTTACACCCCTTCCATTTTCAGAAAGTACAAGCATTGAATCCGGCAGATTATCCTCGCCGCGTGAACTTCTGCCTGTGGGTGATGCAGCAATGTGCGTTGCAGCCGGATTTCGTAGATTATGTGCTATTTACAGATGAAGCGACATTTTCACGCGAGGGTGTCTTTAATGCGCACAATTCCCATGTGTGGGCAACCGATAATCCACATGCAACGCGTCGACATGCGTTTCAACAACGTTTCAGTATTAATGTGTGGGCTGGTATTGTGAACGACTTTTTGATTGGCCCATACTTACTACCCACGCGGCTCACTGGCGGAAGCTATCTTATTTTTCTGAAAGAAGTGTTACCACAACTGCTGCATGATGTTCCGATCGCCATTCGTAACCGCATGTGGTTTCAGCACGATGGGGCGCCAGCACACTTCAGCATTGATGTACGGAATTACCTGAATGCCACGTTTGGTACTCGATGGATTGGGCGTGGTGGACCAGTCCCTTGGCCACCCCGATCTCCCGATTTATCGAGCCTCGATTACTTTTTATGGGGACATCTAAAGCATCTTGTTTATGAGACTCCAGTTGACTCAGATGAGGATCTCGTCGCTCGCTTATCTGTAGCTGCTGCAGGTGTGCGTGAAATACCAGGCATCTTTGAACGTGTACGCCAATCGCTCCACCGACGCTGTCAAGCATGTATCGATACTGGTGGACGCAATTTTGAACAATTACTGTAAACATGACACTTGTCAACAACGCTTTCAATAAAATCTTTGTTTTTCCTTTCGGCCGTTATTTCCCCTGTTTTCGCCTCACCGCGTCACTTGCGACTATACATTCCTATACAATAAATCATTGTTACAATGTCTTGTACCTACCATTAAAGTTTGTACCATGAATTCGGGACCACCCTGTATATATATATATTTATAATGTAATGTAGTATGACGATTTAATGAAATTACTGAATAGATGTAATGATGTATATATCACTCACTCCTTTCAACGCCGACCAACCGGTATAGTGGTTAAGGTGTTAGCCTCTAGATCGGAAGGTTCCTGGTTCGAATCCGGGTCCGGGCATGGATGTTTGTAAACGTATGGTGTAGAGGCGGCTGGTGCACCTAAAATCTGTCGTGGCCGTAAGTCCTCACGTTGGGTTGGTGTGGAAGTTTGGAGAGTGGGGTGCCAGCTCAGGTGTTGCTTCGTCATCTGACCGTGGTTCAAAATTACGAGGTGTTGTCCTCGGGTCTTTCCCTTAAGGGACTGATCCCGGACCGTCGTCAATAGCCCGTTGTGTTGCTCTAGTACAACGTTAACTAAAATTACCATTACCATTCCTTTCAACAACGTCATACCTAAAAACAATTAGCGATTTTTAATTATGCCTGTTTTCAGAATTCTCTGAAAGAGTAGCATATCCCCGAAAGATTGTCATATCTCACCGCTCAATATTTAGCCGCTAGAGAGCAGAAGTAATATTAAAGTTTTGTACATTTTATTCTACTTTAAAACTTTAAAATCACTCCTGAAAAATAACACCGGTCTGGTGTTTAAGGAGTCCTGGTTCGAATCCGGGTTCGGGCATGGATGTTTGTACGCGTATGGCGTAGAGACGGCTTATGCATCTTAAATATGTCGTGACCGAAAGTCCTCACGTTGGGCTGGTGTGGAAGTTTGGAGAGTGGGGTGTCATGTCGGGTGTTGCCTTTTCATCTGACCGTGGTTCAAAATGACGTGGGGTTGTCCTTGGATCTTTCCCGTAGGGAATTATTCCCGGACCGTCGTCAATAGCCCGTTGTGTTACTATAGTACGACGTTAATTAAAAAAAAAATTGCCCTCCACGTGGGAAAGTAACGAGTACTGTGGGAAAGTAACGAGTACTGTGTAAAAGGGACATGGGTGAGGTGTGTGGGTGCTTCAGCCGGCAACGGGGCCCGTCATTTCAGCTGGCAACGGAGCCCGTCATTTCAACTGGAAACTGGGCCCGTCCTAAAAGCTGTCGACGGGTCCCGTCCTAAAAGCTGTCGACGGGGCCCGTCCTAAAAGCTGTCGACGGGGCCCGTCCTAAAAGCTGGCAACGGGCCCGTCATAAAAGCTGGCAACGGGGCCCACAGATTGATGTGGGGGGGGGGGCTGTTTCATACCCCCTCTAGCGAATTCACCCCTGTATTGTGGGCGCTTTCAAGTATTGATCTCTATGGAGGTCGTCGGCACCGGTGTCGAAATTTGTTTTAATTCCTTATTCAGCATCGAAGCTTCAAACTCCTTATCACGAAAGCTCAGGAAGCACTCCAGCACACACAAGCTGAAAGACGTCCCCCCCCCCCCCCGCTAACATCGAAACCTCGCCTAACGATTCCGCTACAGAGTATCAAGTACCTGCAACAACCTGTTCCAGTATGAAATTTTAAGGACCGACACAGAAAGCATCGTAAAATTTTACTCCCCCAGCCTCGTCTCCGAATAAGAGCCTTCATTAAGATCCTTCGACTCCCTCCCGGAACCTCCTCCACCCCTTAATCCGTCACGTGCCCCTGCAAATTGCTCCAGTGACGTCACGTATTTGGGTAAGTGCTGCTTAAAGCAAGGCCATCTAGGCGGCCTTGCGTAGCAGGGGCGAGTCGGGCTCGCCTCACGTCCGTCCGTCCAGGCTTAAGGGGTTCCCGGAAAGTGAAAGTAAAGTCTTCTGGAACGTTCGATAATTCTGCGGAATTAGGGGGTGGTGATAAGAGGTGGTAAGGCTCGTTCCTGGGGATCGGGAGAGGTGATGGGAGATAAAAGTGATGAAATGTCACTGGTAAGGAGATATAAGCCTTGAATGGTTTCGTTTGTCTTCGGATTGGGTTTTAGTTAAGCGCCTTTGGGTCTTAGTTCGTTGTCAGAATGAATTGTGATTGGTGTCTGTTGCAAAAATCTAATCTCGTTCTTAGATGTTCAATGTGTGAGGTGAAATGTGATGGTTGGAGGGTTTTCTTTCGTTTAAACTGTGATGTGGTTATCAGAAGCATGGTGTCTATTGTAATAATATAATCTGGTGTTTAGATGCTCAATGTGTGAGATGAAATATGATGGGTGGAGGGTTTTCTTTCGTTTAAACTGTGATGTGGTTATCAGAAGCATGGTGTCTATTGTAATAATATAATCTGGTGTTTAGATGCTCAATGTGTGAGATGAAATATGACGGTTGGAGGGTTTTCTTTCGTTTAAACTGATGTGGTTATCAGAAGCTTGGTGTCTATTGTAATAATATAATCTGGTGTTTAGATGCTCAATGTGTGAGATGAAATATAATGGTTGGAGGGTTTTCTTTCGTTTAAACTGTGATGTTGTTATTAGAAGCTTGGTGTCTATTGTAATATAATCTGGTGTCTATTGTAATATTATCTGGTGTCTATTGTAATATAATCTGATGTTTAGATGCTCAATGCGTGAGGTGAAATATGATGGTTGGAGGGTTTTCTTTCGTTTAAACTGTGATGTGGTTATCAGAAGCTTGGTGTCTATTGTAAAAATATAATCTGTTGTTTAGATGTTCAATGTGTGATGTGAAAAATTATGTTTGGAGGGTTTCCTTTCATTCAAACTGTGATGTGGTTATTAGAAGCTTAGCTGAAGAATTGTTTAGATTGTTTGGTCTTGTGCACGTTAAATCTGTCGTGAATTCAAATGTCCTCGCGTTGACGCGGTGTGGAAGCTTGGAGAGTAGATTGTCAGCTCAAGTCTGACCTCGTCATCTGACCATGCTTCAGAATGACGTGTTCTCGGATCTTTCTCTTGTGGATTGATTCCGCACCGTCGTCAATAGGACGTTGTATTGTTCAAGTGTCAAGTTAATTAAAATACCTATCATAAACTGTTGTAAAAGAAACTTCCATTCTTAAACATTTCAATCCTGGTGGTTTTGAGATCTTGTCCATAAAGAACAGACCAATTTTGTTTATGAAGAGATCTCGTCAACATAAGAAAAGCCAATTTTTCTGTGGCTTAGAGATCCAGATCTCATTAGATTTCTTCGGATGACGAGATATCTCGTCAAGAAGATAACGTCAGTTTTGCTAATGACGAGCGTCGGGGCAACCAAAACGAGAGTTATGAGTTTTGGATAATAAAAATTGAGCTTTCAATATTATAATGAATATTTGCCACTCGCTAACGCTCGACAGCACCCGGTGATTGCTACGTATTTCTATTTGGTATGCGTCGCAAACGAAACGCCGTGATGGTCTCGAGGTGGCTGTTATCAACAACGTGAATCAAAACACACTAGAATCGGAAAAAATTGGTTGCAAAGGCAATTCAGACGAAAAACGTTTGTGACGTGAGAGGTCGAAAAAAGCAAATTCGTCTGGCTTCTTCTTTTTCACGTCACATTCCGTTAGGGAAGAAAGAATGATGATAAAAACTAATGAATTCAATTAATAATGTTCTGGATTAAATTTTAAAATTCGGGAGCGACACAAAAAACGCAAAATTTTTGGACTACCTGTGTGCCAAATTTCATTATTGGAAGTGCCATAGATTCTTCAGGACCCACACCCACTTCCTTTTATAATAGCAGAGATATCTTGGCTGTTTATACATTTCGTACTAATAGTCCGTTGTGTTGCTCCAGTGTGACGTTAATTTCTACTAGCATACAATATTACAGTTCCGAAAGAAACGGCCGAATCACTAGCTCCTTCTATATTTAGTTCCATATAAAAATTCGTAGGAATAGAATGGTATGGAACGAATGATGGTTAGATTGGTATGATTTGAAACTCAAATTAACCGTTCTGATAAATACACTATAACAAAAAAAAATCGACGCACCAAGAAGGAGTTGTCCGATGGAGACAAAAATTGGTAGACAGGACAATAATGTACAGAATAGAAAGTGATTAAAATTTCAGAACAATTGGATGATTTATTTCAGAGTTACAGTAACGAGCTCCATAAGGGTGATGCAAGCTGCCGCACGGCGTGTCATAGACCGATAAAGCTCCCGGATGGTCTCCTGCGGTATTTCTTGCCAAATTGCCCCAATTGTCGAACTACGTCATCAACATTCCCTACCGGATGCAATCGCCTTCCCATCATATCCCAGACATGCTCGATGGGAGAGAGATCTATTGATCTGGCTGGCCAAGGAAGTGTTTGACAAGCTTGAAGACAGTTCATAGCAACACGTGCCGTATGTGGTCTGACATTGTCTTGCTGAAAAATAAGCCCAGGGTACTGCGAAAGGAACGGTAGCAAAACAGGTCTCAGAATGTCGTCAACGTACCGCTGTGCAGTAAGTGTACCTCTAATGACCACCAAAGGGGTCCGGCTATCAAGGGAAATGGCAACACAGACCATAACTCATTGTTAAAGGCCCGTGTGGCGTGGAATAGTGAAAGCAGGATCGGCACGCTGCCCTGTGCGTCTCCAGACACGTCTTCGATGATCGTCAGGACACAGTTGGAAGCGGGATTCGTCGCTAAAGACTATACGTCCCCAGTCAGCATCATTACAGCCTGATCGAGCCAAGCACCACTGTAATCTGGCTCGACAGTGTGCAGGCGTGAGTGGCAGGTGGCCTAACGGTCGGTATGAGCGTAGATTTCGCTCTCTCAGCAGTCTGTGAATGGTCATGGTGGACACTCGTGTGTGGGACGCACGACTGATGGTTGATAGCGATGAATCAGGCGCTGTGACAGCTGATCTGACAGTCACTCTGTCCTAGCGATCTGTTGTGGCCCTACGTCGACCGCTACCATCATGACGCTGAAATCTGCCACTGTCCACCCACTCTTGCCAGCATCTTCTAATCGCCGCATCGCTTCGACTCACGTGACGAGCGATTCTCCGATTTGCCCAACCTGCCTCTTTCAATCCAATGATACGACCTCTTTCAAACTCTGAAAGTTGCTCGTAATGAGCTCGATTCCTGCGGCGAGGCATTTTTTCAGTCGTTGAAAGGTATCCTAAATCGCAATGCAGCAGAAATTTTTAACAACAGTTCAAGAACAACTTCTTATATATATCTGCTGGATGCGCAGTTCCGATGCGCTGGAGATCGCACCATTCATTCATTGCACACCAAATTTTTATCATTTGCATATTTGGTCAAAACATTTTTGCATACGAAATTTCAAAGCAGTCGGATGATTCCTTCTATGTGCGTCGATTTTTTTTGTTATAGAGTGCAGTTAAATATACCGTAGAGCTTTTTGATCCAGTGTGACGTTTATTAACTACCTACCTGTCCAACTCTGCTTTTTCATTACAACCCACGTGACTAAATAACCACATCGATTGGTTGAAAGAATCCATTGTTCATTGTGAAACCTTCTATTGTTTAAGAAGTTCAAAACTGGTTTCAGGTGACACAGGTAAGACTGAAGGATTAGAGAAAATAATTTCACGTGTGGACCCTTAATTCCTTTTCTTTGTATGTATGGCATAGGTTTTTGTACATTTTTCTTTTTGACAAATCAACAAATTGTTATTTTTATATTGTTACCAGTAGGAATTACCCTGCCGGTTCTCGGATTGAATTGGTTAGAATTTATCGTAATAATACTCAATGTTATTCCAATGCGGATTTCGCATTGTTTTAGTCCCCTTTGCTGATCCAGGTCAAATCCAACGGGGGATGATTACTAGCTTATGTTTTTAGCAGGATTTTGAGGAATGAGTGTACCAAATTTGACCTGGAATCGGTTCAATAATAAATGTAATGATAGTCAATGTTATTCCAATGCGGATTTTGCATTGTTTTAGCCATCTCTGTAGATCTAGGTCAAATCCAACGGGGGATGATATCTAGCCTATGTTTCCAGCAGGATTCTGAGGAATGAGTGTAAGAAATTTGACCTGGAATTGGTCCAATAATGATTGTAATGATACTCAATGTTATTCCGATGCAGATTTCAAATTGTTTTAGCCATCTCTGCTGACCCAGGTCAAATCCAACGGGGGATGATTACTAGCCTATGTTTTTATCAGGATTCTCAAGGAGTGTACTAAATTTGACCTGAATTGGACCAATACTGATTGAAATGTTACTTAATCAACGATGTAGATTTGTGGAATACAAACAGACGCTATCTCTTGTTTTGTCCCGGACCGTCTTCAATAGCCCGTTGTGTTGCTCTAGTACGAGGTTAACTAAAATTACCATTACCATTCTTGCTTTGTATATAGATTTGCAACTTTGTTGAGATCAATGATGAAGTTCCGTTCGTTCCTTTAATAATCAATCTAATAAATAACGTAATTCGTAAAGATCACCGAAGAAAAAAAGCTAATGTCATTCTCAAAAAGCTGTGACTTAATATTAGAAGCAAGCTGCAAAATATATATATATATTTTTACCGAATGGACCGCTAATTTTGTAAAAATTTTATCGGTCTATTCGTTAAAAATCCGGTCCATAAAAAATACGCTGGGAAAATTCCAAGATAAATCATTTCTCAATTCAATCTTTATTTGTTTATTCCATTCTCAATAAAAAACAATCACTGCTGCCAGCAAAAAATAAAACCATCACGAAACAAAACTCCCAACTTCTCTTTGTACCCTCCACACCACTTTCATAAAAACAAATAATAAAACCCCCTCTTCTCCGAGATTGCACCCGAATCTTATTACATTCTTAAGAAGGAGATAAACCACTCAACTCTTCTCGTGCGGGTGTATGATCCTCTAAACCAGACAAGGAGTTCCGCCGTAAAACTCATCCCTTCACTTCACCTCCCTCTCCTACGCATCCGCAATAAAAGCCCGATCTTGGCGGACTTTATAACCCCTGTGCCGGACTCCGGTCAATTCCTGGTTTACAGCCGGGCCAGATGGTCCGGGCATTAGTAGACCAATCACGGTGGATGGTCTTGGGTTGAGCTGGAATGGGCATCCGGGTGGGCTCTTGTTATTTGGGGTTGGTATTTCATCCATGGAAAGTTCTGCCATTCGAGATATGATGATGGTTTCTGGGTCAGGAATAGAGGTTCATGGTTCGATGGAGTTTGGGCTGCAGGTTCCGTTTCGTAATGGCTGGATTATGCTATCTTGGGGGTTGTTCTGGCGCTTCACCCTCGTTGGCTTTTTCCACACTTGAAACAACCCCACTGTTAGAATCCCGAAGTGAAAGATCCAAAGACGACACTTCGTCATTTTGGGCCAGCAGAGCAGGCACTCCACTCTCCAAACTTTTACATGGAATAGCAACCGGAGTGTTGCGAGTTTGAATCCAACCAACGGCCGCCGTGTACAAAGGCGGCTGGTGTGCGTTCAATTTGTCGTAGGGTCAAATCTCCTCGCGTTGGTGTGGTCTGGAACTTTGGAGAGTGGAGTGCCAGCTCAGATGTGAACTCGTCATCTGACCGTGGTTCAAAATTACTACGTGTGGTCTTCGTATCTTTAATTTCGGGATTGATCCCGGATTCTCGTCAATACCTCGTTGTGTCTTGATCCAGTGCGACGTTACTCTTATCTATCTACCTTAAATATGAAAGAGATTTTCAATTAAAAGATTGAAATTTTCAGTTAAAAGATTGGAATTTTCAATTAAAAGATTGAAATTTTCAATTAAAGGATTGAAATTTTCAATTAAAGGATTGAAATTTTCAATTAAAGGATTGAAATTTTCAATTAAAGGATTGACATTTTCAATTAAAGGATTTAAATGTTCAATAAAAAGATTTAAATTTTCAATTAAAAGATTTAAATTTTCAATCAAAGGATTGAAATTTTAAATAAAAGTTTGGAATTTATAAAACGAGTTGATATAGAAATTGACTTTGCTAATTACGTATTAAAAAGCCCACTTAATGGATAATTTAAGCAGCCTATTAGTCATCGCAAATTGGCAATTACGGTTAACGCTTTTGTAAAATAAGGTTTTGCTCACATCTATGTACATTGAATACGAATACATTTATGGTCTAATCTTATCATTTTGTTTGAACAAAAATATTTTTGCGAACGACCACATATTTATGATTGTTGGTGTATTGCTTAAACATAAAAATAAAATGATCCCATCCATGACATTCATGAAAACGTAAATTAACGAACTTGATAACACACTAATATAACCGAAAAACGTTGTGACCAACCGTGAATTTAGGTGAATACGAACAAACGAAAAATATTTCCCTCCACTTGCTTTTATCCCGGAATTCGGATTCTTTCTCTGACAAACTACGGAACTACCACGATTCTGGAACGGTGATAAAGTATTCGAGATTTAGCATGCAGAATTTTTCGGTACACTCGCTCGATTTTATGTTTTCTTTGCGAAGAACTCCGCTGTCATTGTTATCGGGCGGTTCTCTCAGTATCTTCCCTATGCGAAAAGTGATATGGACGTCCAAAAGTTACTCCTCGATGCCAAAACATTTTTACAAAAAAAAAATAATAATAAATAACTTTTTTCCCTTTCCGAACGAACGGAATTCCTTTGAGTGTTCTGCGCGTCGCTTTTTCCAATCTGACGTTCGAATTTGACATCGTGTGCAGTATTTTGCTACGGAGGACAGGGTTGAAAAGTTATTTTTTTTTTAATTCTCTTCTCTGAAACTTTTTTTTTTATCAGCCCGCTCTTTTTCTTAACTGTGATCGGAAACGAAAGAAGATATCGTTTGCGAACGTATGTTTTCTAGTGGAATAAACTTCGGGATTTTTCTTTTTGCAACCGGAATAAAAAATAGTTTTGAGAACGAAGAATAAAATGTATTAAAAAAAAAAGAACTAACGCGTTTATCTTTGATAGGTGCAACGCCAAATCCATTGTCCAATAAAGGAAAGATTAGCGGGAGAAACTTCCCTATAGAAAGGTGTCAGAAAAAATGGATTCCGTTTAAAAAAATTTAAACTGTTCACGAAAGACTAAAAATAAAACGGCAATAGATAGATGATAAAGAATGCGTTTTTCTATCTTTCGGGATTACGAATTCTGTGTTGTGTTTCTTTCTGTAAAGAACCTGAAACACTGTCCGATGTGATTTCTTTAGAAAATGTCCCTTTGAATACAGTTGGTTTGTTACTTAATATGTAGCGTGGTTATTATTTACTTTTAAGTTTCTGCAAAAAGAAGCATTTTTTTACAAAGCCTTAAACTCAAATATTTCTTGAGTGGTAGAAAAGATTGGAATTCTAAATAATCTTTAAAAAATAGATCCTATTAATATTTAATAATATATTGCTTGAAGTACTAGGCAACAGTGGAGAAATTTAATAAAAGGAATTAGTTTGTCCACGTTTAATTAAATAAATTAATGCTAGTAAATTTTAAATATATTACCTTTTTTTGGTGATTTATTTATTAACGGCCTTTTAAAAAGTAAAACTACTTATATATGAATAGAATAACCTTATGCTTCTTGCATAATTCATTATAATAGCCAAAGGAACAAGACAATTATGTAATGAAGGATTAAGACATTCTTATACAATAACCCATCATCGTTTCTAGATGTATCGCGCATCTAGATTTCACTGGTCCTCCAATCAATTATCAGGTCCGTGACAGCCTAGTTAGAGCTAGGTAGTCGTGGATTAACAAAAGGAAGATTGTGAGTTTGTAATTCGATCCAACCATATGTCGTCGTGTACGTGGGAACACGTTAAATTTGTCGTGACCTCAAATGCCCTAGGACCTTTCACATCGAGATTGACCCCGGATCGTCGCCAATATCCCGTTGTGTTTGACGCTGAAGGGGTTATTTGATTTGTCCATGTAACTGTCGTATACCAGTTAAGCACCCTCTGGCACATATCCTGTAGGTGTGTTCATTCTTCACGTACCCGAGGTACCCAAATGATCTTTTCTTTTTCTATGGGATTTATATATACTCTGTTTACTATACACCAGAATCGTGCTCCAGGGATGCAACTAAAAACGATCATTTTCTGTTTTCATCCTATTACTCTGTTCCCAATCCCTCTTGTTTTTGTTATCATCCCACTACTAGTCCCCCAATACCTTTTTTTCTTCTTACATCTTACCATTATGTTCCTCAATCTATATTTTTCTGCTTTCATCCTACTATTCTGTTCCCCAATCTCACCTTTTCTGGTTGTTTGCTACAAGCCTGTTCCCCAATCCCGATTTTTCTACTTTCATCTTACTAGTCTGTTCCCCAATCCCGCCTTTTCTAGTTGCACACTACTAGTCTGTTCCCCAATCCCGATTTTTCTACTTTCATCTTACTAGTCTGTTCCCCAATCTCACCTTTTCTGGTTGTATACTACTAGCCTGTTCCCCAATCCCGATTTTTCTACTTTCATCTTACTAGTCTGTTCCCCAATCCCGCCTTTTCTAGTTGCACACTACTAGTCTGTTCCCCAATCCCGATTTTTCTGGTTGCATACTACTAGTCTGTTCCCAAATCCCGATTTTTCTACTTGCATCATACTATTCTGTTCCCCAATCCCGATTTTTCTGGTTGCATACTACTAGTCTGTTCCCAAATCCCGATTTTTCTACTTTCATCCTACTATTCTGTTCCCCAATCCCGATTTTTCTACTTTCATCTTAATAGTCTATTCACCAATCCCGCCTTTTCTAGTTGCACACTACTAGTCTGTTTCCCAATTCCGATTTTTCTGGTTGCATACTACTAGTCTGTTCCCCAATCCCGCCTTTTCTAGTTGCATACTACTAGTCTTTTCCCAAATCCCGATTTTCCTACTTTCATCTTGCCATTCTGTTCCCCAGCCCCTTTGTTTATGCTTACATCTTAATATTCTATTCCTCAATCCCGCTTTTTCTGGCATGGCCAAATATGGCCCTTGTGCCACAAAACCCCCACAAACCAACCCGCTTCTGGTTTATCCTATTTGGCCTTGTTCGGAGCAGCCAGGCCAAATATTGCCCTTTAGCCCCAAACCAACCACCAGTAAAGCATCCCGGATCTTTTGTATTACATAATCTCGATGATGAAAACCCCCTCGGCAATTTCCCTTCGAAAATCTGCACTGCCGCTGTCGAGGGATGACATGAAAATGTCCCCTTGTGTCACCCGTCATCGCGGATAGTGTCCAGTTACCCAGAAGACGCGATATTAATGCTTCTCCTGTCTCTTCCAGACTTAATCAACGTCTCAATTGGTGTGAAGAGGTGAGGAAAAAGCGACGGGAAGTTTCGGATTTTGCGTCATTATTCATGGTGGTGAGAGACGGGTTCAGAGGTCTGTTGTGTCCTGGTTTGTGAGTGTATTTTAAGTTGGAGAATGGGAGCAGGTTAACGTGGTTTTTCATTAAAAAACTTTACAACATATTGATGACGGAGATATCTCGTCACTAGAAGAAACCTGACCAGATATTGATGTCGTTATAATCAGAAAATAGGAAATATCTCAATGTCGAGATACCTCATGAGGTAAATTGTTCATGTCTTGAAGGACCATATATCGCGTCGCAACCCCTTGGAGGGTAAAATATGTACTCAAAAGGACAAGATGTGACTGAATTTAAACTAGATAATTGTCACGATTCCCTGTCTTTCCCCACGTTTGTAACGATCAGATACACCGACAGAGAGTTACGAACACAGATAGGTTACGAGAACAGTTGTTCTAGTGCAGGGATTCCCAACAGGTGGTACGCGTACCACTGATGGTACGCGCAAACGTTTCAGGTGGTACGCAAGAATGATACGAGCGACCCAACTATTCTACGAAGTTTAGTATGCACAACCACGTTATGCTATTTCTTATGCCATTTGTTACTAGTTACTTGTGTGAGAGCGGTTTTTCTGAACTTTTGTATACAGAAAAGAAATATAGAAACGAAGTAAGTGTCGAAGAGTACTTAAGAGAGAAGTTATGCTCCATTGCTCCTGATATTGATATTTTAATAAAAGACAAACAACAAGTTTTGCACTAAAAATTGATTTTTGATTATGTAAATCTTTGTTTGCTTAGTTCGTGCTAATTATTTAAAATGATTTGTTTTTAGACCCGTGAGTAAAAAATAAAGCTTTAATTTTCAATAATCGTTTTATTTTTTTCCTTTATTTAAAACATCATTAATGCGAAATACAAGTGCATTAATCCTAAAATATAAAACTTTCTTAGTATTTTAATTAAAATAAAGCAAGCCATTGGGCACTTTTCTGACATTAGATATGTTTCTAAAAAAATATAGGTCTGGTGGTCAAATATAGGTCAAACATTTCTAAAAATTTCAAGTGGTACGCAGTTATTAAAAGGTTGGGAACCCCTGTTCTAGTGGATGAACATCGATGGATGACAGTGCATGGGTTCTGATGCTATTAAGAATATGAAATATTGTGTGTTAGTACTGAAGAAGAACATGAATTAAAATATAATTTTTGTACAATTTGGAGGATTCAGACGTGTTTTGCACCAGACGTTGTGGGGTGTATTTTGAAACGTTATATTGTAAATAAATGTTCATATCCAATTTAGGTGTACAGTGCCCCCTTGATTCTTGGCAACTACTACTACACACACTGTCAATCAAATTAGGCATCGCTCGGCAACATTGACAGTATTTTTATTAAGGAACTAGGGGGCTCTGCTCGCTTACGCTCGCAAACAACCGGGGATTGCGTAGCAATCCCCTGGGGTCCCGTTTGGTTTGCTTCGCAAATCGATACTTCTTTCGCAAGTGATTTCACTTTTTTTTACTTTAACACTTAATGCACCCTAAACTAATAGCCGCATGAGTAAAAAATCTTCTACATCTTGTTCCCTGTACAATTTTAAGTAAACCGTGTTAATCTCCAAACTTTACGATCTGTACTTTGTACTTTCTCGGTAACCCATCTGAGAACAGAGGGAAAAAAAGCGAGCCTTATTCCTCGCCAAATAAAAAGAAATCGTTTTTATGGCAATTTTTGCTACGATAAATTTGATATCTGGCAAACCCGATAGTCAAAAATACAACCCGCATATGCTCCGCGAAATAAAAAATACGAAATATGTGTCAACAACTTTTGTTTGCATCGAATTTATTTATGAACCATTAAAAAAAATAATTGTACCGTAAGAAAGTGTACATTCTGAGGTATACTGCGATATTTTCAAAATTAAAAACTAATAGTATTCCGATATAGATATGACAGTTTTAGTTTTGTATCGGAAATTACGATCTGTGAAAGTTCCGAAAATTGTATGACCAACTTTTAATAGCATCGATTTTATTTATTAGCCAATTTAAAAAATAATTGTACCATAGGAAAGAGTGTAATGTAATGTATTCAGTGATGTTCTCATATATAAAAAATAATGGTTTTTGCTGTAGATATAATCGTTTTAACAAAAAGTAGCGAAAATATCCAAAGATTCCGAATTTTGTGTGACCAACTTTTGATCGCATCCAATTTAATTATTAATCGATTAAAAAAAATAATAGTACCGCAAGAAAGAGTACATTCTGAGGTATACTGCGATATTTTAAAAATTAAAAACTAATAGTAATTAGGTATAGATAAGGCAGTTTAAAAAAAAAGTAACAAAAATGTCCCGATTATTCCCGAATTTCAAAAAACAAAAATATTATTAAGAACCAAATTGAAATTTCAAAAAAAAACCTCGACGAGCTGCAAAAATACGATGGAATACCAGGGAATACGATGAAGAAGAAACCATGTTAATTTCATTTTTTTCCGATCAGTACTTTCTCGGGAAACAGTCTAAGAATCGAGCTAAACAACACAGTTTTCAATCCTGCGGCGACGGTAACTTTTTTTTAATATAGAGAGATTTACAGTCTTCAAGATTCAGCAGCGGCTATGAACTCATAAGTGAAATCTATGTACAATTTTCATGGAGATTTCTGGAGTATCTGTTCTGGAATTCTTAACCCACCAAGTGGTTTTTTTCGAGAATTCTCACCCATCAAGATCTGGTCAATTTTCAAACGAAGATATATCGAGTCGAAATAAAAATACCCTTTTTAATACCCAAAAAACCTCCAAGGAGAAAGAAGATCCAAGACGGCAGAACAAGTAGTTCCTTGCATAAGAACATGCTTGGAACATGTTTTTGCACTACAAGCTAACCGCTATAAGCCAGTATTCGATGCAAAAGTATACCACCAGGAGGGTTAACAATGGTTAGAAAAGAATGTTCTCTTTGGTTGTTGGTTTTGGGGTTTTATGGCGCAAGGTGTTTGCAGATGGTATAACGTAGATTCACTTCCCTTCTGAAACGAAAATATATACATATATATGTATACTAAATGAGCATAAACGGTCACGGAACGTAAAGTTGAAAACATAATTCTGTGTAGAATGGAACGCAAATGAAGGGACTCATCAAACCTACGTGGCCAGTCCACAGCAGACGTTCCCATCATCCTCCCACTTTCGGAGATGCAGGCGAAAGGGCCGTTCTGTGAGACGATTGGAAAAATCTAAGCGCAGGTTAGGTTAAAATCGCTTTAAAATTTCTCCAAATAAAAACTTATTCATCAATGCATAATTTGGGCCGTTTCTAATAAGAAAGTATAATATTTTCTTAAATCATGAGAAGCGTGATACACCAGGGCGTAGCAGTATTTCATTTTAAGATTTATTCGAACCTGGAGACAACGAATTCATCACGTTTTTCGTTGTCACCCCGAACTGCGCCGGTAACAAGGCGAATACGCAATCTGTTCTCGCTTGTTTCCAATTTGCCGCATTCCATTCCATTATTCGAGCTCTCTTCACTTCCGTTCTCTTAAACATCGGGCAGAGGGGGAAAAAATTTCCCCTCGGCTCTATTTTAATTTCATGTCAACAAGAAATCGTCTGCATTAATTCCGTGAGTTTTAATAAGCTGTCAAAGAGAAGAGGGGGATCGGCGGACGGGGAGAGAAATTTATTAATTATTTCTCTCAAATATGAGTATAATTCTTTTCCTCCCATCTTTTCTCTTTATTAATTTCCGCCCTGGGAATCAATAGTACTACGCTAACAGAGGTTGTAGGCTGGGATACAAACACTAAAAACACGGGAGCCATTATGGCAGAATGCGTCTAAATATGGACATATGACAACGTAATTTTGTGGCCGATTTTTTGTTTTTGTTTTTGTTTTATTCTAGTTTTAATTTTTAATTTTGAAAGGGGGTCCCAAATTTGCAGAGATGCCAGATTCGGCGCGATTTCACTCTTTGGGCTAGTTTTTACCTTGTTGCTCGCACGCCTCGGGTGCCCAGTTGGAAATGTTACGGATTTAAAACTCAATCCATTAGAAGACCGCTTGTGCGGGGAGGCCTGGTGCACGGTAAATCTGTCGCGGCGGCCTCAAATTTCCTCACGTTGGCGTGGTGTGGAAGTTTCGAGTGTGGAGTGCCTACTGGGTCTGGCCTCGTCATCTGACCGTGGTTCAAAATGACGTGGCGTTGCACTCGGATCTTGGGGATTGATCCCGGACCGTCGTCAATACAGAGGCTGTTCACACATTTTTTAGACAATGAATATTGTATTCACTAAACTAAATTACATAAAATTCTTGTGTTTTAAATGTTCTATTTGATAGCCCTTACTCTGAACTATCTTTCGACACCGTAATTTCCAGGATAATAATACCTTTTGAAGTGTCAGAATAGGTATTCTATCCCATTCCTCCTGAACAGCTTTCCAGAGTCCTGTAAGGGTTGTGGGACGACGTTTGGATAATGCAGATTTTAAAAGTCCGAAAGCACAAAAATCCATAGGTGATACATCGGGAGATTTAGTAGGAATATCAGTGAAGGGTATGGCCTTGATACCGGTTTTTTGTTCCATTTCTTTTAGGAAATTTACAGTGGATTTTGATGTGTGACTGCTATCTTTGTCTTGATGGAGTTCCACAGACTGATGGCACTGTGGGTAAAACGATGGTATTTCATTCAGAAAAATTGTCGATAAAATATGTTCCTGATAGTATTTGGAGCTAATCTTGACATTTTTTCCCACTCTCTTTATTTTTAACTTGCCATTATATGAAAAACCAGCAACAATCATGAATCCCTTAGAAAAACTTTCTTTCGATTCTGTGAACCATGTACTTAATTTTTTTTCTCCCCTTTTATGATAGTAAATGGCTCTTTTTTTGCTGCAATCATTTAAATACACCCAAGATTCATCTATTGTGACAATTTTTTTTTCCATTTTTCTTTGGATAAGTGTTTCTCATACAGATTTTGGCAGCGTGTCCTGCGTTCAGTGATGTGCTTTGGAGAAAGACGATGCACATTGCGTTTTTTTTCGCTTTCTTAAGATTTAATTCAACGTTTATCATTTTGTTTACAGTGGACACCGAACATTTTAATGATTTTGCAACTGTTCTTTGACTAGGGGGATTTTCTTTTAACATTAAACAACGTGCCTTTGCAATAGTCAAAGATGTCCGTTTCTTCCTTGGATACTTGTTTGGAACTTTTGTCCCACTTGAGGCTCCAATTTGACGTTTTTTTTCCCTTTCTTGTTGACGATATTACCTATCGACGCTTTAGATATCACAAAACCATGACTCTCACATCGTTTTTGGACAACGGAATATAAATATTTCTCTTCGGAAAGAGCATAAATATAGCCTTAGAACCACTGCTTCGTTAAAAACGCCATTTTGAATAAAAACAAACCTCTCAAGCCGCAGACGATAATTTTGACTTTTAAAAACATAGTACAACTGGAATTATTTCTTTTGCAGCAAACGATTTTTTATTACCGCTAACCAAAATCGTCTAAAAAATGTGCGAACAGCCTCTGTAGCCCGTTGTGTTCCTCCTGTGTGACGTCGATTAAAAATACCTACAACGAATACCTTGTTGGGTGATTGGTATTTGTATTATGCCAACTGTAAATGCCGAACATTTTCTATATTGCACATTTTTACGTTAAGAATTGCGCCTGTTTTGTGGCATCATTTCGAGTTAGCAGACTAAACTTCTCTTGCGTGATATGCATATAAATTACTTCACGTGCAAAATCGGGACATTTTGTTGATGTTGTCTCTTGTGTTTGAGGAACTTAATAAATGTAGCATAATAAACCTTTTCAGTCAATCGCTATTAAACTATTTAATCATGCTTATCATTCAATCGATTTTAGATCGACATGCAAATTTTGTATCATTAAAGCTGATTGGTCTAACGATCGGCAATACAATAAAAAACTTAATTTTAAAATAATTCTTAACTTCTGGATTCTTATTTTGACATTCTGCCGACCAACCGGTATAGTGGTTAAGGTGTTAGCCTCTAGATCGGAAGGTCCCCGGTTCGAATCCGGGTTCGGGCATGGATGTTTGTAAGCGTATACAAGCTTAGGTGTTGCTTCGTCATCTGAACATGGTTCAAAATTACGATGTAATTGTTAAGGGCAATGATGGCCCTCCCACTGGGTGCTCCTTCACAAGGGGCCATCACTTCCGGCCTTGTAGTGGCCAATAACTTCGGTCAAAATGTGCCCGCCATTAGGAAATTATTATTTTTTTTTTGACATTCCAAGTAGGGATTTAAAAAAAAAACTCTATTTCGTTATTTATTCGCCGAGACCAACCGGTCTGGTGGTTAAGGTTTTAGCCTCTTGATCGGAAGGTTCCTGGTTCTATGTTTGTAAGTGTGCACCTTAAATGTGTCGTGGCCGAACGTCCTCTCGTTGGGTTGGTGTGAAAGTTTGGCGAGTTAGGTGCCAGCTCAGGTGTTGCCTCGTCATCTGACCGTGGTTCAAAATGACGTGGTGTTTTCCCCTATTTTCCCCAAGGATTTTGATCCCGTCGTCAATAGCCCATTGTGTTGATCTAATACGACGTTAGTTAAAAAATTACGAATTGACTTGCAATATGTAGTCTTTCCTACACCAGTTCTGCCGACCACTGGTGATAAAGGTGTTGGCCTCTAGAACGGAAGGTTACTGGTTCGAATCCAGGCCAGCGCATGCATGTTTGTAAGTGTATGGCGTAGAGGCACCTTAAATCTTGGTGTTGTACTCGGATCTACGGTCAGGGGATTGATCCCTTATTCATCGTATACATTGATGCACTTATCTCATTTTGCAAAATTTCGTATCATCCAGTTACCACCAGTGTCATCCAGTGTCCACCAGAGAATTAATCAACAACTTACTTGACAGTGGTCCAAATTTCCGATTGTTTCATTCGTGGTTGATCCCGGCCGCCCGCCAATAGCCCGTTGTGTTACTCTATTGTAACGTTAATTAAACTACCGAAATACCCTGGGTGCCATTACCCTCTGTGTCAGTAAAAATGTGTTCCATTTCTTGATGTTTGTCTTGTGTTTGGCACAGCATGACGAAATATGGGACTTGCGCATTAAAAAGTCCTACCAAGCATCCTACAAGGATAAACACTACCTTACAGAAATAGATCGGACGACGAGATGTGATGTTATAAGGGAAAGAATAAATGCTTTATGGGGTATGGTCCCCTACTTGCTGCAATGACACTAGCAATCATTCTGGGCACACTTTCAACAAGGTTTCGGTACACAGCTATGGGTATTTATGTCCATTCCGGCTGCGAGAATGTCGCCAGCTAGGCTGTAGATTTCGGACGTAGTTACGTGGTCTCTAAGAGTCGCTCTAAATCGTCCCACAAATGTTTTATGGGGTTTAGGTCGGGACTCTGAGCTGGCCAGGGAAGACGTTATACATCCATATCTTGATACCACTGCTCGACAGAGGCTGCAACATAACAAAGAGCGCTGTCTTACAGGATATAACATTCGTCCATTCCATAAAATTGTCAGAGCGTAGGAAGAACCTGATTGTCTAAATTCTTCATTTAGGCGTCGGAGTTTAATTGACCAGGAACAACATGCAAAGGTCAAAGGCCATACCACGAAACACATCCCAAAACAAATATATAAGTTTTATGCAAAACCGCTATCGTCCGGTCCATTATTGTAGGGTAGTATGTACACTCTATAACAAAAAGAATCGACGCACCAAGAAGGAATCATCCGATTGCTTTGAAATTTCGTATGCAAAAATGTTTTGACCAAATATGCAAATTATTAAAATTTGGTGTCCAATGAATGAATGAATAGTGTGATCTCCAGCGCATCGGAACTGCGCATCCAGCAGATATATATAAGGAGTTGTTCTTGAACTGTTGTTAAAAATTTCTGCTGCATTGCGATTTAGGATACCTTTCAACGACTGAAGAAATGCCTCGCCGCAGGAATCGAGCTCATTACGAGCAACTTTCACAGTTTGAAAGAGGTCGTATCATTGGATTGAAAGAGGCAGGTTGGGCAAATCGGAGAATCGCTCGTCATGTGAGTCGAAACGATGCGGCGATTAGAAGATGCTGGCAAGAGTGGGTGGACAATGGCAGATTTCAGCGTCATGATGGCAGCGGTCGACGTAGGGCCACAGCAGATAGCGAGGACAGAGTGATTGTCAGATCAGCTGTCACAGTGCCTGATTCATCGCTATTAACCATCAGTCGTGCGACGCACACATCAGTGTGCACCATGACCATTCACAGACGTCTGAGAGAGCGAAATCTACGCTCTTACCGACCGTTACGCCACCTGCCACTCACGTCTGCACACTGTCGAGCCAGATTACAGTGGTGCTTGGCTCGATCAGGCTGGAATGATGGTAACTGGGGACGTATAGTCTTTAGCGACGAATCCCGCTTCCAACTGTGTCCTGACGATCATCGAAGACGTGTCGGGAGACGCCCAGGGCAGCGTACCGATCCTGCTTTCACTATTGCACGCCACACGGGCCCTCAACAAGGAGTTATGATCTCTGGTGTCATTTCCCTTGATAGCCGGACCCCTTTGGTCGTCATTAGAGGTACATTTACTGCACAGCGGTGCGTTGACGACATTCTGAGACTTGTTTTGCTACCGTTCTTTTCGCAGTACTCTGGACGTATTTTTCAGCAAAAAAATGCCAGACCACATACGGCACGTGTTGCTATGAACTGTCTTCAAGCTTGTCAAACACTTCCTTGGCCAGCCAGATCACCAGATGTCTCTCCCATCGAGCATGTCTGGGATATGATGGGAAGGCGACTGCATCCGGTAGGGAATGTTGATGTCGTAGTCCGACAATTGGAGCAAATTTAGCAAGAAATACCGCAGGAGACCATCCGAGAGCTTTATCGGTCCATGCCACGCCGTGTGGCAGCTTGCATCCAGACTAGAGGCGGGTCAACACCTTATTGAGCTCGTTACTGTAACTCTGAAATAAATCATTCAATTGTTCTGAAAGTTTAACCATTTTCTATTCTGTACATAATTGTCCTATCCACCAATTTTTGTCTCTATCGGACAACTCCTTCTTGGTGCGTCGATTTTTTTGTTATAGAGTGTATATTTTTTGCAGTTGTCAGCACACTACTTGCTTAACCCTCATCAGGATGTTTCTTGTGAAGCTAAATATAGAGGTCGGTAGTTTTTTTATGGTCTACTATATTTCGGAACTGGTGTGTGTGTGGTACCGCTTGGGAGCCGTGGGAGCCCAGTTGGGAGAGTAACGGATTAGCAACTGGAAGGTTACAAGTTCAAATCCAACCAAAGACCATCGTGTATACGGGGATGTTGCACGCTAAATCTGTTGTGATCTTACATGTCCTTTGGCGTGGTGAGTAATTTTGGAGCGTGGGGTGACGGTTCAGTGGGTTGCCTCTTCATCTGACAGTGGTTCAGCTTACGTGTTGTCCTCTCTCATCCTTTAGGGATGGATCCAACCCGTCCAAATTGCACCGTTGTGTTCCTCCAATGCGGCATTAACCCTTAATTGCTGTTACAAACCGCCTCGTAACTAGTGTGGAGGGGCTCTCAGACCTCGCTCACTAAAGTGCGTATAAAGTTGATTAATATAATACATTAATGTTGTTGTTGTCGTGCAGGCCATATATGGCCCAATTGGGGGTGCCATTGCCCCGGAGAGTTGGACTTCTTCATACATGACACATCCGTTTTACAGGAAGGTCCCTTCACACATCCATTCACTCACACATATCGTAATTTAGATCCCAATCAGAGGCCGATAACCCCCTGATCAGGTACCCCAGAGGTATTGATTTGGTATGGGAACATGGTGGACTTTGTGACCACGACCTATTTAACGTGCCCCAGCCACCATTAGCGAACACGACGGTCTTTAGACAGGTCGAAGCGCCGATCTCGCAACTATCAGAATTGCAGGCTCGGCTGAGGACAGAACCCACAACCCTTCCGATGCGAGCCCGACGCTCTACTGACTGAGCTACCGCGGCTATAATACATTAAAGAAAGATTCTTCTAATTTCATGTTAAGAATTGAATTTATCGAAATTTAAAATGCATAAATAATAATTATCTAATACATTAATGAAAGATTCTTTAGATAATTATTATTTATGCATTTTAAATTTTGATAAATTCAATTCTTAACATGAAATATATTTGTATTACTATACAAGTTAAGTAGATTCCATGTCTTTTCATGCTCAGCTTTCGGACCTAATTTTGCAGGACGTTTCAACCCTGGAAACTGTAAAATTATGGTGTGTTTTGGTGTTCTAATGGCACGGTTAGGTCCACCCCTCCCCCGGTACCTCATTTGAAGTTATTTTTTCCGTAAAAATATTCTTCTTGTGAAGACTCACTTGAGATATTTTCATCTTCATAAATTTCCGAATCAGTTTCGTGTTCGCAATCAATAATATTATCCGAAATTTCACTTTCCCAGTACTCTATTTCCGGCCTATTATCAACAATATCCTGAATTTCTTTTTGTGTAAGATACACAGGTCGTTTTTTAGTAAAGTTTGTTGCCATTTTAGGCTCTCTGCCGAAATTCCCTACTCAAACTTAGACGATTTCACTCAACAAGAACGGTAGCGCAAATGCTGTGAAGGGGTTCTAAGAGACCACGCGAGAAATGCAAATAGTGTAAAACACGGAATAGTTGGGGCAGCCAAACCAGTCTTGGAATGTGGCCTCTGTTGGACGTAGTAGGAAGGTACTGAATAGGACAGGGACCAATATTCACTTTAAAGGGTGGAAACGACCTGTCAAAAATGACTCTGAGTCTGTGAGACCCATGACAGCAGTTAAAGGTTAACCTTTTGACTACGGCTATAGATGTAACAAGCGCGATTCTTTCTTGGCGCGATATTTATTACATTCAAGGTACAACAGCTGGTAACGGTCACAGTCTAAATTCTCCCTTGGCGCGATTATGTACCGGCTGTAGTGTAAAGGTTAATTAAAACTCTTACCTACGGCACCGGTTGTGTGCTTAACTTTTAGACTACGGCCGGTACATCAGCTGTACCACGATCGCGCCAAGAGAGAATTTAGACGACAGCCAGTGCATAAATCACACCTTTATAAGAACTCCGCAAAGAAAGAATTTAGACTACGGCCTTACAGCAGTTGTACCATTATCACTCCAAGGAAGAATTTAGACACCCGACAGTACATCAGTCGTACCTTTAAATTTATAAGAGTCGTGCCAAGAAAGAATTTAGACTACGGCCGTTACAGCAGTTGTACCTTGAAAGTTAAAAGAATCGCGCCGAGAAAGTGTCGTGCCATTTATATCTATAGCCGTAGTCAAAAGGTTAAAAATCCAATAGCAGAACTCTCTAAATAGAATAAATCGGATGATTAATTATGATTTGACCCTTTATGATTTGCTCAGTTTTTTCACTGTAAACACGAACACACGAGCTGCAATTTGCTGTTCCACGATGTCTGGCTACAATAGTTCCACACGAGAATCATTCTATGTCCGAGGAAATTATGTCACCCGAAAAGGCTATAAATCAAATTCGTTCTTAACCGGAAGGTATTTCATTGGTCTTTCTGTGGATTATTCGTGTTCCCATTGAAAATCTAGAAAAGGAATTTACTTTTGGATCGAAAAAAACTTTGAAACTGGGCGCATTTGTGCGTTTTTTAAATGCCAAATTGGGCCTTTCCTCTTTCTCTAAAAGCGGCAACCCTGCTTCATTATATCTTTTAAGAGTGGCAACGATGGAAAATGTGCTTTTTTTTTTGTCTTCGAAATTAAATTTTCAAAGTCGGTGCAGCATTTAATTGATTCAATTTTGCATATTTTGTTTGGTGCGGGATACAGTTTTTTTTCCGAAAGGGAGTGAGCTTTTTAGCTGTCAGGATTAGAAGACACGGAAATGTCTTTGAGAACGACTTTGAAATGTGAACAAGTGTCTGTTTCGGTTCTTTTTGTAACGAACGACTTCTCCAGATTTCCAGATGGGAATCGAATTTTGGAGTGACGTGTCAAGCGCTCAACAAGGGTAACTTTGGTAGAAAAAATTAAGATGTTAGACAATTCTAATTAAAAAAAAAAACAGGTAGCTTGGTGGTGGTTGCATCGTCGAGGTATCTCATTCTTATCATAACTGACCAGATCTTGATGGACGAGATATCTCTTTAGAAAACTGGTCAATAATGATAGACGAGGTATCTCGCCATTAAAAGAAAACTGACCAGATCTTGATCTCGTCATCCGAAGAACATAGCAATATATTGATGACGGTATACCTCGTTATTAGCAACGTGAATACGTATTTAAAATAGGACGGTATGTATGTATTTTAACGTCGCACTGGAGCAACTCGCTGGCAATTGGCAATCAAACTAGAAGTGTTAGATACGAGGTCAACACCACGTCATTTGGAAACACGGTCAGATAACGAGGCAACAGATGATCTGGCACCCCACTCTGCAAACTTCCACACCAACCCAACGTGAGGATTTTCGGCCACGACAGATTTAAGGTTTACCAGCCGCCTCTACACTATACGCTTACAAACATCCATGCCCGGACCCGAACCAGGAATCTTCCGATCTAGAGGCTAGCCGACCAACCGGTATAGTGGTTAAGGGGTTAGCCTCTAGATCAGAAGGTTCCTGGTTCGAATCCGGGCATGGATGTTTGTAAGCGTATGGTGTAGAGGCGGCTGTTGCACCTTAAATCTGTCGTGGCCGAAAGTCCTCACGCTGGGTTGGTGTGGAAGTTTGCAGAGTGGGGTGCCAGCTCATCTGTTGCCTCGTTATCCGTATATCGTTGACCGTGGTTCAAAATTACGAGGTGTTGTCCTCGGATCTTTCCCTTAATGGACCGATCCCGGACCGTCGTCAATAGCCCGTTGTGTTACTCTAGTACGATGTTAACTAAAATTACCATTACCAATCTAGAGGCTAACATCTTAACCACCAGACCAGTTGGTAGGCGTCAGTCATGCACATGCAAATTCGTTTCAACAAACGTTATGTACCGGTATAAAGAGGTTATATTGCAAGTAACACTAAAGTAAGAAGTAACAATGAATTTCGGATGCTAGGTTTTCTGAAAATTTGAATATCTCCTGTTTGTTCATCCTATTGAGTGAAAAGTGATGTTTGTTAAATTACTTGTTTTGCTAATTTGTAAATATATTCCTTTCAATTAGGCTTCTCAAGTCTGCAGTCCGAACTCTAGTACTAAGATGACTAGTGATATGAATGCTTAACTTACACAGGTATGTACAATCTTATTTGCATTTTTTGTGTGCAGATTTCATACAAATGCATGAACTTTACTAACCGGCTTCGATCAGGAATTTTTACTGTTCCAGACAAAATTAGTAGTCTGATTCGTTAGAAGGTTTGCTGCTTCGTCGAACAGCTTTTTAAGCTTTGTCAAGCATTATGTCCTTTATTGTTTCCTCTTCCGATAGTTAAGACTCGTGACATCTTTTGACGTTTTGTATTGATTGATTGATATCTTGCGCGATGTTTTATATTGAATTTCACTTCTATGGTTTATGGTAAAGACGATGCAAATAGTTGCGTTGATCTATAAATTCCAGATAAAATGATTGTTTTAATTTTTAATACGCCAGTGTTCAGCGTTGGAAAGTTTCCGCTTTATAAATAAGAATCAGGAGATCCGATGGACCTTGTTGGAGTTTACCAGTTTGTTGTCCTCCCTTGGGAGTTCGTCAATTTCTTGACACAGGTGGTTATTTAGGAGCTGTATATATTGTTGCTATGAAGGCTACTATGGTAGGCCAGTGTGTTGATAATTTGCTGCATGTTCTACATGCACTTTTGCGGGAAATATGGGAATTGGAAGAAGCAAGTCGATACCTTTTTGGTCCTTCCAGTAGTATCCTACCACACTTCGATCCAAGATAGGATAAAGCAGGGCTCGAAATACCCGGGTGCACAGGTGCACTGTGCACATGAAAGTAAAATTGTGCATCTAATTTTTTCCCGCTAGGTGCACGCAGTGCACATAACGTTAGTAAAAGGGGCGAACGTGTTTTATGTTATTTTCATGTTTGAACAAAATATTCGAATCGACGTCTCTTGCTCTAAAGGAAAGTAATTAGAATTCCTATATAAACACTATGCGAACATAAAAAAGCTGGGCCGTAACGGGTTTATACACGACGAAGGTTTACTTGTGCTGCTGCCACAAGAACTTTCGGATGATCGAAACATTTTCCAGATGACTCGGTTGAAGCGACTGTCGCGACAGCCGTGCGCTTGAGAAGAGAGAATTTAGATGTTTAAATATTTTTGTTTACTCTCTACTACACTAACCTATATAAACAAACACAACTAATAAAGTAGTTTACATTACATTAATGCTGTTATATATTAAGTTTTTTTTTAAATATACACCTAAAATATAACATGTGCACTTAATTTAAAAACTTAGGTGCACCTATATTATAAAATCTATTTCGATGCCTGGGATAGAGCTGGGACGCAGTAGCCCAGTCGGAAGAGTAATGAACTAGCAAGCAGAGGGAATCGTACTTACGACCATCGTGTTCAAAGGGGGCTGGTTAAAGTCAAATCTGTCGTGGCGTCAAATGTCTTCACGTTGGCGTAGTGTGGAAGTTTGGAGACAGGGGTGGCATCGTCATGTGACCAGGCGTCAAAATTACGTGGTGCTAGGGTTGCCGATAAAGTCCACAAAGCGTTAACGCTGTTGTCGGTCGGAAGAAGGGACGAAAAGGAGTCAGCATAGGGGGACGTAAAGCGTCCTCGTCACCAAAAGGGTGTACCGTCATGTAAGAATTAGACGGACAGCTGGTTTAAAATTAAACTATTTATTTAGATCAATTAAATATTTACATTTAAATTTACAAGATTAATTAAGGGCACAGCCATCGACCATCGATGTCCTGCCTGGAGCCAAAGTAACAATGGCAAAACAGAGACCTCTGTCTCTCGTCGAATCTAGAATCAGTCTTCTCAAAATCCACGTTCTCTTGGTTCCACAGCTGCCAACGAGAGGGGGGTGAATTCCCAGCCCTGGCAAGAGATGTTTATGTCCTCCACAGAACTCAAGACACCCCCACACAGATGCGAAAACCGTTTGTAACCGACTTGGGTTCCCAACAGCAAATCTTCATCCCAGACATGGGATTAGGGAACCGACGGAAACTCCAGCTGTGTCGGTGGATCAAACGGAACGCCGGGCCGCCGATGAGAAAATACTCTCTTTCGGTATTTTGTCAAAACCCGCACGTGCAAAGTCTGAAATTGTTTTCGTCACCGTCTGGCTGTTGAGCACATTCCAGCGTCCACGTGTTAGAGAAAAGGGTCGGCTAGTACCATATGGTACAAGGGAAAGCAAAGTATACGCAACTCAGGTGTAAACGCGACTTTAAATGCCTAGATCCATCCTCTGATGAGAAGACAGGGTTCCAGGCGAGAGCCCATCCCTTCTTCAACTGACGGGAAGCCTCGGTCTCCTGCATGATCCAGCGGCTCCCTCAGGTACAGCTGATTTTGCCAAAACAACACTGGACAAAAAAAAATCTCGCATGATTTACTAGCTACTTTTATTTATGACTAGCATTGCGTGGCTAGCCCGGCGTTGCCCGTGGTGTTTGGTTTTTGTATGGCGTAAAATTTTCCACGGATTTCAAATCTGTTGAAATTTTCAATCTGTCTTTAACGATTCCGATTTTGCGAAAAAAGAACTCAACAATCCCAGTCAAAAAATGAAAATCTGTTTTCATTTTTGTTTTAACGCTTAGGTCGGAAAATGCAAGCTGTCTCCTTTACTGGAATCCGTTTCGCAGGAAATTAAAATGAATGAATCTCGAAGCAAACGAAGGTCATTGGAATGTGTTCTCTCACCTGGAGATGAAAAAAACTTGGCATAGTTCCAAAGGCTTGCATCAATATGACACGGGAGGGCGAAAAGTCTAAATTTTGATGTTGCTTCATCCTTGGAATTACCGCGAAAGAATGGGAATGGTGAAAAGAATTATTAAATTCATTTAAAAATGTTCTAGATCGAATTTTAAAATTCGCCTCGACCCTAAAATTTCAAAAAATTCGCCCTACCTGTGTACCAAATCCCATTTCTGTAAGTGCCATAGATTCGCCAGGACTTTACGTTCAAGAAACAAACAAACACTTCCTTTTATAATACAGTCAGTACCGGCAATATGGTCACCCTGTTATAAGATCACCTCGCTTTTGGGTCAGTTTTCTAAAATCCCGTCTAACTTAATAGGGAACGTGTTAAAGCGCACCGCTTGTATAGTCATTTTATTTTCCTAGTTATCGGTTATAGGGTCGTTTTTGAATCTTTTCTGAGGTTATCAGGTTTTTTTGTTGAAAAATAGTAAATGTTGTAACATTTCTTGAGGCGGGGAGCAACACACTGAAAAATAACCAGAAGAAAAATAGTCCTCGAAAGATATGAATCTGCCAAGGCGTTCAACGTTGATGAATACGGACTTTTTTTTTATCGGACCTTGTCAGACAGAATTCTTTGTCTCGGAGGTAAAAAATGAGTAGGGGGAAAGAAAAGTTTTTATTTTTATTTTCAATGGCAAGGCTGGGTACAGATTGCAAAGACAAATACAATACAGAAATACAATGCAGTACAGAATTGACCGAAGTGATTGTAGCCTTATACAAGGCCAGAAGTGATGGTCACTTGTGAAGGGGCACCCAATGGGTGGACCATCATTGTCCCTAACAAAGGACAGCACAATTTACATCCATGCCCTGACCCAGATTCGAACCAGGAACCTTCCGATCCAGAGGCCAACACCTTGACCACTAGACCGGTTGGTCGGCGGTTAATAAACATAGTTACCAGTAAAATACAGTTTTGATATATCCCTACATAGTCTTAATTTAAAATCAAAATGTTATTTGTATATGTACGATTCTTCAATTGAAATTAAAAATCAAAGCAACTGATTAAAATAGAACTCAAACTTTAATAATTCTTAATAGAAGAAGTATGAGTGTTCTTGGAAAACAAACATGAAAGAAAAGTAAGGAACGCTAAACCGTGTAGTGTAGTAATCATCGGCGTTGAGCTTATCACGAATTTGGACCAAGGTCCCAATCCATACCAGGAGAAACACCCCCAGACCATAATTCCACCTCCGTCGAATTTTACTGCGGGCACAATGCATTCTGGCAGCAGGCGTTGTCCAGGCAGACGCTAAACCCTGCCATCCAAACGGTAGAGGATGAACGTTGATTCGTCGCTCCAGAGAACCCGTTCAGTAGAATTCATTTTTAAAATGTTCTTAAAAGTTTAATTATTTGTTGATGAGCACTATATTCTCATAGGTGAATATAATCCTGCCATAATTAAATAGTGTAGTATTGTTCCGCATATATATGGTCACCCCGCTTACAGGGTATGATTTTTCTGGACCGCTGAGCTGACCATATTGCCGATACTGACTGTAGTAGAGAAGCTGAATCACAACGATACAGTTGCAAAGTTAGTCAGACGTGACGGACGAGGTATCTCGTCGAAACCCATCGATGGCTTCAGAAGGCGGATAACCACCTGCTGCAATCCAGATTTGCATTACCCATCTGTACGACACCATTGACACGGAATCAGTCTCCTCGATCGATTGACAGACGAAGCCCGCTGTGCTACACTCGGCTTGGCTTCCGTTTAGCGCGGACTTTCCACCCTCTCATGCAAACGATCCAGGGTGGAGTGGAGGGGATGCCCCCGCACCTTCCCTGAGGGATTCATTTCGTTCGAATATAATATTCTAATTCCGATCGCCTTCATCATTCGAGCGCGGATGGGGGTGGGGGAGATAGAATTTTGCCGTTTAATTAACTTCACGGACGGATGGGCGGGTTGGCAACAGAGCCAGTCGTCCGAAAGTTTTCTTGTTTGCCCCCTGCACACCTGTATGTCTGCAAGTCGTTTGCTGTGACATCTTTCGGGAATGTTGAGTGCTCTGATGGGGTGGGTGTGCTCGGGGCAGTGATGAATGGGAATGCTGGTATGTGTGTGTGGGGGGGGAGTGCGGCCGTTTGTGAGTTAAGATTAAATTGTGTGTCTTGAGTCCGTCGAGGAATGCTGATGCGGATGTTTGCATTGGAAGGTGAAGTACATGACTACTGAATTTGCACTATAACGTTAGTAGTTGTTAGTCGATTAACCCTCCTTGTTTCGACGGCAATATCTTGATGACAAAAAAGGGCCTCTGTTGCCCGGTTGGAAAATTAAACTAAACGGCTGCGGCGCTTAGATTTTTTTCAATCGTCACACAGAACACTCTTTCGCCTATATATCCGGCCCCTCCTACTTAACTTAGCGATTGAGCCTTGAGTGGCATTTACGATAGACGCTTTCCTTTCTTAGTATTGTGTGGCGTATCGTTTGGAGTGAGAGATATCACCAGAGCGACCTTCCGATTTTCTCCCAAAGCATTCACACCTCACGGTCGACAGAGTATGGTACCGAACAAAAGAGTACTCCTCTAGATCAGTGATTCTCAACTCTTTTTTTTGTCGCGGCACACTTTTAACGATTTCAAAATTTGGCGGCACACAAAGAAAAAGATAAGTTTAAAAGTTGTTTACTTACCTATAATACACAGTGTAAAATAGTTGATGATAATAATTTTGAATGCAAAGTTCTACAAAAACAACAGTACGTTTATTAAGGGATTAATTACAAGGTAATAATATAAGAATACTTTTAATGAGAAATTTGAGCTTGATGTTTTTTGATAATTTCATTTAAATTTGGTTGTAAAATGACAATGCTACTCTCATATCGTCATCTACATAAAACAGTCTCGATCTTTTTTTCGTTTTTATGTTGGTTAGTACTGAAAATCCGAATTCACACAAATAAGATGTAGAAAATTGTAATAATATTTTTAAAGCTTTTTTGGCATTCATGGGATAATCGCATCACGTTGGGGCGAATATTTCACTTGATGAAAGGTCACAAGTTATCGAAGATAAAAACAGTTGAAAATATTGTATTTAACTGTAAAAACAACAGTTTTCTTTTACAGTGTATTTTTTCTTTAATTTGAACAAATTTTACTCGTAATAAAAAAAAGCATTGTAATTTTTACTATATCCATTTCTAAAATTTGGCGGCACACAAAAGTGCCGCGGCACAGTGGTTGAGAATAACTGCTCTAGAAGGTAGGTGAATGGTGATCCATGCCAGCGGTCACTTAAAAGGGGGATTTTAAATGTTTTGATTGAATATGCTATAATATCATTACAATATAAGAAACAAAAAACTAACAATGCTAGTTTTTTTCGTTGTTGTGTTTTGTTTATCATTGGCATACAGAATATTTTAAAACAGTTTTAAATTGGTAAAAACTCACTGATTAGTAAAATTATAGGTATCTTACAAATATCATTTCTTAGATTAGCTAATCCCCCACATAGCTTCTGCCCTCTAGTGTCTCATCGCCTAGTGCTACTCTGTATCCTTCATACTTGTTTTTATAAATTGTATCCAAATTGGTTTCCACAACTAGGCATTGAAATTCCTTTTATTGATTTCCTGCATACATTGAAATACACACACACTTTTGACGCAAAATACCCTGATTCGAATCCGGGTCCGGGCATGGATGTCTGTAAGCGTATGGTATAGAGGCGGCTGGTGCACCTTCAATCTGTCATAGTCGAAAGTCCTACACGTTGGGTTGGTGTGGAAGTTTGGAGATCAGGTGTTGCTTCGTCATCTAACCGTGGTTCAAAATGACGTGGTCCTGTCCTAGGATCTTTCCTTTAGGTAACTAATCACGGACCGTCGCCCATAGCTCGTTCTGTAGCTCTAGTACGACGTTAATTAAAAATTACCAAAATAAATTATCCAACAAAATTCCCGTTGTGTTACTCCACACACACAGTGTGACCTAAATTAAAATAGCTATCAACCTACCACATCAACAAATCAAAGCAGTCAATTTTAATCTCGAGGGACCTTTTAGGTATGTACAGGGTATTCTGTATAATCAAGTTAATCTCGAGTATACTTACGCAGCATATAGTGGCTCTCAACTCTCAATCCAAATTTAGCTTTTTTTTTTACATTACAGAGGTGAGGTTTTTCTTTAACGAAAAAACTGCTCGAATCCCACTCCATATTATAAAAACCAATTCATACACCTTACACGCCAGAACCACCCACCAGGAAAAAGAGACACGACGACGACGACAACAACAACCAGACACATAAAAACCCACGGAATTTACGGCATCACCAAACGCTGAAAAGGGATTCCAAATGGCGAAGTACTTCTGTCACAAGAAAGCAAAGCACCAAAACAGAAGAGGGGGGAAAAAAACCAAGCGTTTCTGTGAAAGCTCTAGTAAAATATATAGAAGAAATCGCCCAACTCGATTCTGTTCCCTGGTCCCACGAGTCCCAGTCACCAGAAAAATAAAACTTGTAAGATTTCTTCTCTTGGAAGTGGCAGCGGGTTTTCGTGCTTCCGTCTGGACCGGCTCGGTGGAAGAGAAAGAACACATCCGAGAGCGAGCAGTCTTAAAGGTTTTCTCTTCCTGCCGAAAGGAAACAACATTCCAAAGGTCTGGATTGCCCGACATAAAACAGGAGGGGAGGGGGGGGGGGTCTTCCATAGAAATGGCGCCCCGTAAAATTCGCACCATTCAAAGATAGGGGATGGAAATGTTAGGCCTATTCCGTCCAACTGTGCCGTTTCTGCTTTGAGTCTTTATTAAGTTAATGAAAGTGGTTTGACAGACAGTTCTTTCATGGTTGGGCTTCAGTTTATTTTGAGTTGGGTAAACTTAGTCACCACTGTAAAGATTAATTAGAGATTGAGATTAGAGCTAAAAATATTGTAGCGAAACTTATTCACTTCGTCTGAAAATCGTGGCTCAGTCGGTAATGCACCTTACTGCGAATCGGAAGGTACGGAGTTCCAATCCCACTAGAGGCAAGTGGCCTAAAAGTAGATTTCATTTTAAAGTTTCCTTTCTGTTTGTTCCTCACTTCTTCAGTAATATACTTATGTTAATTTCTAGAACTTTCGAAATCTCGAATGTTCGATTCATTTTCGGAAAAGGTATAAAAGGAGATGTATCACTTAGTTCAAGGGAATAATAAAGTCTCGAGTTGAGATCAGTAATCTTTGTCCTCGCTTGCCTTTTGCAAATATACACGAAGAGGTTAGCTTACCTATAATGAATCTACACGACAATAGTATACAAGTGTATCCCAACTCCAGTATGGAACCGGTTGCCCGGGTAACGGGGAGGTGACAGCTGACCTCGTGGTTCTTGAGTCGTGGTAATCCGGTTGACCGAGTAACGGATTAGCAATAGGAAGGATTCGAATTCCATTACAAAAATTAACTTCATATACAATAGTATATCACTGTAACTCAATTGCTGCATGCCCGGTTGTAAGAGTAACGGAATAGCAACCTGTGGGTAATATTTATTGGTAATTTTTTTGTTTACGTCGTACAAGAGCAAAACAACGGGCTATTGACGACGGTCCGGGATCAATCCCCTAAAGCGACGGTTTCCAAAGAAAGCGGAGCCGTTATCTAGCAGCCGTAATGTAGCTGTGGATGACGTCACTAAAACGTTGTTTATACAAACAGATGGCTTTGATTTTCTAGAGAGCGTTGTTTGTGAGCGTAACGAAAGCGGAGCCGTAATGTAGCTGTGGATGACGTCACTAAAACGTTGTTTATACAAACAGATGGCTTTGATTTTCTAGAGAGCGTTGTTTGTGAGCGTAACGAAAGCGGAGCCGTAATGTAGCTGTGGATGACGTCGCTAAAACGTTGTTTATTCAAACAAATGGCGTTGGTTTCCTAGAGTGCGTTGTTTGTAGCGTAACGCGAAAATGAGCGGAGCCGCCATTTGCATGACGATCGTCATAGCGGTCTCAAACAGCTGGGGAACGTTTTTTCTCTTGTAGTGGCAACATTTCATTTCCTGCGCCAAACGATTCGAGCGGAGAGAAGCAAATAAAATATTGGACTGGCATTGTAAAGCTCAGTTTTGTAAAATCGGGACCGTTAAAGATAGATTAAAAATTACAACGGATTTGAAATCTGCGGAACATTTTATACCCGATCGATACCTTAAATGTTATTTTCATTAAATAAATAATTGTTTAAGAAAACCCATTTAAATAATCAAATGGTAAATAATAAATCTGGTTTTTGTATCGGTCTGGCGTAGAATTTTACGCAGATTTGAAATCCATCAAAATTTTCACTCTATCTTTTACGATCGCGAAGATAGAAACTTGAACTAGAGAATAAAAAAGCCACTTTCTTTTGTTTCTCCAATAAAGTAAACAACGTCAACCATCTGTGTCACCCATTCTCCACCGTATTCTGTCCGTCTAAGTTGGCACCTCTGGTCTCCGTTAACACGGGCGCCTAGTTATGTTTGCCGCATCCTGACGTATCACGGTTGCTGTCATTTCCATCCTGGGAGTATTATGTACCTTCTGTATCGGTAAAGCTACCGTTATACACTACCCTATAATAATGGACCGAACAGCAGGATGTGATGGTATAAGGGAAAGAATACATGCTTTAATTGGGGAGGATCTCCCACGTGCTGCAATGACACTAGCAACCCTTCTGGGCATACTTTCAACGAGGTTTGATACACAGCTATGGGTATTTGTGTCCATTCCTGCTGCAAGAACGTCGCCAGCTCGGCTGTAGATTTCGGACGGGGTTCCCTGGTCCGTAAGCGTCGCTCTAATGCGTCCCACAAATGTTCTATGGGGTTTAGGTCGGGACTCTGAGTAGGTCAAGGAAGACGTTTTACATCGATACCTTGATACCACTGCTTGACAGAGGCTGCAACATGAGCGTTAGGCATCGGGGTTCAATTGACCAGGAACAACATGCAAAGGTTCCAGGCCATACCACGAAAAATACCCCCAAACAAGTTGTCGGATTTTATGTAAATTCGATGGCGTCTGGTCCATTACTGTAGGGTAGTGTATGTGTGGTGGCCTGTTTGGAAGAATAACGGATTAGCAACCGGCGGATTGCGAGTTCGAACCTAACAAACACCGTCATGTACATACGTGGAGTCAAATATCATTACGTTGGCGTGGTGTGGAAGTTCAGGTGTTGCCTCGTCATCTGACCGTGTTTCAAAACTATGTGGTGTTGTCATCGAATATTTCCCATGTGGATTGATCTTAGATCGTCGTCAATAGCCCGTCGTGTTGCTCCAATACGACGTTAATTAAAAATACCTAAAAAAAATTAATTGTAAGTGTTTGTCTTTTACTTGATGTTGTATGTTTTGTTTTTGGCATAGCTTGACCAAATTTGGCCCTTGTGCCATAAAAAATCATAAATATACTCATAAATATAAAATTTATCTCACAGTGAATGAATTCTGAATAAAATGGTGCATTGAAATTGAGACCAATGGAATGTTTATTTTGAAATCAAGTGCTTCACTGTTTTTATTTAATTTGATTTACTACGTCAAATTCTTGAACGAATAAAACGCCAGCAAATCCGAAAGGGGAAAAATCCTTGCGCTACATAAATATAGTACATGTAAAAAACATTACATAGTTATCTTGCAGCGAATGAATTCGGAATAAAATGGTGCATAGAATTTGAAACTATGGAATGTTTATTTTGAAATCAATTGCTTCTTGCAGTACTTGAAACATTGTAAATTTATCTCACAGTGAATGAATTCTGAATAAAATGGTGCATTGAATTTGAGACCAATGGAATGTTTATTTTGAAATCAAGTGCTTCACTGTTTTTATTTAATTTGATTTACTACGTCAAATTCTTCAACGAATAAAACGCCAGCAAATCCGAAAGGGGAAAAATCCTTGCGCTACATAAATATAGTACATGTAAAAAACATTACATAGTTATCTTGCAGCGAATGAATTCGGAATAAAATGGTGCATAGAATTTGAAACTATGGAATGTTTATTTTGAAATCAATTGCTTCTTGCAGTACTTGAAACATTGTAAATTTATCTCACAGTGAATGAATTCTGAATAAAATGGTGCATTGAATTTGAGACCAATGGAATGTTTATTTTGAAATCAAGTGCTTCACTGTTTTTATTTAATTTGATTTACTACGTCAAATTCTTCAACGAATAAAACGCCAGCAAATCCGAAAGGGGAAAAATCCTTGCGCTACATAAATATAGTACATGTAAAAAACATTACATAGTTATCTTGCAGCGAATGAATTCGGAATAAAATGGTGCATAGAATTTGAAACTATGGAATGTTTATTTTGAAATCAATTGCTTCTTGCAGTACTTGAAACATTGTAAATTTATCTCACAGTGAATGAATTCTGAATAAAATGGTGCATTGAATTTGAGACCAATGGAATGTTTATTTTGAAATCAAGTGCTTCACTGTTTTTATTTAATTTGATTTACTACGTCAAATTCTTCAACGAATAAAACGCCAGCAAATCCGAAAGGGGAAAAATCCTTGCGCTACATAAATATAGTACATGTAAAAAACATTACATAGTTATCTTGCAGCGAATGAATTCGGAATAAAATGGTGCATAGAATTTGAAACTATGGAATGTTTATTTTGAAATCAATTGCTTCTTGCAGTACTTGAAACATTGTAAATTTATCTCACAGTGAATGAATTCTGAATAAAATGGTGCATTGAATTTGAGACCAATGGAATGTTTATTTTGAAATCAAGTGCTTCACTGTTTTTATTTAATTTGATTTACTACGTCAAATTCTTCAACGAATAAAACGCCAGCAAATCCGAAAGGGGAAAAATCCTTGCGCTACATAAATATAGTACATGTAAAAAACATTACATAGTTATCTTGCAGCGAATGAATTCGGAATAAAATGGTGCATAGAATTTAAAACTATGGAATGTTTATTTTGAAATTAAGTGCTTCACTGTTTTTATTTAATTAGATTTATACTACGTCATAAATTCTTCAACAAATACAACGCCAGCACATCCTAAAGGTGAAAATCCTTCCGCTATATAAATATAGTACTTGAAAAAAAAAATTACAAATTTAAATCAAAGCGGTTGTATTCCAAATAAATTGGTGCATAGAATTTGAAACTTTAATGTTTATATTAAAATCCAATGCTTCATTGTTTCTATTTAGCTATATTATTTTATTTAATGCGTCAAAAGTTCTTCAACGAATAAATTGTTATAAAAAAGAAGGAGGAGCTTGTTTACTTAGCGCGTTACTCAATGGACTTAATTGTTCAAAGTTTTGGTACTAGAGGCTAACAAAATACTCGTTCTATGTATATATTTAGCTTTATAGAAAAAAAAACTCGCCAGTCTTCTAGGTGAATACGATTTATTTTTATTTTCCTTATCTCAACTGAAAATCTACTGAGTGTTCTGAAACACCATATACCGTGATATTATTCTTTGACTGAATTCCCAGTTTACATTATGAAAGAATCGGGGATAGTCAATAAACTCATTGGAATCAAAACATTCAAAATGGTGCTTTAGAAAATTTCCCCAAAACAAAGAAATTGCACTCTCAACGATAAATAAAAAAAAAATGTTGGAAACCATCGAAATTTTTTATGCCTTCAAAAAAGACCAGTTCCACCGTTGACTTAAGACTATTGCACACATTTTATTCAAATAAGAATTTGATTAATTAAATTTTTTTTTTTACAAAAACCTCCTACAGGACGCTAAGCGTAATTGTGTTCGAATTTTTTTTTTCCGCGCACTTCCCCGGAAAAAAAACCTTATGGGAACTGCCATGAATGTATTCCTTCCAAACAGTTCTTTTTCAGAACAAAAGAACGTGCTCAGGGAGTGTGATTCTCAATTCTCACGCCCCCGTTCTACCTCCACATAGGTAATGTAAAAACAATAGCATCAACATTACTGACGCGCGCGGTTATCTTCTAAAAAAAGAAATGATAAAAAAAACCTTCGGTGAAAAAAACACGGAAATAAAATGGCGCATAAAAAAGAAGAGCTATTTGCGATAAGAAGACGCTTTTAATAGAGTCCCCAATAACCTCGTCCCCTTAGTAATTAGAAATTCCCTCTGTGTGCACTGGCATGACATGCTTCTGGCCTTTCGGGTTCGAGGATAAGTGGTGCGAGTCCAATACCGTGTCAGTTCCAGTTACAAGTAAATTGCTTAAACGATACAAGAGTCCGATTCGTTTTATCAGCAGATGAAATTCGATTAGTTGTGCCTGGTGTTCCGAGTGGAGGAAAATGGTGCGATAGATGACGATCCCTTTTTGCTTGGAGTTTGATTCGAATTCGGAATGAAAGGGGGGATGCGCGTGGGGGTGGAGCGCGAGTAATTTAATTCTAAAATCGTATGGATTAAAAATTTGGAATGCTCGGAGATATTTGAAATTGTTTGCGACGTGGGGCGTCAGCTTACTCTTTATTTTACAGATGCAAATACCTATAGGCTTATAATGCTAAGTGTTAAATAAAAATGAATATAATAACCGAACAGAAAAAAATTATTTGAATTTGAAAAAACATGAGAATCTTTTTCTAATGATAGAGTGGAAATATTTATAATCAGAAAGATGGCAAGATCATAAGGGTATTTATTAAATATTGCGAGTTCGAAACTCGATCCAACTGAAAACCTTGTACGTGGAAGATGGTGCTAATAAAATCTGTCGTGGCATTAATTCCTCATGTTGGCGACGTGTGGAGGGTGAGGTGCCAGCTCGGGTTTTACCTCGTCATCCGACCGCGGTTCAAAATTACGGGATGTTGTCCTCGGGTTTGTTACCGGAGTGTCTTCATTAGCCCGTTGTAATGCTCCAGTGGGACATTGATTACTTACCTACCGTTCGTTCATTTCTCGGTGGTTAAGGTGTTGCACTCTAGATCGGAAGGTTCCTGATTCGAATCTGGGTCAGTGCATGGATGTTCGTAAGCGTATGGCGTAGAGGCGGCTGGTGCACCTTAAATCTGTCGTGGCCGAAAGTCCTCACGTTGGGTTGGTGCGGAAGTTTAGAGAGTGGGGTGCTATCTCAGGTGTTCCCTCGTCATCTGACCGTGGTTCCAAATGACGTGGGGTTGTTCTCTGATCTTTCCTTTTGGGGATTGATCCCGGACCATCGTCAATGGCCCGTTGTGTTGCTCTAGTACGACGTTAATTAAAATTACCATTACCATCGATCATTTCTCTTTTTGTTTAGTCATCAATCACAGCAACCCACAGTTTAATCCATCAATAGATTCCTCGAAAAGTTTGAGAATTCTTAAAACAATTTCTGGAAAATGAATTTTAACGATCCTGTTTTTGGGAATAGCGCTCCCATTTTCTCCGAAATCCTCGCAAAAGTCTCGGAAATTAAATTCTATCCGAATTAATGCAACGAGCTTTTGAGGGAAGTATAAATAGCTGTGGTTGTAGAGTGAATATGAACACGCGATAATCACAAAGAACCCTTTTCAGGAATGGCTTTGTTGAATTCTCAGAATTGTAATACGTTTGAAGGAAGGAGCTCTTTCAAAATGAATTTGGACGTTTTCACGCCAAAACATTCTAGATTACTAAGGATGGATTTAGCATAAAATACGAAAGCGGGAAACTATCATAGCTACACGCACTGCAGATATATAGTTTATGTCCTTCAACGTAGTTCTCCTGCTTTTCAACGCACTTGTTCACACCGAAATAGCTATAGATCCGTTTTGGGCTTATTTCTTATTTTAATCATTTTTTTTAAGCTTTGTACTAGTGACAGTACCTTTACATTACGAGCAACAAGCTATCTAACCACTCTCCCAAAAAAATCTGAAGGATTGAGAGTTCAAATCTAACCGAAAACCGTCGTGTACAAAGGGGACTGGTGCACGTTAAAATCTGTCATACATACATAAACGCATCCCTTTGACGTTAAGCCAGCCAACCAAGCGGTCTGGTGGTTAAGGTGTTAGCCTCTAGATCGGAAGGTTCCTGTTTCGAATCTGGGTTAGTGCATGGATGTTGGTAAGCGTATGATGTAGAGGCGGCTGGTGCACCTTTAGGCCCGGTGCACACATCCGGTTTCTCAACGTGCGGCGCCACTGCGGCACCGAAGCCCAACTATGCACACATAACCGTGAAATGACGCACGAACTCATTTCGCGCCTTTTGCGACAAATATTCTATCGAAGAAAACTTGTTTATTTCGCTTGGTGTGAAAAAAAGTATATTTTGAAACAAAATAGACGTTACTGGATTCAGCCATTTATTAATTATTATTTATATTCCATTTGTTTATGAAAACAAGGTACTTCCGAACTGAGACTCATGTGCGGCGACCGTGCGGTGCCGTGGGGAACTGCAGTACAAATTGCACGCAAGTTGGACGTGCGTCGCCACAGCGGCACTGGAGGCATGTGTGCACTGCTCCATTGGATCAAATGTATCTCAAACCGCACTTGCGTTGCGGCAGCGGCGCAGCACGTTGAAAAACCGGATGTGTGCACCGGAACTTAATCTATCGTGCCCAAAAGTCCAAACGTTTTGTTGGTGTGAAAGTTAGGAGAGTGGGGTGCCAGCTCAGATGTTGACTCGTCATCTGACCGTTGTTCAAAATGACGTGGTGTTGTCCTCGGATCTTTCCCTTTAGGGATTAATCCCGGACGATCGTCATTTTCCCGTTGTCTTGCTCTAGTACGACGTTAATTAAAAGCTACCATTACCCAAGATCAAGCAAACCCGTGAATCAGGTATACATACCCTTGAAACTTCACCTCAACCCACTTTGCCCCGAACGGCCATTTTGATCCGAATTCCTTAATTGCAACAAAGCTACGAGCGCACATTACTCCCCCCCCCCTTCTCATTAGAAATATCTCCTGCGACCTGGGGCAAAAAGGTCACACTCTACCCCGTACGGAGTAAAAAAATATCCCATTTTTTCCCTCACCCGAATTTCAAGGACCATGCTCGGATAATGAGTATCGTCAAGGCCCCAAGGCGATTCCTAATGAATTTGCCCGAGCCTCAGATTTATAACACATTTCGGCTCTGAGGTTGTGAGGGGAGTTTTTTTTTTTATAGTTGGGTTAATTACCGTCGGGGTTTCCAGCGTCGTTTTTGTGAAAATTGCTCGTAGCTCCCTCTGTGGGAGGGGTGCGGAGATTGGAATTAACTGAGGTTAATGGGTGTTTGTTTTTAATTCGATGAAAGCTTGTTCAGTTGATTTGAGAATTAGACTGTCGAGTTACGGTTAGTGTGTAGTGTATGCTAGGGGGTTGATGTTGTAAAGAGTATCTATAGTACATGGTCATGGAGGATTACGTGAGTTTACTTGATTTTCCAATCTGTCCTTTCTGTAAACTGCAGTTTACTCTACGTGATTCCTATTTTTTGACCATCTTGACTAGTGAATATCGTTCTCTACAAAATACACTTTAATTTATCTGACTCCATACATAGAAATAGTTACATGGCTGCCTTTTCAGACATTCTTTTCTGGAATGAACCCGGATATCAGAAGATGTGCGATCCGTCCCATACTGTTGCCGTTCTTATCAATATACGGAAATATAACAGTAACTAGTGTGCAAACGATAATACGAAAATAGAACAGTGATTAGTGTACAGACGATAATACTGAAATATAACAGTAACTAGTGTGCAAACGATAATACGAAAATAAAACAGTGATTAGTGTACAGACGATAATACTGAAATATAACAGTAACTAGTGTGCAAAAGATAATACGAAAATAAAACAGTAATTAGTGTACAGACGATAATACGAAAATAGAACAGTAAATAGTGTACAAACGATAATACGGAAATATAACAGTAACTAGTGTGCAAACGATAATACGAAAATAGAACAGTGATTAGTGTACAGACGATAATACTGAAATATAACAGTAACTAGTGTGCAAACGATAATACGAAAATAGAACAGTGATTAGTGTACAGACGATAATACTGAAATATAACAGTAACTAGTGTGCAAAAGATAATACGAAAATAAAACAGTAATTAGTGTGCAAACGATAATACGAAAATAGAACAGTGATTAGTGTACAGACGATAATACTGAAATATAACAGTAACTAGTGTTCAAACGATAATACGAAAATAGAACAGTGATTAGTGTACAGACGATAATACTGAAATATAACAGTAACTAGTGTGCAAACGATAATACGAAAATAGAACAGTGATTAGTGTACAGAAGATAATACTGAAATATAACAGTAACTAGTGTGCAAACGATAATACGAAAATAAAACAGTAATTAGTGTACAGACGATAATACGAAAATAGAACAGTGATTAGTGTACAGACGATAATACTGAAATATAACAGTAACTAGTGTGCAAACGATAATACGAAAATAGAACAGTGATTAGTGTACAGACGATAATACTGAAATATAACAGTAACTAGTGTGCAAACGATAATACGAAAATAGAACAGTGATTAGTGTACAGACGATAATACTGAAATATAACGGTAACTAGTGTGCAAACATTAATACGAAAATAAAATATGAGTGTACAGACGATAATACGACAATAAAACAGTAAATAGTGTACAAACGATAATACTGAAATATAACAGTAACTAGTGTGCAAACGATAATACGAAAATAGAACAGTGATTAGTGTACAGACGATAATACTGAAATATAACAGTAACTAGTGTGCAAAAGATAATACGAAAATAGAACAGTGATTAGTGTACAGACGATAATACTGAAATATAACAGTAACTAGTGTGCAAACGATAATACGAAAATAAAACAGTGATTACTGTACAGACGATAATACTGAAATATAACAGTAACTAGTGTGCAAAAGATAATACGAAAATAAAACAGTAATTAGTGTGCAAACGATAATACGAAAATAGAACAGTGATTAGTGTACAGACGATAATACTGAAATATAACAGTAAGTAGTGTGCAAACGATAATACGAAAATAGAACAGTGATTAGTGTACAGAAGATAATACTGAAATATAACAGTAACTAGTGTGCAAACGATAATACGAAAATAGAACAGTGATTAGTGTACAGACGATAATACTGAAATATAACAGTAACTAGTGTGCAAACGATAATACGAAAATAGAACAGTGATTAGCGTACAGAAGATATTACTGAAATATAACAGTAACTAGTGTGCAAACGATAATACGAAAATAGAACAGTGATTAGTGTACAGACGATAATACTGAAATATAACAGTAACTAGTGTGCAAACGATAATACGAAAATAAAACAGTGATTAGTGTACAGACGATAATACTGAAATATAACAGTAACTAGTGTGCAAAAGATAATACGAAAATAAAACAGTAATTAGTGTACAGACGATAATACGAAAATGGAACAGTGATTAGTGTACAGACGATAATACTGAAATATAACAGTAACTAGTGTGCAAACGATAATACGAAAATAAAATAGTAATTAGTGTACAGACGATAATACGACAATAAAACAGTAAATAGTGTACAAACGATAATACGGAAATATAACAGTAACTAGTGTGCAAACGATAATACGAAAATAGAACAGTGATTAGTGTACAGACGATAATACGGAAATATAACAGTAACTAGTGTTTAAACTATAATACGAAAATAAAACATTAACTAATGTGCAAACGATAATGCGGAAATATAACAGTAACTAGTGTGCAAACGATAATACGAAAATAGAACAGTGATTAGTGTACAGACGATAATACTGAAATATAACAGTAACTAGTGTGCAAAAGATAATACGAAAATAGAACAGTGATTAGTGTACAGACGATAATACTGAAATATAACAGTAACTAGTGTGCAAACGATAATACGAAAATAAAACAGTGATTAGTGTACAGACGATAATACTGAAATATAACAGTAACTAGTGTGCAAACGATAATACGAAAATAGAACAGTGATTAGCGTACAGAAGATAATACTGAAATATAACAGTAACTAGTGTACAGACGATAATACTGAAATATAACAGTAAGTAGTGTGCAAACGATAATACGAAAATAGAACAGTGATTAGTGTACAGAAGATAATACTGAAATATAACAGTAACTAGTGTGCAAACGATAATACGAAAATAGAACAGTGATTAGTGTACAGACGATAATACTGAAATATAACAGTAACTAGTGTGCAAACGATAATACGAAAATAGAACAGTGATTAGCGTACAGAAGATAATACTGAAATATAACAGTAACTAGTGTGCAAACGATAATACGAAAATAAAACAGTGATTAGTGTACAGACGATAATACTGAAATATAACAGTAACTAGTGTGCAAACGATAATACGAAAATAGAACAGTGATTAGTGTACAGACGATAATACTGAAATATAACAGTAACTAATGTGCAAAAGATAATACGAAAATAGAACAGTGATTAGTGTACAGACGATAATACTGAAATATAACAGTAACTAGTGTGCAAACGATAATACGAAAATAGAACAGTGATTAGCGTACAGAAGATAATACTGAAATATAACAGTAACTAGTGTGCAAACATTAATACGAAAATAAAATAGTAATTAGTGTACAGACGATAATACGAAAATAGAACAGTGATTAGTGTACAGACGATAATACGGAAATATAACAGTAACTAGTGTTTAAACTATAATACGAAAATAAAACATTAACTAATGTGCAAACGATAATGCGGAAATATAACAGTAACTAGTGTGCAAAGGATGATACGAAAATATAACATTAACTAATGTGCAAACGATAATTCGAACTACTAACACAAGGAACGACAAACTTTTTTTAGAAAGGGGCCAGATCGTAAACACTTTAGGCTTTGGGGTGGGGACCTGGTAGCAAACTCGAAGCTATTTACATAGGTAATTCTACTCGTAGAGCAACAATTAAACAGGGTCAAGCTGATTCCATAGCAAATTGTACTGTGTTAGCGTTTTCTCGACTGACTTGAAGATATCTTTGCCTGAAGTTGATCCAAGCAGACTATTCATAGTAGCTAATTCTTCAGTCCTCTAAAACTCAGTATTAATCCTATAGCCCGTTGTGTTGCTCTAGTACGACGTTAGCTAAAATTACCATTACCAGTATTCATCCCATCGAATAAACAGGAGCAATATTGGACAGTACCAGTAATATCTATCCACTCGTCAAGAGCCAACGAAAACCGATTGAAATTTTTTAGCTTTTCTTTTAATTGACTCTTGATGTGGCTTCCGATGTCCTCAACTCTTCCAAGAGTTGTTCTCGCCGAAACACCGACAGATCGAGACAAGTCCTTTTTTCTCTGGGCACATTTCTTCGGCTGCCACAAGCAAATATGATTTAGTTAATTCACCATCGGGATAAATGGTTTCCCTTTCGTGGCTAATAACTGAGAGAACTGGCAAACACTTGTTCTACGGCAGACTATAAAATACGAATATGCGACATCAGTAGCGCCACGTGCGGTCATTATTCACAACTTATCAAGTCGACTATCGGCCGTTGCGTTACTGCGCATAGTTTGATTTATTTTTAATTTTTCATGTGAAAACAATATTAACCTTTACGATGCGGCAGATTAACTTTTGTTACCACTAAAATTTCGCTTACACCATTGGCATGGTAGCGGTGGTTGTTATCCCCCTGTTCCGTCCTGAAATAAGAACTGAAGCGAGTAGAGTTCTTGAGTGTGTCAGACTGGAGCAAGATGGCGACGAGCGCGATCTTGCGTGTGTAAAAATAAAATTTACAGTCCACTGAAATATGAGTGTTGTTTTGAGTTACAATTAATGAGCTATCGTCCATCTGGTCGGATCGAGCAGAGCATTTAATGTATAATTTGTAGTGGTCAACTTTTGTTTCTTGGATTCTTTGCCGTAAGTGATTCTGAATTATCTCTTTGTTATTAAGTGAGAAAATGTTCAAAGGAGCTAAGAAAGAGGATTTGAGGCTTATTGCCGCTGAACTAAATTTAACTGTTTCTGATAAGAGTACTATTGTTGATTTACATGATGCTATTGAGAATAGTGTTATTTATGTAACTAAACGTGAACTTGTGAAAAATGTTGCAACTACTATAATTGAGAATCGAAAGCTCGAAGAGCAAAGGCAAATTGATCTTGAGAAAATGAAGCTAGAAAGATGAAATAATGAGGTCAAAAAGATCGAAAAGGAATTGGGTCTAGCTAAAATCAGATCCGAAGCTAAGCACGATGCAAGTGAAAGCGAAATAAAATCGGAATCCTTAGATCAAATAATTAAAAGTGTTAGAACTTTAACAGTTAGAATTCCTGTACGTCCAGAGGGTTGGGGTTTTTTCTTTAACTCTTTAGAGCGCGCTTTTAGCACTAAAGTTGTTCCTGAGATTTATAAAGCCGAAATATTGTTAAACTTATTAGGGGATAGAGCCTCGAATATAATAACTTAATTGAGTGATAAGGATATCGCGAATTATGAGAAAATTAAAGAATTAGTCTTAAGGGAGTTTCAACCAACGCCATATTCTTGCTTAGAGCATTTCAGAAAAGCATACAAACAACCACATGAAATACATGTGCAGTTTGCATCACGTCTAGTGACAAATTGGGACTATTATTTAAAACTAAGAGATGTTTCCGACTTCGAGACTCTTAAACAACTTATTGTGTCGGATAAAATGTTCCAAACACTAGACAAAGAAACAGCTTCTCACATCAGCGTAAAACAAGCAGATAAGTGGTTACCTCCAGAAATATTAGCTAGAGAAATCGATTTGTATTATACGTCAAGCGGAAAAACCCTTACTGAGAATTATAATTGTAATCGTAAACATACCAATTCAAAAAGTGTAGCTAAAGTGTTTTTATCGGACATTAAGACCTTAGATAGTGTTCTATGTCATGAGAATCATTTTTTAACAAATTGTCCCTCTTACTTAAAATTATGTGTACAAGATAGAGTAGAATGTGTTAAGAGTAATAAGCTGTGTTTTAATTGTTTACATCCACGTATGGTTTCGAACTGTAAATCAAAGATTAACTGTTTTTGCAAAAAACGCCATCATAAATCTTTGCATATTCCGCTACTAAATAGTGCTGCAAACGAAAGAGAATCGGTTTCATCGATAATAAATAAAAATGAGAGAAACGCTACGCAGCAATTTGGCGATTCTAAAGCAACGGATGAGTCCCCGACCTTGAACGCCAATGCAGCAGAATTTGTTTACAATGAAAAAGCTTTCATGAGTAGCTATACCAATAAAAAGAGCACTGTTTTACTTTCGACTGTAGTATGTTTTCTAATTGATGAGACAGGTCATAAATATAGAGTTAAGTGTTTGTTAGACGTTGGGAGTGAATCTAATTTTTTATCTAGTAATTTCATTGAGCTTTTGCAATTAAAAAGAGAAAAAACTAAAATTTTAGTTTCAGGATTAAACATTGGCTTAACAATAAAGCAAAGAGTCAACGCTTCAATTTGCAATCAGGATATGAGTTTTGTCAAGAATTTGGATTTTCTCGTGGTGCCAAAAATTACCACTGATTTAACGCCAACGAGTGCTATTGACATTTCAACATTGGATTTTTCTAATGTTAAATTAGCAGACGATAAATTTAATATTCCAGAAAAAGTAGACATGTTGCTTGGAGCGGGAATTTTTTATAAGTTGTTAAAACCAGGGCAAATCCGTATTAGCAACTCCGATCTTATTCTCCAAAATACTGTTTTTGGTTTTGTTGTATCGGGAACTTTTCCAACAGAGAGGAAAAACAGGATTCATTGTGGGCTTTTAAAGGAAGAAAGTAACCTAGACAAAACACTTAAAAAGTTTTGGGAAATTGAGAATATTGAAATTGAAAAACCCAAAAATAAAGAAACATTAATTTGTGATAAACATTTTGTAGAAAATTATACACGAGATGAAAGTGGAAGGTACGTCGTTAAAATGCCTTTAAAAGAGGATCCAAATACTTTAGGGAGTTCCAAACAAATTGCAATTAAAAAACTAAATTCTTTATGGAATCGTTTAACAAAAGAGCCCGAGTATTTAAAATTGTTGTCAGATTTCTTAAAAGAATATCAACAGTTAGGCCATATGATTGAAATCAATGAAAGTGAGGAGGAAAAGGGATCGTATTATATTCCCCACCTTGGTGTGTATAGAGGAATAGAGAAAAGTAAGTCCACACCTTTAAGAGTAGTATTTAATGCTTCTTCTTTAACAACTAAAGGAAACTCTCTTAATTCTATACAATATAACGGGGGCGTAATACAGGAGGATTTGTTTTCAATAATGGTGAGATTTAGAAAACACATTTTCGCTTTCACTGCTGATATTCAAAAAATGTATCGGGCAATTGCTATTCATCCGGATCAAAGAAAGTTGCAAAAAATATTGTGGAAGGAAAGCCTTCACGATCCAATTAAGATTTTTGAGCTAACCACTGTGACATATGGGACAGTGAGCGCCCCATATTTAGCGATGAGAACATTACTTCAGCTGTCAAAATATGAAGAAAATAATTTTCCTTTGGCAGCAACTGTTCTGAGAGAAGATTATTATATGGACGATGTCCTGTCCGGGGCTGAGTCCCTAAGCTCTGCATTAAAGCTTAAAAATCAGCTAACAGAAATTCTAAAGAGTGGAGGCATGATTTTACACAAATGGTGTAGTAATGCTCCTGATTTATGTCAAACAGGTGACAAAATTTATCCCTTTGATGATTCAGAAGAATCTAAAGCTTTAGGTGTCTTATGGAAACCTAAGAAAGATTGTTTAAGCTTCAACATTAAGATTAATGCTGACACAATTGCCACAAAAAGGCAAGTATTGTCAGTTATAGCGAGTATCTTCGATCCTATTGGCTTAGTAGCTCCAGTCATAATTACAGCAAAAATATTTATGCAAAAACTTTGGCTATTGAAAATTGATTGGAATGATATTCTGCCAGAAAAAGAAGCAGATGAATGGAAGCAGTTTTCGGTTAACTTGCAATTAATCAACAACATTGAGATTAGTAGGTGTATTTTAGTGAAAGATGCGACTGTGATCGAGCTACACGGTTTCAGCGACGCTTCTGAAGCAGCCTACGGAGCAGCAATTTACTGTAAATCAATATCAAAATCTGGTCAAGTGTGTGTAAAATTAGTGACCAGTAAATCAAGAGTGTGCCCTTTGAAACAGATGACGATTCCTAGATTGGAGTTGTGCGGAGCAGTTCTTCTTGCAAAACTAATTAAGCAGGTGATATCGTCATTAAAAATTACTGTGAATAATATCATCTTGTGGTGTGATTCCATAATCGTCTTGGCTTGGATTCAAAAGGAACGATTTCAACTGAAAACGTTTGTTGCGAATAGAATCTCAACTATACAAGAATTAACTGAGGGAATGGAATGGCGACATGTTGCATCCCAGGAGAACCCTGCCGATCTTCTGTCTAGAGAAGTGAGCCCCGACAAGCTAAGAGAAAGTGAGCTGTGGTGGAATGGTCCATTGTTCCTAAAGGAACAGGTCTATCCTAACAGAGATATTCCTGCATCAGTTATTCCTGCATCAGCAAGATGGCGACGAGCGCGATCTTGCGTGAGTGTGTTAAAATAAAACTTACAGTCCACTGAAATATGAGTGTTGTTTTGAGTTACAATTAATGAGCTATCGTTCACCCCCTTTTAAGTGACCGCTGGTATCGATCACCATTGACGAGTTGTCGGCGACTAACCTTCTAGAATCTAGAGGATCCCTTCTTTTGCTCGTCCCTTTTTCTTTTGCTCGTCCCTTTTTCTTTTGCTCGTCCCTTTTTCTTTTGCTCGTCCCTTTTTCTTTTGCTCGTCCCTTTTTCTTTTGCTCGTCCCTTTTTCTTTTGCTCGTCCCTTTTTCTTTTGCTCGTCCCTTTCTTTTTGCACGTCCCTATTTTTGCTCGTCCCTTTTTCTGCTCGTCCCTTCTTTTGCTCGTCCCTTCTTTTGATCGTCCCTTCTCTTTGCTCGTCCCTTCTCTTTGCTCGTCCCTTCTCTTTGCTCGTTCCTTCTCTTTGCTCGTTCCTTCTCTTTGCTCGTTCCTTCTTTTTGCTCGTCCCTTCTCTTTGCTCGTCCCTTCTCTTTGCTCGTTCCTTCTCTTTGCTCGTTCCTTCTCTTTGCTCGTTCCTTCTCTTTGCTCGTTCCTTCTCTTTGCTCGTTCCTTCTCTTTGCTCGTTCCTTCTCTTTGCTCGTTCCTTCTCTTTGCTCGTTCCTTCTCTTTGCTCGTTCCTTCTCTTTGCTCGTTCCTTCTCTTTGCTCGTTCCTTCTCTTTGTTCCCTACTCTGCCGACCGTGAGGTGTGAACACTTTTGGGGAAAGCAAAAAGTCGTCAGGTGATATATCTTCTCACGCCAAACGATACTATGAAAGGAAAGCGTCAATCGTAAATGCCCCTCTCGGCCCTATCGCTCTAGTTGGGTAATTAGGTATGGGGGCTCGGAGAATCGGGAGAAAAGCCGTTCCTGGAGACGATTGAAAAAATCTAAACACCGCAGCGGTAAAGTTATCCCATAGGGCAAATTAAAAACAGGTGGCGGGGTGGATTTGCCCCGCGGGCCGTAGTTTACCGACCCCTGATCTTGACAAATAGAATCTTTCATAGGATTCGTTCAATCAATATCGCTTATCCTTTTCTGGATCTTGCCCCATAGAACTCAAATCAACCAATCAACTTCCAATCAGTCGTAGGTTATTCACTCAACACGTTTGCTGTGCAGGAAAAACGATACTACATTAAAATATGACCCCTATAGGGGCCTCGGTAGCCTGTTTGGAAGAGTAAAGTGTTTGCAACCGGATGGTTGCGAGATAGAATCCGCCTAAAGACCTTCGTGTATAACGACTGGTGCACGTTCAATCTGTCGTGGCTTCAAATGTCTTCACTTTGGCGTGGTGTGGAAGTTTGGAGAATCGGGTGCGAGCTGAGGTGTTAATCACGTCATTTGACCATGGTACATAATGACGTCCTTGAATAATTTCTTTCGGGTTTGGTCCGTCACCAATAGCCCGTTGTGTTGCTGCAGTGCGACGTTAATTAACGCACCTACCTACCAATCTGTACGTTCTGTAACCTGCAGTCTTTCCTGCAGAATTCCTACGGTTTTGACCATCCTGAAAATAGAATTCTTTAAAACTAATCTATACGGGTATTAAGTCATTGAATGTCATATAGGGTGAGATCAATGCTAACTCGAAAATTTCGTGACGATCTGAAGGTTACATGTGCCTTCATCACTCTCTTAAACACATCTTTAATGTCCCAAAAGGAAAGGTCGATTGGTTTGAGGTTTTATGGCGCATGAATGAATCTGCACCAAACACAAGACATACAACATCAAGAAATAGACATGTTACACAAGAAAAGTTATTGACCCAGATGATAACTACACTGAAGAGCGAAAACATTATAACCACCTACTTAACGCGTTGCGTCTCCTTTGGCCTGCAAAACATCTGCAACTCGCTTGTGCATAGATGCCACAAGTTCTTGGTACATGACTGGAGACAGGTTGTACCAATGTCTAAGTAGCGGTCACGCAAAGTCGAGATATTCGGACAGGGTGGTGTTTGAGCTCTGAGCTGCCGCTCCACAACACATCAAATGTGCGCTATCGGATGAAGATCCGGCTAGTTAGGTGACCAGGACGTTAAATGGAAATCATCAGTATGCTCCTCGAACCACTCCAACATAATCCGAGCTTTGTGACATGGGGCGTTGTCCTGCTTGAAGATTCCATTTCCAGTTGGGAAGACAGACGCAATGTAAGGGTGCAACTGATCTGCAATGATGTTCAGATAGTTCGCAGCGTTCATGGTCTGTTCTATCACAACTTCGGGTCCCAGAGTCGCCCATGAGAACGTCCCCAAAAGCATAATACCGCCACCACCAGTCTGTGAATGGCTTGCTGTACAAGAGGGGAGCAACTGTTCGCGTGGCAGACGGCGTACCCTGACACGACCATCAAAGTGCTGAATGAGAAATCGGGATTCATCTGACCAGGCACCTCTCTTCCACTCATCCATGGTCCAGTATAGATGTTCCCGGGTCCACTGTAGGCGTAGTTGACGATGACGCTTGGTCAACAGAGGCACACAAGTAGGATTTCTCCTGCACAGTCCCATATCCAACAGTGTCCGCTGAACTGTGTGTTCCGAAACACTTTTGCTTGGACCTGCATTGTATTGGGCTGTCAGCTGAGCGACTGTCTCGCTCCGATTTTGCTTTACCAAGCGGGACAGTCTCCGACGTCCTTTTTCTTTGATGACGCGTGGACGACCCACACCTGGGCGTCTACTGCTGGTGTCACCGTCATTTATCCACTTTGCATGAACACTAACAACGGCAGATCGTGAACAACCTACCAGTCGAGTAGTTTCGGTGATACTCGTTCCGAGACTTCATGCCATTACGATCTACTCTCTATCAAATTCGCTTAGATCAGCTACCTCTCCCATCACTCGCAAAAGTAAGTGCAAGAATGAAAACTTACCTTCTCCAGCAGCAGATAAATACCATTCTCACTTAATCACGTGCTCTCCACGTCATCCAGACGAATTCATTGAAAAATGTGGGGATGGTCATAATGTTTTGGCTCGTTAGTGTATACTCTGCTGAATTACAAAAACCTGTCTTGCGCCATCTGAAATTAAAAGAGAACTGAAATTCTAGAAATCTTATGGTGCGAGGAATATTTGTTCACATACAATGACAGTATATATACACAGTTCACATACAATACCAAACACAAGGCAATGTCAACTAATGGACATATCTAACACAGTAAAGTTACTGACTTAGAAGAGATTCTCAGTTTAAGTTACAGGACTCGAACATGCGCCGTCTAAATATTTGAAAAAGATACCTCAAATTCTAGAAACCTTATAGCGCAAAGTCCACACTTGGCCAAGCTACATCAAACACAAGACAGACAACGTCAAGTTATGGACATACATAGCACACAAGGAAAGTTACTAACACAGAAAAAATAAAAATTAGGTTAAATTACAAGAATCGGAACCTGAGTGGTCTACAACTCGAAAAAAGTAAGGTAACTCAAATTTAAGAAACCCTATGATGCGAGAACTCTATTTCGCCAAACTGCATCAAACGCAAGACAGACAACAGAGTAATAGTCATACATCACACACAAGGAGACAACCCACTAACCAACTGGTTAGGTACATCTAAAACTAGGAAAAACTAAGAACTCGAATCCCAGGAGGCAATAGCAAAAGACGGAAGCTTAATTTACAATCCCCGTCAACGGCGATCATCAGCCATCGAGCTGCCTCTCGTCGGAACTGATGGATAGTGCATTGACACACTCCCCAAGATAGATGGACTCGCCCGTTTCGGCAAACAGCGGAGCGGCCATATGCATTTAGCGCGCTCATTTCGCTGCCTCCGGTGTTGAGGGATGTAGCCATTAATCTTTGGGGAGCTGGGAATTACCTTCGATAAGTTGTAGATGAGGACTTCCCTCCACCAAAGTGATGGATGCTGCTGTTACTTGGGTGACGAAACTGTTACTTGGGTGCTGGTGTTTTTTTGTGAGGGTGTCGGTTGGGCCTCCTATATCTGCAGGAAGCGACCGGAGGGCTGCGAGTTCGAGAAAAGGACGAGAGTTTGAATCCATCCGAAAGACCGTAGTGTACTTGGTTGCTGGTGCACGTCATATCCGTCGTGGCCTCGAATTTCATTGACGTGGAGTGACCACGCAGTCTGACCGTGATTCAAAATTATGAGGTGTTGTCCTCAGGGCCATCGTAGCTCGGTGGCTATGCCCGTTGCACTAGCAACCAGCTAGTTGTAGGTTCGATCCCACTGTATTTTTGTCCTTTGTATCAATAAAATTTTCCTTGTATGTATGCTCGTAGAATCTGCGCCGACCAACCGGTATAGTGGTTAAGGTGTTAGCCTCTAGATCGGAAGGTTCCTGGTTCGAATCCGGATACGGGCATGGATGTTTGTAAGCGCATGGTTTTGAGGCGGCTGGTGCACCTTAAATCTGTCGTGACCGAAAGTCCTCAAAGTGTGGGTTGGTATGGAAGTTTGGTTTGGAGAGTGGGGTGGCAGCTGAGATGTTGCTTCGTCATCTGACCGTGGTTCAAAGTTACGAAGTGTTGTCCTCGGATCTTTCCCTTAAGGGACTGATCCCGGACCGTCGTCCATAGCCCGTTGTGTTGCTTTAGTACGACATTAGCTAAAATTACCAATTAACAGTTACCAATTACCGTTGAATCGGCCTTGTGTTTGGTGCCAGCATGAGCAAATACGGTCCTAGGGTCATTAAATGAAATAAACCTTCATAAGAAACCACGGAAACCATATAGAGTTGTAGGCGGCACAAGTTCAATTCACGCTAGACTAAATTCCTCCATCAGTATTTCTCTCTTCTGTTTTGTGGTCCAAAATTACGTGGGCCGACCAACCGGTCTGGTGGTTGAGGTGTTAGTCTCTAGTTCAAAAAAATCCTGGTTCGAATCCGGGTCAGTGCAAGGATGTTTGTAAGCGTATCGTGTAGTTGCGGTTGGTGCACCTTAAATCTGTCATGGCCGAAAGTCCTCATGTTGGGTTGGTGTTTAAGTTTGGAGAGTGAGGTGTCAGCTCAAGTGTTGCTTCGTCATCTGACCGTGGTTCAAGTTTACATGGTGTTGTCCTCGATCTTTCCCTTAGGAGATTGATCCCGGACCGTCATCAATACCCCGTTGTGTTGCTCTAGTATGACGTTAATAAAAAATTACCATTACCCTTCTGTTTTAGGATTGCGTGGTGTGAATGTTGGGAGGATTGGGTACCAGAAAACGTGCTGACCTCGTAATCGGACCGTGATTCCAAACGACAAGGTGTAACAATATCAACATTTCCGAAATAAATTTAAATTAAACTAATCGCGCGTTCGAATTTGCACTCTCCAACAGTCAGTGACACGTTCCAGGACAGGGATATTTCCCTTGGGGGATTGATCTTGGACCGTCGTCAATAGTCCGGTGTGTTACTACAGTGCGACGTTTATTGAAAACCTACCTAACTATCTTTCCCTTGTATGTCCGTGGAATGATATCACTGGAATGGAGTCGGATACATTCCAAAAAATACTGATACTACAAACCAACAAAGAAGAGTAGCGCCAGCTTGCGATGTTTGGAAACCAGCGTTACGAAATAACGCTTTCAGCGAGACACCGCCACCCCTTTCAAGAAACACCCCCTTAAGTACGTGCCCAACTTGGTAAAAGCCCTCTCTGCCCTTTTACCCGGATTGTAAACCGGGCAAAAGTGCAAAGTTTTACGATATAAAAGATCAGAGGGAAAAGACCCGGAGACTTCACTTGTCCCGGACTAAAAAGCGGCCAAATAAAATTCGAAAAGGAAAATCTCGCGTTCGACTGCGGGGGCAAATCGAATAAGCTCTTCCTTTGTTCCTGGCGACGTAAAATGTTCGTTGGCGATCTTTTATTTCATTTTACTCGGGTAACTGAGTTTGACTCTTCTCATCCAATAAGGGAGCGGCTCGGGGGAAAGAGGAAAAATTCTGCACTTTGAAATGAAGTGAAGAAGGGGAGAGAAGGATATGTTCCTGTTTTGTTTGGGAGCCGAACTGAGACTGAGGAAATAACGTTCGGTAGAGGAATCAGGGTGTAAAGTCGAGATCTGAAATGTACTCTTTCGTTTCGCGAATATGCTGTTCTATTAACTGTAGAACTGGGAAGGTAGATAAGAGGAAGTTTAGAGTTTTTATCCGAAACGTATGAATTTATTTTGAAAAATTGAGAAGGCTTTTTATAAGAAGAGAGAAATAATTTTTTTTCACTATGATTTATACTTCATTTGGTTATTTGTTCACTTGAAAGATGCTCCTTGTATTCTAATAATCTGCTAAATGCATTTTAATTTTTTACTTAGCTATTTTACTCGTTCGTATGTTATCTAAAACATTCCATGTGGAACAATACTCCATCAAGCACATTCCCCATTCCATCTAGAACATTCCATCATCTAGAACATTTCATCATTTAGAACATTCCATCATTTAGAACATTCCATCATTTAGAACATTCCATCATTTAAAACATTCCATCATTTAAAACATTCCATCATTTAAAACATTCCATCATTTAAAACATTCCATCATTTAAAACATTCCATCATTTAAAACATTCCATCATTTAAAACATTCCATCATTTAAAACATTCCATCATTTAAAACATTCCATCATTTAAAACATTCCATCATTTAAAACATTCCATCATTTAAAACATTCCATCATTTAAAACATTCCATCATTTAAAACATTCCATCATTTAAAACATTCCATCATTTAAAACATTCCATCATTTAAAACATTCCATCATTTAAAACATTCCATCATTTAAAACATTCCATCATTTAAAACATTCCGTCATTTAAAACATTCCGTCATTTAAAACATTCCGTCGTCTAGAACATTCCATCGTCTAGAACATTCCATCGTCTAGAACATTAAATCATCTAGAAATTCCATGTAGAACATTTCATGTAGAATATTCCATGTAGAACATTCCATGTAGAACATTTCATGTAGAATATTCCATGTAGAACATTCCATCTGGAACAATCCTCCACCTAGAACAATCCTCCATATAGAACATTTTATCTAGCATATTCCATCAAGAACATCTAATCAAGAAGATCCTTTGTAAAATGAAAACGTACTAGAAAATAAAGTATTGTGATTGATGCAAACGTTGGATTAGGAATAGGAGGTTTGCGAGTTCGAATCCAACCATCGTGTACAAAGGGGGCTTATGATCAGCGCAGCCTCAGATGTCCTCACGGTGTGGTGTGGAAGCTTGGGGTGCCAGCTCAAGTGTTACCTCTTCATCTAACTGGTTTAAAATTGCTTCGTGTTTTCCTCGGATCTTTCCCCTTCGAGTTTGATCCATCACCAATAGCCAGCCATGTTCCTCCAGTGGGGTGTCAATTGAAATACCTACCTACCCTAAACGAAAGATCCAAGGATAACGCCTCGTGATTTTGAAGATGACTAGGACAACATCTAATAAGGCACCCCACTCCAATCTTACACCCCGCCAACTTGAGGACATTTGAGGCCACGATAAATTTTTCATGTATTGTGTTATATGTGTTATACAGTAGACTCGCGTTTTTAAGAACTCTTGGGGACCGAAAAAAAAGTTCGCGAAATCAAAAGTTCGTAAATGGGATTTTTAAAAAATGCAACTTATACAAAACTTTATTCATTAGCGATTCCAAAATCATCAGCGATCTTCGTTTGCTTCATCATAGCACTTCGGTAAATATACGATTCCATAGAGTTGATGCTGTTAAGCATCTCAAATTGTCATCTGCTTCACAGAACCGACGCAGTCCCGACAGCAATTCTGTGGCTTCTTTCAGAGTTGACCTTGGGATGACCTCTACGCATTCTTCTTCATCGGATTGTTCTTCGGCTTTCCCATTCAACACCTGATGGATGATTTCATTCTCCGATATCTCCTCTGTGCATGCTTGAACATTCTCGTGCGCTGTCAGTAAATCATGAAATGTGAGGTTTTCAGGAACTCGAGGATCCTTTCGACGAAGTTCCTGTATCAAGGCTTCATCTGCACTGAGAACGGAATCGCTCTTGGGGATTTCTTGTACTGAATCTTTCATGAACCCTGCGGGTCGAAATGAGTGGGTGATCGTTGCTTGGGAGGCGTCATTCTATGCACTAACTGACTGACGCATCGCACAGAGTACATCAATTTCGTAACGCCTTTCAAGTTCAGGGTTCAGAATTACACTTTTTGAAGCATCCCTCTATATTTTCGTTGGAAACAATAGATGATACCCTGATCCATGGGCTGCTAAACCAAAATAGAGGAAGCAAATTCCTTCCCCTACGGTCTCCTCCCCTTACCAATTTGGAAGGTTCAAAGTCTAACCAGTCTGAAGAAATTTCAACCTTTTTCCCGTCAAATTTTTCCTTTCTGAAGGAAAACAATGAAAGGAAAGTAAAGAAACTGAATTCGTAAAAAAAGAGGGAGAATGAGTAATTTTTGTTCGTAAATCGGAAGGACAAAAATACTTTATTTCTAAAGGGTAAAGCGGGGTAATTGTAAACGAAATTTGTATGTTCATTTTTAATTCCTATCAAACTCTTGATAAAGTAATTAAGCATTGTTAACCCTACTAAACCAACTTGTCACTATTCTACTTTGATATCTAATTAGTACGAAGATTCCATGAAAGAAATTTAACGCCATACTCGGCTGTTTACAATTTCCCCATGTGTTTACAATTACCCCTGAAAGTAGGGGTAATCGTAAACAACGATTTTCCTCGTGATATTGAATATTGAACAAGTGACAGCATGAGCAGTAGTCATGGTATTAGAAGGAACTCCAATGGTATTTTTACCCTTCTAATACCATGTTTACAAAAACCAGCAGAAAATGCAGCACACAACAACTTTAAAACTCAAACTTTTCAACCACAAGTTTTCCAACTAAACATATTGTTATCAGCTGCGGTTCAAAGAAATACGGGATCACCGTATCACATCTTTCGGGTTACCAGCTTTTTCATATTTCACAACTTTTTAGTTTCTCGGAATCCCACGTAGGGGTTTGTATAGCTTGTTTACAATTACTCGCTGACCCTACTGTTCGGGACCTACGTAGTAGAACGTAAAAACGTGATATTCGGAGGTTCGTAAAATCGCGAGTCCACTGTATTTGTATTGATTGTATGACAAAAGATGATAGGATACTTTGTTTATTGGCTGTTCAGTCTGTTCACCATCACCAAGCACAAAAAAAAGACCTTTTAAAATTGTAACACGATCTTGTCTTTGAAAATTTCGATTTTCAACTCTGAGGCTCTCCTAGAGATAACATTCAATCCAAGTTCCCCACTCGCGCCTGTAACTGAAACTCTCAAGATCCAAATCAGCTTCAAGTCGGCAAACAACCGAAAAAGAAAGAAGGCAAAAACCACCTCCGATGACACTCCATCCCCGGTCCAGAGTAATGGCGATAAATTAGACTAATGGCCGCCCTGCATCCCCTTACCACCTGAGACGTGACACGGAATGAAGTTACGGTTTCAGTGACGGATGGACGTGTCACTGTGTCCGTGACTGCGCCTTATGGGCACGCAGGAGAGCCCATTAGGCGGAGGACCCGTTGAAAAATGACGCGTGGGTATCTGCAAGCAGGAGGGGAAATTTGCCATTTTTTTACGCCCTTCTTTTCCTGTGTTGTCTCTTGTTCATAAATCAAAGGTGTCTGAACGATTGAGTCGGGAGCGAGTTTTCCTTTCAATTGAACCGGAATACCTGTTTGCGGTAGAACCTTCGACTGGTGTCGATGAGATGTCTCTACCCCCCCCCATCGAGATATGACTAATTCTGTTTGTGACGAGATAACTCGTCGATCAAGACAAAGACGAACATTGTTTTGATCTCTGCTATGATGAAAGGAAGTGTTTGTTTGTCTGAATGTAAGTAGTGTTCTGTCGAATCGATGGCACTTGCAATAATGGAATTTGGCATATAGTCATAGTCATAGTCATATAGAGTGGGGAGGTCAGGAAAGCCCTAGGTGCTGATTCCACTAGGGAATATTGCACCAAACCCCATTGTTTTTCGATACTCCTGTCAGAGAAAGCCAGATTCCTTGAGAAAGGCCAAAAGGCTTTTGACAGGTTCTTCGTGAATTGCATCAAGTTCTGTTCCAAGACCTAGACTTGAGTGCCTTATGTGAAGCAGGGCTTCGCATTCAAAAAGTATGTGGTGGGCAGTTTCCTCCACCATATTGCATTTTCTGCATAGAGGTTCTTCTTTAAAGATTCCCATCCTATGAAGGTGTTTTCTTAGGTGATAGTGGCCCGTGAGAAATCCAACTATCACCCTCATCTTACCCCTGCTAAGACGAAGGATCTGAGATGATGTTTTCCTGGAATTTGGCATACATGTAGTCCTAATTTTTAGCGATTTTTGCGTCCTGCCCGAATTTTGAAATTTAATCCAGAACATTTAAAAATTAACCTTTAAACTACATACGGTACACCAGTGGTACCATGATCGCGCCAAGAAAGAATTTACGTAACGGCCAGTATATCAGTTGTACCTCGAAAGTTATAAGAATCGCACGAAGAAAGAATCTTGTTTGTTATATACGAGGGGACTATCAATAAGTAACGCACATAATGTAAAAAATAATAATTATAACATGAACGCACTCGGAAAACCGTCGCCATTATTACTGGCGTGGGGAAAATTGTTATACTTACCAACAGGAATCCATGAGATGACGAATGAAACCTGAAAGTTAACTAAAGAATAAAAGAAGCCGGGTTAGGCAAAATAATCTTTTATTCTGGGTTTTGGTACGTAACATGTTATTGCAAGGCCAAGGTGTATTCTGAAGAATACGACGGTCGAAGGTTACAAAATATTAAAAAAAAAAAAAAAAAAAGAGTCCGTCACTACACGTGACAATCGCTGAACCAACAACTCGCTTTCAAAAACGACGCTCCACTACTTGACGTCACTGGCCAAGGAGCTCAGTGCCATCTGTCGGTGGCTTAACGAACTATCTACTACATGATAATAATAAAAGCAATTAACGATAATAGGAAAGAGATATGAAAGTTTTTGTTGTTGTTGTCGTGTCTATGCATACAGTACTGGTGCAAAAGTTTAGAGTCCTCCAAAAGCCTTGGTGACAAGATCTGCAAGTTCTGGAGCTCGATGGCTATGGAGGATTTCGATTGGGGGTGCTACAGGTTGAAAGAGGGAACCAATAATGGCCTGGTAGTCGAAAACATGATCTGGAGTTAGTTGCGATTGGGGACAGTACCTGCAGATGGGATAGGATTTTATATTAGTTCGTGAAATCTTCATGCCTTTGAAATGTCCAGTACGTAGCCTAGCTATTGTAGAGGAGAGGTTTCTTGGGCAGTTTAGATCGGGGATTGTTGCCTTGCTAAAATGCTGGTTGTAGATCCTTCGCCTGGCGACGGCATTCGCATCTGCACAGGTGACTATTCGAGATATGAAAGTATTACCCATATATTACTTTACCACGTAATTTCCGTGCATGTTGAGGCATTTTTCCCTACGATGGATCAGTTTGAAAATCCCGGTCTCATAGAACTCCGTCGGCTGCTAGAAGAGCCACCTTCGTACGGCCCGTTTGAGTGCCCTCGTCAAAAGCAATCTTCTTACCGTCAAGGAGCTTCTTTATGGGTCCAAACAGATGGAAATCGGAGGGCGCCAGGTCCAGGCTGTATGGACAATGCTCCAAAACTTCTCAACCGAAACCATGCACTTTTGCACGAACTATGCGAGACACATGCGGACGAACGATGTCGTGCAGCAGTCGAATGTGTTGATGTGTCGCACTGCGCTTTGGACACATAAAGAAGTTCCTCGACGGTAAGAAGTTTGACTCTGACGACGGCACTCAAACGGGCCGTGCGAAGTTGCTCTTCTAGCAGCCGACGGAGTTCTATGAGACCGGGATTTTCAAACGGATCCATCGTAGGGAAAAATGCCTCAACATGCATGGAAATTATGTGGAAAAGTAATGTATGGGTAATACTTTCATATCTCTTTCCTACTGTCGTTAATTGCTTTTATTGTTATTATTTTTTACATTATGTGCGTTACTTATTGATACTCCCTCGTATACACTACCTTACAATAATGAACCGGACAGGAAGATGTGATGGTATAAGGAAAATAATACATGCTTTAATAGGAGGATGGTCCCCCACGTGCTGCAACTACACTAGGCACCCTTCTGGGCATACTTTCAACAAAGATTTGATATACCGCTATGGGTATTTGTGTCCATTCCTGCTGCAAGAATGTCGCCAGCCCGGCTGTAGATTTCGGACGTGGTTCCCTGATTCGTAAAGGTCGCTCTAACGCATCCCACAAACGTTCAATGGGGTTTAGGTCGGGACTCTGAGCAGGCCAGGGAAGATGTTTCACATCCATATATCGATACCACTGATTGACAGAGAGGCTGCAACATGACACGGAGCGTTGTCTTCCTGGAAGTAACATTCGTCCATTCTATAAAATAGCCAGAGCGTAAGAAGAACCTGATAGTCCAAAATGTTCAGGTAGTCGTCGGCGTTCAAGTGACCAGGAACAACATGCAAAGGTCCCAGGCCATACCACGAAAAACACCCCCAAATAAGTAGTTGGATTTGATGTAAATCTGTTGGCATCCGGTCTATTATTGTAGGGTAGTGTATATATAAAAAATCATTCATATTCGTTTCCTATTTCTACCAAGGCCACGTTGGCCCTTTTTGGAAGAGCAATGGATTAGCAATCGTAATTTTGGGAGTTCGAATCCAACCAAACACCATATGTACAAATGGAACTAGTGCATGTTAAATTTTTCGTAGCCTCAAATATCCTCATGTAGGCATGGTGTGGGAGTTTGAAGAGTGGGATGCCAGCTCTCGTGTTGACCTCATCATGACCGTATTTCAAAACAACGAGGTGTTGCTTTCAGATCAAATCCTTTAGGTTTGAACCCGGACCGTCACCATTAATAACCCCTTGTGTTGTTCCCGTTTGACGATAATTAAAAATATCGCACCTAACTTTGTTAACATACAGGTAAGTAGTAGGGATGCGACATCGATGTCAATGTTTTCAAAACATCGATGTTTTTTAAAAAAACATCGATGTACTGGAGTTGATGTTTTTGTAACATCGATGTTTATACTTGTCGATGTTTTTACGTTGTCGATGTTTTATTTTTAAATAAAAAAGTACCGTTATAAAAATAACAAAGTAGCATAATTTTCATAATCATCAAATTGAACATACTTTTAGACCAAAGTGGCCGAGGGTGAAGGGGCTGAAAAGTAGGGATGCGACATCGATTATATCAAAACATTGATGTTTTAATAAAAAATGTATTGGAGCCGATGTCGTATCACTAGGCGCTAAACCAGTTTTAAGAAATGGGGGGGGGGGAGTTTAAATACACTGAATTTTAAAAACATCGGTGGTTTTGGGGTGATGTATTATCAACATCGATGTTTTAATTTTGAACATAAAAGTTTCAAAACATCGATGTTTTGCCGCCGATGTAGCATCACTAGTTGCTAAACCAGTTTTAGGAAATGGGGGAAAAAGTTTAATTGCACTGAATTTTGAAAACGTCGATGTTTAAAAACATCGATGTTTTAATTTTGAACATCGATGTTTTGCTGTCGATGTCGCATCCCTAGTAGGTAGTTGAATTAAAGTACAGTCCTTAATCCATCCCGAAGGAAAAGATCCGATGACAACATCTCGTCGCTTTGAACGGTCGGATAACGTGATCAACGCCCGAGCTGGCATCCCACTCTTCAAACTGCCACAACATGCCAAAGGACATTTGAGGCCACTGCAGATTTAACATTTACAAGCCCTCACATACACGACGGTCTTTGGATTAGGTTCTAGTTTCGAACCTGCTACTCCTGTTGCCAATCCGGTAATCTTACATCGCTGGAGGGTCAAGTAACCTTCTTGTGGTTTGTTTTTCCTGTTATAAAGTCTTCATGCTGGGAAACAGCATTGTCGTAGAAGTAGGAGGGTCCATGTATGGAAGCTACCATGTGTTGTTCTGAACGTGTTATATACGCGTCCCAGGTTTTGTTCGTTTGGTAGTCGGTGTTATGTGGTAGTATGGTCTAATAAAGGACAAACTACCAAAAGCAACCTAATTAACAAGAACTGTTTAAATATAAAAACATCAAAAAAGTTGTAAATAACTCAATCCGCAAGTACTTTTTATCGGATGATGGATAAAAAGAAATAAATAATATAAATACAAATTAAAGGATACGAAATGGATTAAAAAGAAATCAAAGCGAGGATTTTTTTAATAAGCACGGCGTTAGATTTAAAAAAGCCATTTATGATATGCATATGCAGGTATGAAAATTAAAAACAATAGTTAAATTTAAAAGATCAATGGATATTTGTGTGAGAATGTTCGTCAAAACACATGCAATAAATATGATTTGTTTTGAAACATATTTGAAAATCAGCATTATGGAGTAAACCGGCAGGAGAGTGATGGACAGCATCAAAGATATGTGGATGATAAGGTATTATTTAATAAACCTCACGAGATTTTCGAGTAGTGTTGTGCTGCTTTTCCTTCACTAAGTAAACATGTCATGGTTGAAAGAATCAGGGAAAATGATTCTATTGTTCAAGAAGATCGAAACGGGTTAAACACGTGCAATCGACTATGATCAAAATGAGATCGTATATGGGAAATAGGTAGGTGTGTTTTATTTATGTCGCATTGGAACAACACGACTGTCCAGGATCAAACCCGAAGGGAAAGATCGGAGTACAACACCACGTAATATTGAGTCACTGTCAAAGTGTACTGAAAACAGTACATGCTGCAGGGAAGATGTTAACCTTTTGACTACGGCTATGGATATAACGAGCGCGATCCTTTCTTGGCGCCGACCAACCTGTCTGGTGGTTAAGGTGTTAGCTTCTAGATTGAAAGGTTCGTGGTTCGAATCCGGGTCCAGGCATGGATGTTTGTAAGCGGCGGTTGGTGCACCTTAAATCTGTCGTGGCCGAAAGTCCTCACGTTGGGTTGGTGTGGAATTTTGGAGAGTGGGGTGCCAGCTCAGGCGTTGTTTCGTTTTCTCACCGTGGTTCAAAATGACGTGGGGTTGTTCTCTGATCTATCCTTTTGGGGATTGATCCCGGACCATCGTCAATGGCCCGTTGTGTAGCTCTAGTACGACGTTAATTAAAATTACCATTACCAGCGATCATTTCTCTTTTTGTTTAGTCATCAATCACAGCAACCCACAGTTAAATCCATCAAAATGGATTCCTCGAAAAGCTTGAGAATTCTTAAAACAATTTCTGGAAAATGAATTTTAACGATCCTGTTTTTGGGAATAGCGCTCCCGTTTTCTCCGAAATCCCCGTAAAAGTCTCGGAAATTTAATTCTATCCGAATTAAAGCAACGAGCTTTTGAGGGAAGTATAAATAGCTGTGGTTGTAAGAGTGAATATGTACACGCGATAATCACAAAGAACCCTTTTCAAGAATGGCTTTGCCGACCAACCGGCATAGTGGTTAAGGTGTTAGCCTCTAGATCGGAAGGTTCCTGGTTCGAATCCGGGTCCGGGCATGGATGTTTGTAAGTGTGTGGTGTAGAGACGGCTGGTGCATCTTAAATCTGTCGTGGCCGAAAGTCCTCACGTTGGGTTGATGTGGAAGTTTGGAGAGTAGGGTGCCAGCTCGGGTGTTGCTTCGTCATCTGACCCTGGTTCAAAATTGCGAGGTGTTGTCCCCGGATCTTTCCCTTAAGGGACTGATCCCGGACGGTCATCAATAGCCCGCTGTGTTGCTCTGGTACGACGTTAACTAAAATTACCATTACCTTTCTTGGCGCGATTCTTATAACTTTCAAGGTACAACTGCTGTAACGGCCGTTGTCTAAATTCTTTCTTGGTGCGATTCTTATAGCTTTAAAGGTACAACTGATGTACTGGCCGGTGTCTAAATTCTTTCTTGGAGTGATAATGGTACAACTGCTGTACATCGGCCGTAGTCTAAACTTAAAATAAGGTAGGTAGTTAACCTCCTGTGGAGCAACGCTACGGGCTATTGGCAGTCCAGGATTCAGCCTAAAGGGAAAGATTCGAGAACACCTCGCCATTTTGAATCACTTTCCCCAACCCTCCAATCTTCCTCACTCTTCCAACGTGAGAAAATTTGTAGCAATGACAGATTTAACGTGCATCAACCCCCCCCCCCACACACACACACATACGACAGTTTTTGGTCGCAAGCCTCAGGTTGCTAATACGCTATTCTCCGTGTTAATTCGGATTGCTTAGACCTTCGCTGTTGAACACCCCTTTCAAACAGGCTGCTAAGGCTTTCACAGCCTCGCCTAAACATAAAATATTTATCAATTAAAACGTGTTTGTTGGCAGATTCCGTATTATAAGTCTCGTCAGATTAACAACCAAACCTCGCTTGGATCACCGAAGAAACCTTTTAATCCCACGAGCTCTAAGCAAAGTCAAAGTAAACCAAACCCACTTCTAAGTATTTTAAATCCCAACCCAAACGAGGTGTTAAACGCTTAACTTTATTGCCTTCCCCTATACCACAGCAGGGGACTTCTGATAAAGACTATCTTATCCTCTATCTAGTTGAGACTTTTATGTTTTCAAACCTAACTTGGGTACTTTTAGAAGAGAGCATTATGCATCGGTAGTAAAAATACCGCGATCTTTTCAAAGCATTCTTTATATTGAGAGTATTAACTTTTTTTACCGTTGATCTAAAAATTTATATGCTTAGCACGGATAAAAGATTAAGTAGACCATAAATGAAGAAAGCAATTTCGTGTTCGCTTAATTCAGCTTCGAATTCAATGAGTGGAGAGTGAAGTTGTAAAGTTACTTAAGAGGAAGATGGGAAAAAAATGGCGGTGTTGAGGGGTTTTCTGTTTATGTTTCTCTAGGTTCCAGGGGTATTAAACTAGGAGGTGTATTTTACGTTTTAATAGCCCGGATCGAGTAATAATTCGAGTTTATTTTATGACTGCACGTCGCTGGGAAAATGATTTGTGAATGTGTTTTTTTTTATATAACTTGGATCGAGGGGCTTGGGGAGGTTTTAGTGCTTTTTACGCTTATTGCGTATTATATTTTACCGATTGCGAAGTTTTTAATTCGAGCGAACGTAAAAAGTCGGTCAAGTGCGAATTTGGATTGTTAAATATGCAGAGCAGGATTTTCGAACATTCCCGGGTAGATTTTTCACTGGGGTACGCATTAATTCATCAGTGGTCAGTATTCGAGTGAAAAAGTGGGTTGGGGTTCTGAGGTTCTAAGGCTATATTTGGTCGCGCTGCAGGTGGGTAGATAATTAATTAACGTCCCACTTAGGAGATACTACGGGCTATTGGCGGACGGTATGGGATCAATCCCCAAAGGAAAAGATGTGACCTTGTCATCTGACCATGTTTCGAAACTATCTGTTGTCCTCGAATCTTTCAATTTGGAGCCAACCAACTGGTCTGGTGGTTAAGGTGTTAGCCTCTAGATAGGATGGTTCCTGGTTTGAATCTTGGTCAAGGCATGTTGTTTGTAAGCGTATGGTGTAGAGGCGGCTGGTACACCTTAAATCTGCCGTGGTCGAAAGTCCTCACGTTGGGTGGGTGTAGACGTTTGGAGAGTGGGATGCCAGCTCAGTTGTTATATCCTCATCTGACAGTGGTTCAAAATGACGTGGTGTTGTCCTCGGATCTTTCCCTTATAGGATTGATCCCGGACCCTCGTCAATAGCCCATTGTGTTGCTCTACAACGACGTTAATTAAAAACATTACCAAATCACCGGGGACAACACCACGCAATTGTGAACTATGGTCAGATGACTATATAACGCCTGACTTCCACGCCACGCCGACGTGAGGAGATTGGAGGTCCCGGTAGATTGAACGTGCACCAGCCCCCTTTTGTACACGACGGTGTATGGCTGGATTTGAACTCGCAATCCTCGGTTAGGAACCGGGGAGTTTCGAGGTACAACTAAAAACTATCGTGTACACGGGCAGGTGCACGTTAAATCTGTAGTGGTGTCAAATGTCCTCACGATCGCGTGGTGTGTAAATTTTGAGAGTGGGGTGGCAGCTCAGATGTTAACCTCGTCGTGATCGTGGTTCAAAATTCTGAACACAAAATGAACCTTTTTTTAAAAACTTTCAAAACAGGATAGACAAAAAAGTTCATTTTAAACAAATATATGGTTTACATAATCAATTAAAATTTCAGGTAATTCTAACCAACCATTTCAGAGAAATCTTGCGCGCAAGTGGTAAAATCACAGTTTTGAGATATCGTCGTTTAAAAAAAATTTTATTATTAAAATGCTCCAGCAGCATATGTTTCTCCTTCTTGCAGAAGAAAATTTTCTTTAACAACTTTTTGCTTTCTTCTTTTGCTATTTCGAGCCTTTTTCGGGCTCTGAAGAAAGCGTAATTATATTCCTCAACGTCTATTCTTTCATTACCTAAATTTACTAGACATTCTTGGGCTGGCTCTAAATGTTTGATTAAGGGCTCCACTCTTTTTTAACCATAACTTCCGTTCTAGAGTGAAATCTTACACCAGATTTGTTTTAAAACGTTGCTAAGAAACAGAGCATTAAAATTAACTCACATAATAATTTTTGTGATTTTTTTTTGAAAATTTAAAACCCTATAATTAACTACCTACTTACGGTCCTTACACAGCAAAGAAGAAGTTTCCCTCAGGTCTCCAATGCAAAGGACGGATGACATACAGACGATTCGTATTGGTGCCACAGGATTCACTCAAACATTAGAGGTTTAGTAAAAGTTTGCATGGTTCTGCCACCACAGCATCCTCCGGTAGGGTTGGATCTGGTGCTTACTCGAGGTTTTTCAAACTTAGGGAACCTCTTGGTGCTTGATCGGATAATTTCGACTACGAAATATTTGCAATATACACTGACGAGCGAAAACATTATGACCATCTCCACATTTTTCAATGAACTCGTCTGGATGACGTGGAGGGCACGTGATTAAGTGAGAATGGTATTTAACTGCTGCTGGAGAAGGTAAGTTTTCATTCTTGCACTTTTGCGAGTGATGAGAAAGGCCGCTGATCTAAGCGAATTTGATATAGGGCAGATTGTAATGGCGCGAAGACTCGGAACGAGTATCACCGAAACTACTCGACTGGTAGGTTGTTCACGATCTGCCTTTGTTAGTATCCATGCAAAGTGGATAAATGACGGTGACGCCAGCAGTAGACGCCAAGGTGTTTTTGTCGTTCACGCGTTACCAAAGAAAAATGACGTTGAAGACTGTCTCGCTTGGTAAAGCAAAATCGACGCGAGACAATGGCTTAGCTGACAGCTCAATAGAATGCAGGTCCAAGCGCAAGTGTTTCGGAACACACAGTTCAGCGGACACTGTTGGATATGGGACTGTGCAGCAGACGTCCCACTCGTGTGCCTCTGTAGACCAAGCGTCATCGTCAACTACGCCTACAGTGGGGCGGGAACATCGAAACTTGACCATGGATGAGTGGAAGAGAGTTGCCCAAGGCTCTGATTGTGTTGGAGTGGTTCGAGGAGCATCCTGATGAATTCCACTTAATGTCCTAGCCACCTAACTCTCTGGATCGAGCACATTTGAGGTGTAATGGAGCGGCCGCTAAGAGCTCAAACACCACCCTGTCCGAATATCTCGACTTTGCGTGACCGCTGCTTGGACATCTGGTACAACCTGTCTCCAGTCATGTACCAAGAAGTTGTGGCATCTATTCCCAGCAGCTGTTTTGTAGGCCAAAGAAGGCGCAACGCGTTATTGAGTAGGTGGTCATAATGTTTTGACTCTTCAGTGCATATGGCCCTTGGAGCTATTGGTAAAATCTCTCACCAAAACATCATTGACTCTCAGGCTGCAATACAGGCCATCACTGACTATAGTCTATATCAGAAATCGAGTTTGAATGTAAACTGAGTATCGACTCAATTCTTGGTACTGGAAGACTGGAGGTCGTCCTTCAATGGATTCCTAGCCATTTCTAACATGGTACAGATACACTCTACGTTTATGAGCGGTGGCAACGGTCTTGGCGTTTTTTTTTTTTGGCGAACTGTTAAAGGTTGCTAAGGAAAGAATTATATCAAAACTCTTTTTTTCTTTCACAAATATTTTTCTTTATTCAACGGAAAATGACAGTTGTAAACACAATTGAGAATGTTTTAAAAAGTATATTTTTCTTAAATTTTCGCAAAAAGTTGTAAGATTAAGCACACTTTAAATTACATTTGTGAACCAGCAGAAAAATTAAGCCGCGAATGCTGGTTAAGAATACCCTGAAACTTATCAATTACACTAAATACAGTAGGCTGTTTGAAATAAAAAGATTATTAAAAGAAGAAAAAAAAAGCACGAAATAATATAACCTGATACCTCAGAACTGTTCCGGGAAAAAATAATAAAAAACAAATTCCACAAATGGCAAAAAAAAAACTCTTATAAACATTTTGTGAAAAATAATAAAAATTCCACAACTATAGAAAGACAAATAAATCAACCATTGGTATCACAGAAAAGTTTTTTTAAAAGAACCAATGCAATCAAAGGATATTTTAGCATCAAAATAACCAACGGAAGCAAAGAAAAAATTTCAAACGAACCTATGAAATCAAACGGGTTTTGGAAGAGCTTTCTAGAATATTCAAAACGAAAATTGAAAGTAACCGTTTCCCGAGGTAGCCATGAAAACCACAATAACCGTAAAGACAGATAGGTTGCCTTAATCTACCGTAACTCGCTACAAGAAGTGCGCCAAAAAAAATCGCGAAGACCGTTGCCACCGCTCCTAAACGTAGAGTGTAGCTTATGGAAATGAGCAAACCGACTTGTTGGCTAAGGAGGTTATTTCGACTTTACATCCACTTTGTCCTTTGTCTCCCGACTCCTCTTCGAAATGCCAAGCTACTTCTCCAAAGCAATATCCGACACAAAAGAATTTCTACTCTTAGAGAGCTGGTGGATGGAAGGTCTTGGACTTATCTATTTGATAACCAGAAGCGCGAAAGCTTTTACTCTTCCCTAGAGTCGAGTCGGTGGCGTGTCTTAGAGTCATCACTGGACATGATTACTTACAAGCCCATCTATTTAGGATTGCACTTGCCGATTCTTCACTCTGATATACTATGCACATGACTGGGGAGCACCTTTTCAGTTGCCCCTCCCAGTTTGACGTTCGCTCGTGTTATGACTTTGGAGCTCTTGACCCTCCTGGAGCCACATCTGTTCAGTAAAATATGATCGTAATTTTTTTAAAGGTGATTAAAAAAAATCAAGAAAAATTAAATTCATATTGAATGTGTAGCGGGATAAGTGGAGAATAGATAGCGCAAGTTTCGCGGTCATGACGTCATTGCTGATGCCTTGGCAGCCGGCAAAGAGCGCCTAGGTTTACTTTCGCCTACGCCAAAAATGGATATGACACGCGAAGTGCAATACACTGCATTGCAATTTTGTTTTCGCCTTAAAAAATCAATAGATCTTTAAAAAAACCAATGTCATGTGTGTTCCTCAATCCTCCATATTAGTCCTGATGACCAAGCGAATTTGTTCTTTTCCCGAATTTGAAGAAACATCTTCGGAAAAAGCGGTTTTCATCATCACAGGCAAAGGTAAAAGTTGCGTAGGCGATTTCGAAGGACCTATAAAAAAATGGCTTCTGTGATATGACAATCACATCAAATATTGTTTTTCCCCTAAAAACAGGGAAACACAACCTACAAGCTATTTGTTTCAATATCCAGTCCCCTAACAAATCCCTGAACTTGAAGAGAAATCAAGTTCATCACCCCTCGATTCCGAGAAAATGGAACGGGTGCGCTTTCACCCTTCACGCAATGGGGTTGATATCTGAAGTGGCGCAATGTCACTCGGCCAACAGAGGGATTGACCCCCTGGCAAGGTCAGGGTTTAGCACCCTGAATATTGGGGGAAGGCCAGACGGGGAGAACGACAGGGAAACGTCAACGCTAAAAAAAGAGACGGAGGATTTTTTGGTTGTGGCCAGCCATTTTCCAAAAATATGGTAACTACAGTAAAACGATGTACCATCGACGAATTGAAGGAACGAAAAATGAACGAAGTTACCAAACAGAATCCGGCTGCCTTTAATGGGTCGTTCACCAATAATAGAAATCTCTATATTCCAGAAGTAAAGAACCACCTGATTACAAAAGAAGGAACCTACATATCCCGATGCCTCACTTAACCCTGTCGCTTACCACATATAAAGGTATGGCCGTATTTCTGTCAGATACCGATTGAGAACTCCACTTATTCCTATCGAACCTGAGGTTAAAACTGGATTTTGGTATCCAGATCAAAATTGGGTATAATAACCAGTACAGCTTCCAGCATGTGTTTGAAGACTGGAAAAGAGGTGGGATAAGGGCATTGCATGTAATGGAGAGTACCATAAAAATTTGGAGGATTAGTACAGGAAATTATGTTTTAACCCTTCTTTGCATAATGGTGGAAATTTCCATCATAACATTGAATGCCCAAAAATTATATAAAAGAACAAGTTCACTTTAAGTTGATCGTGTCTGGATACCTTTTTAATGTCCATTGCATAAAAAAACATAGCTGTCAAAAATAAGCAAGTGTCACTTGAGTAAAACGAGCTTGAAGTTGTCATTCCGCTGTTTGTTGTAGTTGCAATAAACGTATGATTTCGTTTTTAATTTTGTTTTATTATATTTGAGCCGACCAACCGTTATAGTGTTTAAGGTGTTAGCCTCTAGATCCGAAGGTTCCTGGTTCGAATCCGGGTCCGGGCATGGATGTTTGTAAGTGTATGGTGTAGAGGCGGCTGGTGCACCTTAAATCTGTCGTGGCCGAAAGTCCTCACGTTGGGTTGGCGTGGAAGTTTGGAGAGTGGGGTGCCAGCTCAGGTGTTGCTTCGTCATCTGACCGTGGTTCAAAATTACGAGGTGTTGTCCTAGGATCTTTCCCTTAAGGGACTGATCCCGGACCGTCGTCAATAGCCCGTTGTGTTGCTCTAGTACGACGTAAACTAAAAAAGCCTAGCAGAATAGATTGTTAACAAAATATGATATTCCAAAAAAAAATTTTTTTTTTTTTTTCAATCTAAATTTGCTGTTTGCAGAAAAGATATATACAGTGCCTCTGAAATCAGAATTCAAATGAAAACTGCAAATTTTGACTCGAAATGTGATCGCTGCTTTGGAAATTGAATACCCAGCATGTTGTTTGTGTGTACATTTCCCCAGCACTCGAGCCACTCACCTTTTCATTGAGTTTGTTGTCTTAAGTTGAAGTTCAAGCGTATTGTTGAACTACAATTGTTGGCCCTGAAAAGATACCCCGTTTTCTTTGATTTCTATTACAAACTACAACAGCTAGACTAAAATTAATTTTTTTCAATAAAATTTCATCCGATTACGCTATGAATTCAATTGAGACGCGAGACTTCGTGATGGTAAACAAACAATCGCACAATGTTGCCAAAACGCAATAACAAATAACGTCTTTTTTGAGTGCCACGTAAGAGAATTATATATATATAGATACTTCACTACTTAAAAGCATTATAAGGCAATTCTTCACTACTGAAAAGTACTATAAAGCAATAGTACACTAATCGAAAGTTGAAGCGATACTTTACAATGAAAGTACTATATAGAGCAATACTATGCAACTTGAAAATACTGTAAAGCAGTACTACACTACGCGAAAGTACTATAAGGCAATTCTACACTACTCTAAAATCACGTGATACTCAGAGGGTGAAAAACGAAACATAAACTTCTATATCATTTTGGAACAAAAATGCAAGACTTAAAAGTTTGCGTCCCTTGAAAGGATATTTTTAGAAGCATTGGCGTGCTTATATCTTAAACACCACACTCCATTGAATTTTCATGGCCCTGTCCTATCACATCCCGTCGCCAAGGAGCCCAAAAAATCGCCATAAACAGCCGCCAAATGCTTTTAACAGCCGACCATAACAGTCCAACTCCAAAGGTCGCCGCCCACAACTCAACCCGATGTCCACTTTTGAAAATTCCGACCTCTCGTCGTAATTAGAACGACTTCGAGAAGAGATGTCCTCTCGGCTTGGCGACGATTTTCGGGTCGTATTTCACATTTAGTTGGCGGCCTAACGTCCCGGGGAGATTCCATAGACGGGGGGTTTAATCGAGCGTGGGGGGTCCCCCTGCCGGAGCGCGACCCGCATTTACGCACTTATCGATGGCAGTCGAAAAGTTTGGAGCGTGCGGTGATCACACGACGCTCTAATGGAAGCGAGGACGGAGATGGACATTTTTCTGGTCATAGTGACGATACGATTCTATTGGGGGTTGTCGCCAAAGTGAGGTGCCTGATTGTGTTGGAATTCGGAATATTGCTTCCAACCCTTTGAGAGTCGAGAGATTTCCGATTCGTGTAGAGTTGGTTTTACCTCGCAGCATATTTGAGTCGAAAATTCCCACGTTCATTGGGGTGTCCAAAGAATCCATGGGTTATTTAGAGAGAATTCATGGATTTAGAAGTGCCGCGGTAGCCCGGTCGGATTAGTAACCGGAAGGCTGCGAGTTCGAATCCAACCAAAGACCGTCGTATACAAAGAGACCTGGTACACGTTACATCTGTCGTGGCCTCAAATGTCCTCAAGCGAGGTGTAGAAGTTTGGAGAGTGGGGTGCCACTTCAGGTGTTATCTCGTCATCCGACCGTGGTACAAAATAACGTGCTGTTGACCTCTGATATTTCTCTTGACGATTGATCGCGGCCCGTTGCCAATAGCTGTGTTCCAGTGCGACGTTAATTAAAATATAAAAATACATGGACTTGGTAATTTTTTATTAACGTCGTACTAGAGCAGCACTACAGGCTATTGACGACAGTCCCGGAGCAATCCCCTGAGGGAAAGATCCAAGGACAACACCTCGTAATTTTGAACCACGGTCAGATGACGAGGCAACACCTGAGCCGGCACTCCAATCTCTAAACTTCCACACCAACCCAACGTGATTTCTTTCTGCCACGACAGATTTAAGGTACACCAACCGCCTCTACACGTACGCTTACAAACATCCATGCACTGACGGATTCGAACCAGGGCACTTCGGATCTAGAGGTTAACACCTTAACCACCAGACCTGGCTGGTTGGATTCTCTCTTCTACGTCAGTAAAACTTTCGTTGTGAGTTGCGGTTCCGCGGTGGTTCGGTTCGAACAGCATCGGATTAGAAACCGGAGGGTTGCGAGTTCGAATCCAGCCCAAGACCGTCGTGTGCAAAGGGAGGCTAGTCTGCGTTAAATCTTTCGTGGCCTTGTATGTCCTCACGTTGGCGTCGTATGGAAGCTTGGTGTGGAGTGGGGTGATAGCTCAGGTGTTGCCTCGTTATCTGACCGTGGTTCAAAATTACGAGGTGTTGTCCACGGATCTTTCCGCCTCTAGATCGGAAGGTTCCTGGTTCGAATCCAGGTCCTTGCATGGATGTTTGTAATCGTATGGTGTAGAGGCGGCTAATGCCCCTTAAATCTGTCGTGGCCGAAAGTCCTCACGTTGGGTTGGTGTGGAAGTTTGGAAAGTGGGGTGCCAGCTCAGCTGTTGCTTCGTCATCTGACCGTGGTTCAAAATTACGAGGTGTTGTCCTCGAATCTTTCCCTTAAGGGATTGATCCCGGACCGTCGTCAATAGCCCGTTGTGTTGCTTTAGTACGACGTTAACTAAAATTACCATTACTATTACCCGGAACGTCGCCAATATACCGTTGTGTTCCTCGAGTCCGACGTTAATCAAAATATCGCCATCACTGGCAGAACCAACTTCTCGATCAGTATGAGACTCGTTGCGAAAAGCGGACACCCCCCGAGGAAAGTGTCACATTCCCAGCCCTTCGGACCAAAAAGCAGAGTTGCCAAACACCCCACATTCTGGAGTCCTGCTTTTACGACGGGGCATTAGCCGCCCCGCAATGGCATCCATTGGGCAGGGGCGCGCCTTTTATGCCCCAATTCCGAACTTCTAGAACGGCCCCCTTTTCCTCATGCATCGGCGATGGTCAAAAAATATAAGCAGATAGAGAGTCTCCCGTTACGTCATAAACAGAGTTCCCGGGAAGGGAAGCGGGTTAAGGAGGTTTCCCGCGTTCGGGAGAGAAGTCGGGAATGGGATTTGAGACGTCACCCTCGTCGCGAAAGAGATACTTTTTGATGGAGACTGGACTTGGACGAGGTTCATGAAATTTAGAGGACTGTGATACTTTAATTCTCTGTAGGGGGGCTTTTTCTATATTGCTAGATACAGATGGCGCTAGCGTGGTGTGTGGTGTAAGATAAGCATTCCTGTCATCCTCGAAAGTGATGCTTTTTGATTTAGACTGGACTGAGGAAGTCCTTGAAATAAAGAGGACAACTTGAATCTGATAATTTAATTCTTTCTTCTATTGCATGGGGCTTTGTTTCTAAAGCTATCTGTAGATGGCGCTAGTGTACTGTGTGATAGAATTAAGAATTCCTGTGATCCTCGAAAGCGAGACTGTTTGATGGAGACTGGCCTGATGATGTCTTTATAGTTTAGAGGACGACGTCATTCTGATATTTTAATTCTCTCTTCTACTGTATTGTTTTTTTTTCTGTAAAGTTGAATGTAGATGGCGCTTGTGTGCTGAGTTGTATAATTAAGCATTCCTGTCATTTTTGAGATTGATGCGATTTGATGGATATTGGACTGAGGATGTCCTTGAAATTTAGAGGACGACGTAATTCAGATACTTTAATTCTCCCTTTATCTGTATGGGAATTTTTCTGTACAGCTGAATGTAGATGGCGCTTGTGTGCTAAGTGGTAGAAATAAGCATCCATTTGGAGAATGACAGGGATACTATCTGATGGAGACTGGACCGAGGATATACTTGAAATTTAGAGGACGACGAAATTCTGATATCTCTTCTGTATTGGTCTTTTTCTATAGAGCTAAATGTAGATGGCGCTCGTGTTCTGAGTGGTAGAAATAAGCATTCCTGTCATTCTAGAAAATGATGCTATGTGATGGAGACTGGACCGAGGATGTCCTTGAAATTTAGAGGCCGACGAAAGTGTGATACTTTAATTCTCTCTACTACTGTATTGGTCTTTTTCTATAAAGCTAAATGTAGATGGCGCTCGTGTTCAGAGTGGTAGAAATAACCATTCCTGTCATTCTTGAAATTGATGCTATGTGATGGAGACGACTGAGAAATTGAATCAAAATTACGTGTTGTTTTCCTCGGATCTTTCCCTTAGGTGTTTGATCTCGGGCCGTCACCACCGTGGTTCAAAATTACGAGGTATTGTCCCCGGATCTTTCCTTAAGGGACTGATCTCGGACCGTCGTCTATAGCCCGTTGTGTTGCTCTAGTACGACGTTAACTAAAAATTATCCGGGCCGTCAACAATAACCCATTGTATTGCTCCAGTGCGACGTTAACTAAATACCTACAACTTTTGAACTGACAATTTCCCACACGACACATCCAACCGCCAGAGATGGGGCATTCACAACCCACAAAACTCGATACTAAGTAGAGCATAATTGCTATGATTAATACTGAAACAGGGTCCGTTTGAAATCAGATATCGATCAAACAAGCGCACAACTGACCATATCCACCCTCATCCCAATATCTTCATAAACCGTGTAATAATTTCGAGGATCGGAGTAAATGGGATCGGCTATGAAAAGAGTCACCCATCCAAATATTGTATTTTGTTTGCCCAATGCTTCCCTTTTCATTTTGACCCGTATTTACCAAACGATTTAATTAAGCTTCGATTGGCAACGACATGCAGAATGGGAATGAGGAGGGAGGGGGGGTCGACGCAAATATTCCATTTGGTTATCAAATAACGGATTTGTTCGAGGCATTTGGACCGTGAAGTAATTCATTGTGTTGTTTTGGATTCTGTGCTGGAGATATCGGGAATGGATGTGTTCGCGTGTGAATTTACAGTTGTCGTGGTGGATTTTCGAATTGTTTCGGTTCTTAAAAAGAAACCATTATCAGATTTGCAATTATGTAATTATAAAGGGTCTTCGCGCAGGAATTGAGAGGTAAGTTTTCAAATGGATCGGTATTAAAAATATTTTTGACGTGAATATGTCTTTATAAAATCGGTTCAGTACAGTGGAGCTTGCGATACAAAAAATGACCAGGTTTGTCGCAGTTGTATCTCGTAAGCTATAAATTATACTATAGTTTAAACTTTTGCTGGAAGGTAGGTTTTTAATTGACGTCATAGGAAAGCAACGTACCGGGCTACTGGCCACGGTTCGTGATCATTCCGGAAGAAAAAGATACTAGGGATGCGATGTCAATGTTTTCCAAACATCAATGTTTTTTTTTTAAATTGATGTATTGGAGTCGATGTTTTATTTTTAAATGAAAAAAGTACCGTTATAAAAAATTAAAAAATAACCAAGTAGCATAATTTTCATAATCAGCAAATTAAACATACATTTACAACAAAGTGGCCAAGGTTGAAGTGTCTGAAAAGTAGGGATGCGACATCGATGTCGATGTTTTCAAAATATTGATGTTTTATAAAAGACATCGATGTATTGGAGCCGATATCGCATCACTAGTTGCTAAACCAGTTTTAAGAAATGGGGGGGAGGAGTTTAATTACACTGAATTTTAAAAACCTCGATGTTTTGGGGGCGATGTATTATCAACATCGATGTTTTAATTATGAACATCAATGTTTTGATTTTGAACATTGATGTCTTTTACTCGATGTCGCATAACTAGGTGCTAAACCAGTTTTAAGAAATGGGGAAAAAAAGTTTAAATACATTGTATTTTAAGAACATCGATGATTTGGCGCGATGTATTATCAACATCGATGCTTTAATTTTGAACATCGAAGTTTCAAAACATCGATGTATTGCTGCCGATGTAGCATCAATAGTTGCTAAACCAGTTTTAAGAAATGGGGAAACAAGTTTGATTACACTGAATTTTAAAAACATCGATGTTTTTGGGGCGACGTATTATCAACATCGATGGTTTGATTTTGAACGTCGATGTTTCGATGTTGATGTCGCATCACTAACAGATACAAGTACTACGCTTTGTTTGAACCACGGTCAGATGATGTCTGAGCTGGCATCTCGCTCTCCTAACTTTCACACCACGCCAGCGTGAGGACATTTGAGGCCATGGCAGAACTAACGTGTACCAGCCCCCTTTGTACTAGAGAGTCTTTGGTAGGACCTAGTTTGGAAGTGTAACTTCAGGTTGCGAAGAGATAGAATTAATTTTCGTGAATTTGTAGAGTATAACTGAATAATGGGCGATATTATTTAGAAATATTAACTCATGATAGGAAATTTATTAACTATTAGCTGATAGATGAGATGAAGAAAATTTGCAGTAACGTCGCAAACATTACGAAGGAAATTTTAACAGAAATGTAAGAAACGCATATCATCGGAAAGAAAACTTAAAAAGGAATCGTAAAAGCCCAAATTAAATTTTTGTTCGGTTCTGATGTTGAACCTTTTTTTTTTAATATATTAAAACTTAACAAATGGTTTTATGACACTTTTAGGTCGTATCTATATCTATATATATAATTCTCTTACGTGGCACGCAAAAAAGACGTTATTTGGTTATCGCGTTTTGGCAACATTGTACGATTGTTTGTTTATCACGAAGCCACGCGCTTCAATTAAATGTATAGTGTTATCGGATGATATTTTATTGAAAAAAAAATGAATTTTAGTCGAGCTGTTGCAGTTAATAATAGAAATCAAAGAAAGCGAAGGATCTTTTCAGGGTCATTTAAAAAAAAGGGTTCTTTTCAGGGTCAACAATTATAGTTCAACAAGACGCTTGCACTGCAACTTTCGACAACAAATTCAATGAAATTCAATGGGTGGTTCGAGTGCAAGGATAAATGTACACACAAACAACATCCTAGGTACTCAATTTCCAAATCAGCGCTCACATTTCGAGTCAAAATTTGCTCAAAGTTTTCATTTGAATTCTGATTCCAGAGGTACTGTATATATCTTTTCTGAAAAACAGCAAAAAATTTAGATTTGAAAAGTATCTTTTTGGAATATATCATATTTTGTAAACAATCCCTTCTGCTAGGACACATGTCTTCATTGATGCGAGAGAAGCGAGCATACGTTCGCGCAGCGATCCATGAGGATTGCGAAGCAATCCTTCGGGGATTGGCGAGCGTCAGCGAGCAGGGGGCGGGCCCCCTAGTATATATATAATTCTCTTATGTGGCACGCAAAAAAGACGTTATTAGTTATCGCGTTTTGGCAACATTGTACGATTGTTTGTTTATCATGAAGCCTCGCGCTTCAATTGAATTTAAAGCGTTATCGGATGAAATTTTATTGGAAAAAAAATGAATTTTAGTCGAGCTGTGCAGTTAATAATAGAAATCAAATAAAGCGGAGGATCTTTTCAGGGATATTTAAAAAAAAAGGTCCTTTTCAGGGTCAACAATTATAGTTCAACAAGACGCTTGCACTACAACTTTCGACTACAAACTCAATGAAAAAGCGTGGGTGGATCAAGTTCAGGGGTAAATGTACATACAAACAACATGCTAGGTATTCAATTTCCAAATCAGCGCTCACATTTCGAGTCAAAATTTGCTCAAAGTTTTCATTTGAATTCTGATTTTAGAGGTACTGTATATATTTTTTCTGAAAAACAGCAAAAAATTTAGATTTGAAAAGTATCTTTTTGGAATATATCATATTTTGTAAACAATTCCTTCTGCTAGGACACATGTCGCAGGACTTTGGTTCGCGCAGCGATCCAATGCGCATTGCGAAGCAATCCTCCGGGGGTTGGCGAGCGTTAGCGAGTAGGGGGCGGGCCCCCTAGTTTCACAAATTTCGTTTCTAAAGACATGAACATAACAATTAAAGAAATTCCAGTCAGGTTAAATGAAATATATTTTATCTACTCTTTTAGTAAACAAATTAAAATCACCTTTACTTTGTCATTGGAACTCTTTAAGGGGTGCAGAGCTTTCATTTTCTTCTAATAAAACCTGAGTTTTTTTGGGAACACAAATAGTGACAAATCTGCATTGTGACGAAGGTAAAATTACTATTGACATAAGATCGCTTTCCAAATATCCCTCAGAATCATTATTTGGTTTTAATAGAAAGCCCTTTCAAATTGGCCTATGACCAAAAATAGCTTCGGGAATACATTTATTTCTTTTCTTACTTAACAAGCACTAATTTTGTTGCTCTTACGGAAAAATAAAAAGTGGAAACTTTATTCCATCAGTGTCACAACCGGGGATGGACAGAGGAAGAATCCTAATCTTAAAACTTTGACGAACTGCCGTTAGATGGCGTATAATTTTTTAGTTCTGTTGGCGGTAGAGAAAATTTTGAACTGGTTTGAAAAATCCCTGTTGTGATGTTGAATGTATTCTGTTTTGTTAATGCGTGTGAGGTGAGGAGCTGATGGATTTCAACGGACTTTCTATTGAAAGCGGAATAATTTAATTAGGAAAAGTTAATTTGTCTTTAGGCGTATTCTTTTGAAAGATTGTATTTACTTTTCAGTTACACATCCAATCTCCATCAAATTTGAAATGTGTTTTTTGATGCGTTGGATACATGCAAGAAAAATTTGTTTCAGCTTTGATTTTGAATTGTTTTACGCTGTTGCGTTTAATTATATTTGTGAAGTGTAATCTTAGTATTTTAGTAGAGGCAGTGAGATTGTTCGTTCTGCGATCAGTAGTTAATTTTTGATGCACAATTAGATATCTAGTTTTTGAGATTACATAATATGAAAATCCACAATTTGAATACATCTGATTCTATTAAAACAGACATTTTCTTTCGATTTTTAGATTGTTACAGGGCATGCAAATTTAAAATTATGTGATTTTTTTTTATTTAAAAAAAATTACTGTTTTAAATATTAATTTTAAATTTCATTTTCCTTTCTGTATTATGTGTAATAATATTGAAAATGAAATAACTATGAAGAAGAGATATGCTATTTTATTAAAGTTTGTTGAATATTAAATCAGCTTTCCCTTGAAGCCCTACATAACCTTTTTTGATAGGAATCATAATTATACGACAACTCTTTCCCTTTTGGGCCATTGAACATGTCACTCACGAGCCTGTTCATCAGCATAGGTTTTGTTTTAAACATTCCATGTGACTATAAATCCAATGGGCAATTTTGAATCATTCTTCTCCATATGATGGGTGAAGATTCTCTTAATATATTTACTCAAGCATTATACCTAAAAAAAGTGACGGGGTCGGTGCGACCCCATTAGTTCAAATTAGAAAGACATGCTTTTTCCTAATCTCTGCAGTTATTATAATTTTTTTTTGTTTGTTTCATTTGCAAAATCTTTGTATTTTTTTTGACCCATCATATACCTGTGCCAAAACCTTTGCATTATTAATTTTGTATAACTTCCATACACTGATGTGCTAAAAGTCATGGGATAACAGTATGCAAATTTACTAGTGCTCACATTGCATTAACATTTCGGACATAGTAGAGACCTTGCTCCACATTGTCAACGGGTGTATCGAGAGTACCTCATAGAAGGCATTACCCATCCCAAGTGCATTTGTGCTAACAGACAAATGATACTGTGTGAACTGGCTGCATCATTCTTGAGGGACACACTGCATACTAGAGGCGTGCCTAAGGTTCGTACAGTGAAATAGACTTGAATCTATCTATGACAGAATTTTCATTTGCAAAAAATGCCTGGAAATGCTCTTCGCGTGAATATTTAGGCTTAACGATAGCTGCACTAACTGTTAAGCTTGGCGGTTTTTGGTACCCAGCTAACGGTTAAGTACTGTATTTTCTCAATATTTGTTTTTAAATATATATAAGAGTTGTTTTGCTGATTGTTTGCTGAAGTTCTCATATAGGTATGTTAAAATAAACAATGTCATATGTCGATTTGGTTTTCCCAAACCTCTGTTGAACAAAATTAGGGTAGTATTAATGATTTTGTGCTATTCTATTGATACACCTGTGGGGAGATAAGCCGTAAAAGGGAGGTGAGGTGTAGAGGGAATAGTATCATTGCTGAGGGCAAGGAGTGGGAAAGCAACTTGCTGGTGGTTCAAGGGGTTTCTCATTGTTAGTAGCTTGCAAGCTGTAGATGAATGACATAGGTTCAATTCATGTGACTCTACCCTGAGCGTATTTATTTTTTGCGTCGAACATTTCCTGTTTGTGTACGCACACCTAATTCTGTTTTTGCACAAACTTTTTTTTTACTCAAATTCAAAATAAATTTTTTTAATTCTCTATTTACTCCAGTCATTTTGAATTTATTTGCCCAAATTTTACGAAATTTTGTTTTCTATTTGTGGCATAGTAGTATCATCTGTTAAACTAAATGGGAATTCGTAGCAATTACAGGGGATTAGCAAGCAGTGGTCACACCTGACTCCACTAACAGAACTGTCATGGCAATGCTATGCTGGCCATGCAGTGGCTAGTCAGTTATATTGCACCCACAAATAGGTTTCATATCATCTAGTGTATGCGTTTTGGAACGACGCATGTTTTCATTTACCAATGTATACATCTATGTATCTACAATGTTCTTATTGTATTTGGTAACTAACACGACTGCATTCCCAACATCATTACAATGACACACAACTGGAGCAGGATTCGGTGATCTATCATTTGAAGATATTCATGAATCAATCGACAAAGCTGTAAGCAAAGATGAAATATTAGAAGGGGTTGTCTTTGAGACTCTTAATCCCACAGAATGTAGTGATAATGAACAATATGATCTTGCTCTAAATACAGGTTTAATAAAAGAATGTCTGGAACTGACCTGCAAATTGGTTAATCATTTTGTCAAACATGACCCTAATGAGAAACTCACTGGGAAATTTCAACGTGAACTGAAGTTCTTGGTAGCCTCTTACAGATAATTATATAATGGCCTAACCAAAACACAACAATTAATAACTGAATTCGTTCATAAAACTGGTGAAACATCCGCACGTAATGGTACTCGTGCTCGTCCAAACAGAGTTAGGTGAACATTAAGTTGACACGAAGAAGTGAGTTTGTGATCTCATTTGTATTGTACTGATGTTCACACTTCCTCATCCTTCAGATTTTTAACTTACTCGTAGTTATGTTTTTGTAATTTCTATTATCAAAATGTGTTTCTATGTTTTGTTTTTATTTCTTGAAGCAGGTGTTTTTGTGATCGCAGTTATTGCAAATCAGTTATTAGTCAGAGTTATTGCCAAAATGTTAAGTAAATTTTTAAATTACCCAATTTTTTACAAAAATAAACGATTTTTCTAATTAAAAAATAATAAGTTTCATGATAAAAGAAATTTAAGATTGGAAGTACTTAAATTTGAAAAATTTTACACTTAATGGTCATAAGTTAAGTTGTCATGCAAAAAGTTTCTTCTTGAGTCGTGTACAATTAATTATATTTACAGAAAAATAAATTTTTGTAAGGTATGACGAAATTACTTGATATTTAAAGTTCATTGTGTATTGAATTGAAAATAAAAGTTTTAATGTACCATTTGTTTTTCTTGTACGACATTAATTAAAAAATACCTTGTATAATGAATTGAAGTACATATATTCACTGTAACTGAAACAATTCTTTTTGTTTACATCCATGTGTTTGTTTACAAAAATATCTTGCAATGTCAGAATCAGTCCCAATAAATCATTCTGAATATATTAAATGTTGCTTACAATTTGTACTAAAAGATTTATAATTAGTTCTGATTTTTATAATTCAAGATTACCAATGCTGTCTGGTACACGCAAGTATTGTTAAAATTGAGAATTGGTAACTTAGTAATTTTTTCTGGTTTGAACTGTTTTGGAATGTAATTTAAATTGAACTTTAGAACTGAAATAATTATACTTATTTGTGGAATATAATATAGACCAAATGACTGCATACATAAAAACATTTAGAGCTTCGATGAAAATCCAAAATTTTCTCATATTGTGTTTGGAGAAAGCCTAATTGTGTGTAATGTCAATAGAAGTCCCTTGTTTTTCAATAACACTATCATACAGTATCAATGTTTTTATGGGAACTTTCTGTAAGAAGTCGGACAGACTTTTTCATATCTTGCGGAGAACAGTGTTTCGAAATTTTTTTTTACACATATTTGTTTTGAAGGCACACGATGTAACCCAAAGTAATTTTACAATGTTCTAGAAGTCTCCCTCGTAGATAATACATTTTGATTATATATTTTGTTAAAATGCGCTGAAGCTTCACACTCACTATCCTAAATCAGCTTCCTAAACAAATGACAATCAAACCCAGAAAAAGCTTCAGAGGAAAATGGTCTGAAGAAATCATGTGGACAAACTAAATTTGCAGTGCTGGCAGTCATTTGACTGATATCAAATTCAATGAATAATGTCATTCATTGAGTGCACAATGAAATTAGAAATGTTTTATTTAAAAGTTATTCCAAAACAAAATGATATCGTATGTAAACATCCTGCATAACAACTGAAGAAATTGTAAACCAATTTTTAGGTTTGTAAATATCTTAAATCGTAAAATTTTCTGTAGTTATACAGTCTGATTCTTGCAACTTTAGCTTTATTGGCTTTAGTCAGATTTACATTGAAAGCTTATCTGGAACTATGAGTCAGCTAAACGTGTCCAAAGTAGACTTCTGAAACTTATATAAAATGTGCTCATGCTATCTCCATACATGCAACTCACTCAACATCTGTCCTGATCAGGACATGAAAATTTTAGATAAAATAATTTTGAATAGCCCTTTTGAAAGATAAATTAAACCAGCATTATGCTAATATAACAGGTGCCGTGGTGGGAAGAGCAACCAGAGCGTTGGGAGTTCGAATCCAGCCAAAGACCGTCATGTTGTGTGGAAGTTTGGAGTGCTAACTCGGGTGTTGCCTCGTTATATGACCATGATTCAAAATTATGTTGTATCTTAATCTTTCACTTTGGTGCTGATCCAGGACCGTCACAAATAGCCCATTGTGTTGCTCCAGTACAACGTTAATTAAAAAATACCATCACCAATGCCTGTTGCTCCAGTGGGACGTTAATTAAAAATGCCATTAGATCTACCACATTTCATCAGAATCTTCGTTTTAGACTAATCATTAGCATGGTATAACTCCTTAAAGGTCTTGTGAATAAAGTATTGCACACTTAGCAATTAAACGAATAATACTACTCAGATTAAAATTGTCATTTTTTTATAAAACCAAAAACTTTTCTTCTGTTCATATTAAGAAGAATTACATGAGATATATTACCTCATCATCTTATGTATTTCCTAAAAATCTATAACAGGTGCCACGGTTGGAAGAGCAATGGACTAGCAACCGGAGGGTTGGGAGTTCGAATCCAGCAAAAGGCCATCATGTAGCAAGGGGGCTGGTGCATGCTAAATATATTGTGTTCTTACATTAGCGTGGTGTGTAGGTTTGGAGTGCCAGCTTGGGTGTTGCCTCGTTATTTAAAAATGATTCAAAATTATGTGTCCTAATTTTTCCCTTTGGGGTTGATCCTCCAGTTCAACGTTAATAAAATATACCATCGCCAATGCCTGTTGTTGCTCCAGTGGGAGAGAGATGTTAAATAAAAATACCATTAGATATACCACATTTCAACAAAATCTTAGAGGTCTTAGACTAATCAGTAACATGGTATGACTCGTTAAAGGTCTTGTGAATAAATTATTGCACAATTAGTAATTAAATGAATAATAATACTGAGATTAATATTGACATTTTTTTTACAAAACAAATATTACTTTTATTCTGTTCGTAAGAAATATTACATCATAGCAGTAAAAAATGATGTATTTAATCATTAATTATATACCTATTTTTTGGCATACAGAACTGGCACCTGATTTAAATCCTAAAACAACGACACTTTTTTTTGTAAATTTAATAAAATCTCAATTTGCTCATCTTTTGGCAAACCTAAGATAAATAACTATTTTGTTTTTGTGAATACATTGAGACAATTGGAAACTAATACAGTTTAGGCACTAAAAGTTAAGAGATGAATGGGTTTTAAAGGAGCACTAATATAATCAAGAATTGGGATGCATATCCATTTGCCTAGCTACAAAGCAATTCCTACTTGCCAATTTTCATTCTACCCAAGTTTATGATCAACATTGATTTTCATGTACAAACACCATTAATTTGTGAATTTCATTATAGGATACCCAGAACTACTTTGTTAGCACCTATCCACTCAATACTTCTCTTTCCCTTGCTCTAGAAAATCAACCATGATAATTCTAAAAAATGGTTCAGATCCTATTTACTTTGGCTGTTCCTCTGCTATGTATAAACCTGAAAAATATTTATTTTTCAGTCATTTTTCCAAGCAATTAATAATTTTGATTGCAAATACAATTCATCAGTTTAATGAGTGAAATCATTTTCAGATGTGTTCTCCAAAGAATTTTGGATTGAAATGTAATTGGGGAACAAACACATTTTACATTCTACAACTGAGTTCCACAAATCTGACATGTCACTTTCTCATGACGTAATAAAAATTGGTATGGTCGTGAATGCTTTTTTATCATGCTTAACACAGGAGCTTCATTTAAATCATGCTTATGTATCAACAAAAAGAGTAACTGCCTACAAAATCAAAACTAATCACTCAATACTCTCTTAATGAACAAACAATACTCCTTAATTTATGTCAAGTAATGCATCCCCCAAATAAAAATGAATAAAATAAATCTCCTTAAATTTATCTGATAGAAGTACAAGAAAGGTTAGTTGTAAAATACAATATAATCAACCCAATTAATAGTCGGATTGTGAACTCAGCAAAAAATGAATTGAACTATTTTTTATTAAAACAAGTTTCACGAAATTAGATCGAATTATGAATAGCTTTAACTGTATAAATTTGAACACAATAAAATAATCAAACGCAATGATCGAAATTTTGTATGAAGATAAATATTACATTTAGGATTTTAGTTTGCAAACCATAGAATATATGGCAGATCACGAAATGTAACCGCAATGTTTTAAAATCAAGTTAATGACAAAATACAAAAAAAATGACTTCTGAAATGTTGCAAAATTAGAAGCCAAAGCATGCTAAAATACTCGAATCAAGGTGATGATAAATAAACTAATACCGATAGATTAGCCAGAGCAGGAATCATAATGTAATGGCCTTTGGATTACAATCCCGAATATTTTTTTACAATTAATAAACATATTAAACTGTATTCCCGTGAAATGTCGGTTATGTCAGAGCTGTCCTTCATTTGATTTCTTATGCCGATTTAGAATAGAAAATTGTCATTTTGTTATTTTCGTTAGCTATTTTGAAGATGAAAGAATTAAAATGCGAATTCCAAACTCTATCAGTAATATTATCATACCCAGCACTGTAACGGGCATGGATTTAAAGGATGTCGTAAATTTTCTTTAGCCCATAGAAATGTTTTTAATTCTGTCAAAAATGACAATTTTCCATTTCTTGCAACTAAATTTTAGATTAATTTAAAATTGTTGTTGCCCAAGTGTAAAAAAGAAAATTTTGTACAGATTGTTAAAATGTGAAACATGTTTGTCTACGTTAAGTAGTTTTTGAGAAACAGAACTTCAGACATGCAACTTTAAGCAATCTTACAGTTGCGCTTCAAAGTTCTTAAAAATGCTTCTACGAAATATTTAATTTTGAACCTAAATATTTTGGATATCGCTATTTATGCATAAACTAAACCCCTGTACCAAATTTCATAAAAATCCGTTATCATACGGCCACAGGTTTTTCCTGATTTATGCTCATTTGACGTGGGATGAACCAACAAGGATTTGCCATGCCGCTAGGAGGGTTAACAAGGTTATACTTGGCGGAGGGAGGGGGACTGTTATCAGATAATCAGTATGGGTTTAGGAAGGGCAGATCGTGGTCTACAAACCTTTTGAAGTTCTACGAAAAAATTACTGAGGAGCTGGATGATAATAAGAGCAGTGTAGATATCATATACATAGATTTTCAAAGGCTTTTGATAAAGTACCTCAAGAGGCATTACTGTTTAAATTGGAAAGGCTGGGGATTCAGGGGAAACCATTGATATGGATAAAGAATTGGTTATTAGGTAGAAAGCAGAGTGTACAGGTAAAATGAAATTATTCACATTGGACAGAAGTTATAAGTGGGGTGCCTCAGGGATCAGTTTTGGGACCAATTTTATTCATAATTTTCATAGATGATGTAGGTCAGGGGATTAAGAACGGAATCAGTATATTTGCAGATAACTTAAAAATATTGAGGACAGTGGCTACCAAGTTACAGATAGAGAATTTACAAGGGGATTTTGATAAGTTATCCGAATGGGCTGTAAAATGGGGTATGTCATTTAATATAGGGAAATGTCAAGTTCTGCATATGGGTCACAGGAACAGTGGAGCCGAGTATTGTCTGCAGGGAGTAAAGGTAAAGGAGGGAGAAACAGTCAAGGATCTTGGGGTGATAATTCACAGGGATTTTAAAATTGGTCACCAATGTTCAGCTGTGGGTAAAAAGGCTAATAGGTTATTGGGGTATAATAAAGAGACTGTAACTTCAAGGGATAAGAAGAGAATCTTTCCTTTATATAAGGGTTTAGTAAGACCACATCTAGAATATGCTGTACAATTCTGGGCTCCATATATGAGAAAAGATATAGAATTAATTGAAAGGGTTCAGCACAGAGCTACAAAAATAATAAAGGGAATAGCAAATCTCGACTAGAATGAACGTTTAAGTATGCTAAACATGTATACACTGGAAAGAAGAATAAGGAGGGGTGATTTTATTCAGCTTTTCAAGTTGGTAAAACAAGGGGACACAGAGGGCTTAAATTTCAATAGGGATAACAGAACAAGGGGTCATGGGTATAAATTGAATAAGACACATTTTAATCGGGATTTAAGGAAAAACTACTATTTTAATAGGGTAATAGACAGTTGGAACGCGTTGCCAGAAAATATAGTTAAATCAAAGGGAGTGTACGAATTTAAGATACAATTGGATAGTCAGTGGGAATTGGGGAATTCATAAACAAAGGACCAGCCTTGTTGGGCTTGAGCCTGTAGCTGGTCGTCAATATTTGTATTAACAGTCTCAAAAATTGGCCAGCTAGTCTTTTGAACGCTGCGTTTGGAACAAATGCCCAAAGCACAAATTTGATTTCCAAACACAAATTATGCGATCTATTGCAGAGGATGTTTGCGTGTAAAATTTTGGTATACCTATCCAAAACTTTATTGCAACAGTAAAGTGCTTTGGGCATGCATTGTGGTATTATAAGTTGGAAAAGAGGGACATTATTAAATAGGAGAAAAATTAATTTCCAAGTTGGACGAAGATCTAACGGCAAAAACAAACAAACAAGAAGGAAGGAGTTACCTATAAAGCAGGTGGCTTCTGAAATTTGTATGTGATATAATTATTTATATTTTCTTAAATATTGACAAGTCTACATCTAAAATGACTGATTTATAGATTTTTAAGGAAAGTTTTGCGCTTGTACATATTTTGTTTACTTTTTGCAATGCAACTTTTTGCATTTTTACTTTTGACTATTTAAAAAAAAAAATTTAATTTTGTTTTACAAGGTACTAAAAGACACATGTGTTGTGGTACAAAAAATATATTGAAACTTTTTATGAGGATTTGATAATTTTTTTACTCGTATAAAAACTATAAATTGCTTTTTCTCAGTTTCAACTTTTTAAATATTATGCCAAGGTAAAAATACTAAGGTTTTTTCAAATATCATCCAATTCACCTTAAAATTTTATGGCATGGTCTTAAAAATATATTTAATAGAACTAAGAACGGAATTTTGAATAAAATGAAAATAAAACTTTTTATTGTAATTTTAATTTGGAAAATCTTAAATTGTCTTAATTTTTTTTAATAAAAAAAATAATATTTTTGCGATATAAAAAAATTCCACACTCTTAAAAGTAAAGAGAAAGGTTTTACAAGCTTATTTACAATATTGCAAACCAAAATATTAAATTTTAAAGAATGAGTAGCACTTAAAATTGTTTTTTAAAAATTAAGATTTTTAAAAATTAAAAATAGTGCATTTTCGCCCTTTTTTGTGCAAGAAACATTAAATTAGACTTATTGTAAAAAATTGTCACTCACAATTGCATCAAATTTAATACATATGAGAAAATAGCTATTTGCGTGCCGTGTTTCCTTAAAGTTCTTATCGTCATTCACTGTTATGCACACTTGAGGGCGCTCTTCGCCAGCACTGTAGTGGGAATGTCATTTCATCATCGCTTGTCATTTAAAGTTCCTATTGCGTACGGAAAGCATGCAACAATTTACGCACGCTGAAATGGCGTACATTCACCTTCTGTATGCTACAGTTGACGGCTACGGAACGGTTGTATGCCGAACGCACGGTTGTTTGTTGTATACGGTACGGTTGTTTTGCACTACAGCGCTGGTGAACAGCGCCCTCTGGTGGATCACATCGACCACTAGCACGCATAACTGTGGATGGTAAGAACTTTACGTGTATACGCTAACAGCAAGTGCTTATTGTCCTAGTGTAAAGTATCGCTAAATAAATTTGTTCGACCCATTATTGGCTTGTCATTTCTACATCTTCGTTTTTTCTTTAGCTGATCAGGTTGGTGCTTCCGGTCACATATTACTGCGTGATTATGTTTTCTTTAGTGATTTCAACCTCCCTTTAAAAGTTTGTACATTGAGTTTTGAGTCACCCTGTATATACGTAAAGCTCGATAAATATGAGTAATTTAAATCACAACTAAAGGAAATGTTTCTACCACTATTTAATACAAGTAAAGATTTATATAATAAATTTTTTTTCGATCATTTCTTGTTTGAGATCTTCTCAGGAATTCTGTAAATACAAGTGTTGCTAGTTGGTGACACGTATAACAAAAAATATATGACGGGATTAACGAATCATTTATTTTGAAAGTTTTGTGAAAAAGAGATGTAAACCGAAAACTAATCACTTGGTTTTCCCGTACATGCAGCGCCATCTGATGTTGAATTTTCGCACTATGCCGCGTTTTTTGGTTTGAAGTGGGTGGACGGACCTCGGCTTCGAATCCATTTGTGGGACAATGTTAAGAATAGGTCTATGTGTTGTAGGAAAATTTAACTTTAAAGTCCTACCTAAGACTAGTTACATTTATCAAATTTACTAGACCAATCATCTCAGCCAATCCGCCACTGAAATGATTGCCAATCGCTAAAAATAATGACCAAAGCCAAAACCATTTGTCTTGACTTTTCTATTGAAGGAATGAAACAAGGGTGGGTGCCGGAATCAATTGTCAGCAATCTTCATGTTTTATATCTTACAAAACTGGCTATGATAGCTGTTATGGATCCACCCTTTACTATCGATCTGTGTAACTCTTCACTATATATAATATTATGTTACTCGTGAAAGCAAAACAGTCTTTTTCCAGCTCTGTGTTTAATAAGCTCTATGACATAATAAGTTATTGTAAATAGATTATCGTCAGTATCTTTAGTACAAACGCATCCTTGCGGATACTTAATAATAGCAAAATTTAGAAAGCCATGATTGTCGGTTAAAAAAATTATTTCTTAAGATATTTATAACAATTCTATAGTTGTATGTATCTAAGCAAACCGTTCGTTTCTGTGATAGTTGATTTCCCTTTCTATGGACATTTTTCACTAGATCGGAGACTTACAGCTCATAAATAGGATTCCGAATCAGAATGAACCATCCCATGACAAGGATTCGAACCCAGAACCTGTTGCACCGGTAATCAGAGCGCTTTGAATTGAATAACAAGACTTCTCTCGAAAAAGCACATACCCGTAAATTCATCAATTAGTATTTTTTTGTCTTACACCTTTAAAAGTTACAAAAATTACTTGTTTCTTTTTAATGATTTTGAATTTAATAAATCAATTCATGAAAGCAAAAAAAGATGTAACTAAGTTCCTATTTCCAATTCAGGGAGAAAGTATTAATGAAAATTATATTTTTCCTTCATAACTTATGTCAAAGTCCACAATACTCTGAGTGTAGTCTACTCAAAACTCATCCTAAAGTAAATATCAAACAAAAATATGTAACTGTAAACTAGCCTTCGCAATTAATCTTAGAGTGAAAAATTAAAAAATCGCTGTTGGAAATGAAATTTAAAGTAACATTTTAATTTTAATTTAAAATGGACTGAAATAAATGCAATTCTGTTGCATATTGTTATTTTCAATTTAACAGTTACAATAAAAACTCTTTTTTTCGTGTACTTTTTATTCATTAATATTAGAACTTTCGTGATTCCTAGTTGAGCATCACCAACTCATTGTGTTGCTCCAGTGTGACGTAAATTCAACTAATTACTATTCTAGCTCGTCCTCGATAAAACAATGACAAAAAAAAACAATTAACGCTATATACACTCATTGCAATAAAAATTTGCGCACCAAGAAAAAGTCGTCAAAATGAAACGAAATTTTACACATGTAAGTACTACTTTGATATAAGTAGGTGATTAGAAAATCAAAGAAAAAGGATCATTTATTGCAGAAAAAAGTACAAATGAACGGAAGCTTTAGTACTCTGTTCGACCCCCTCTTGCGCGAACGCACGATGCTATACGAGCGGGCATTGAGGCATACAAGTTCCGTATGATGTCCTGAAACATATCGTTCCACAGTTGCTGTAAACGCGCCTCTAGTTCGACCAAACTCGTAGGGTGTCCAACTTGCCGTCCCAAATGATTCCAGATATGCTCGATTGGTGACAAATCTGGGGATAGAGCAGGCCAGGGAAGGGTGGTAATGTGGCGGAGGCAGTCTTGTGACATCCTTGCTGTGTGTGGCCGAGCATTGTCTTGTTGAAAAATGGCTCATGGGAGCCCTGCCGTGAGTGGCATCACATGTGGCTGAAGGATGCCATGGACGTACCGCTGGGCTGTCATTGTGCCATGGATCAATATTAGGGGTGACCGTGTATCGTAAGCAATGGCACCCCATACAATCACACTAGCTGTGGGAGTGGTGTGTCGCTGTAAAGCGAAGGCAGGATTGAGGCGCTCATCACGGGGCCTCCACACGCGAACACGATTGTCATCACTGCTCAAATTGAATCTAGATTCGTCGCTGAAGATGACCTGGTTCCATGCCGTTGCAGTCCAATTCCGTCGTGCGCGTCACCACTCCAAACGGAGGCGTCGGTGGGTGGGTGTCATTGGCAGCACACGTAATGGGCGCCGCGATACCAGATGTCCTTCATCCAGGCGCCTTGCGATGGTTCGGGAAGACACAGGGGCCCGTAGTGAAGGTGCTGTCTGTGTCTGGATAGCGGCCAATGAGGCAGTTGACTCTAAGCAAGCGTTTCGTATGATGTGACGGTCTTCTCGGCGACTGGTCTGTCGACGGCGTCCTGAGCCTGGTCGCCGTGTAAATGACATCTCTTCTGTACACTGGTCCCAACACCTCCTCACTGTAAAATCAGAACGGCCTACTTAACGAGCTACTCGCAGAGCTGACCACCCAGCTTCCATCATCCCGATGTTTCTTCCCCTTTCTTACAGCTGCTCAGATTGTCTTCGATGGCAGCGTAACGGCATGTCTACCTCAGCGTTTTCTTTGCAAAAGATTAAGTACACTCAAACAAGCTCTGCTTACCTGTTTTATACTCCAAGGAGAACGAAGTGCAACGCCCTCTAGTGGCATTACGCAATGCGCAATCATTTGCATATCTGGCCGACATGAACCTTCATGCCAAGTTACGTTACGATCCCACAATTATTTCTTGGTGCGCAAATTTTTATGGCAATCAGTTTATGTGTGTTAAATCTGTAATTGAAAAATCTTCCTTTTGTTTCAAGATTGGACATTGTACCTCTTTCAACTTTAATTTAGCATCCATTAGAACTTTACTCTCTAGGTTTTTCGAGAGATACTTGTTTCATAGACCACATTTTAGACCAACGAGATATTTCTACTAAATAGTATTACAAATTTTATATCCATGTGTATTCATTTCAAGTTAAAGGTTAACATGCTGTTACAGTGACTTTTTAAGCTCACAAGAATGAGAGCTTTGTTGATGATTCATACGAATGAAAAGTAATTTTCAAACTAGTAAATAAATGTTTTCTTCTGTCTTACAGTAGGTTAATGTTAAAGGAAATTTTTCCTTCCGCTGGTAAACTTTCATGCAATTTGAAAAATACGCTCTGATCGCTGATTTCGTGATATACGATTGGCACAATTCTGTTGTTTAACTGTCGGACATGAAAGTATGAGCTGTCTGTTTGAAAGTAGTTATTCACTTTTTAATGGATTTAAAAATCTTTTTATGGTACACTTTTCAACTGCAGCCATACCAATACGTTTCGGCGCCAGTTGGTGAATTATCCCCTATTTCTTGGTGCTATTTTAGCTTATCCCTTTGTTAGTGGAAAGGGTTTTATGATATGGAATTTGACAAAAGATGGTCAATAGTCAATACTATTTCTTCACAAAAGAAATATTCTTCATAACGATACACATTATAACACATTTATATAGTAATTCATTTTTTTCAATGCAATGTTAATTGATTTGTTTTATGCAGGTTATATAGGAAAGAGTGGTATAGACTATAATGTAAAAGTCTCTTTTTGATTATAACTGAATAATTCGTTGCAACTAGTTCCTTTAAAAGTTTCCTCTAAAACCTGTTCTCGATATTCATATTGCTTAGATACCTGTAGAACATCAGGAAAGTTATCAGAAAGTCGTTCAATAAGTTCCTTGCATACCCGATTGGGTTGGATTGGACGGCGTAGGCGGACACTGTTTCACCTGTGCGTCTTTCAGCTGTATAGTCCGCCTTACGGAGGAGATTCTGGGATAAGGGAGAGCTAAGCAATCCACAGTACATACATAAACATTTAAGTACACAGAAGGGGAAAGTCAAGTGAAGGGCAAAACATGTAAGCACTAAAATACAAAATGACAAAAGAAGTGGATGAGAAAGTTTGAAAAATTGACACAGAACAAAATGAGAAAAAAACAAAACAAAAAAAGAACATAAACATAAACAAAAAACAAAATCAAAACAAAAAAAATCATTTTCAGAAGAAAAAAATATAATAATATTGTTAAATACACAAGTCAGAACATTAAATACAGATGTCAGACAGCCGAAATGTCCTATAAAAGTTTCGAAAGAAAAGAAAAGTTATTTTGAGAACTTTCGACTTAGACTTCTCAGCTCTCACAGATATAATCAATGTTGGAGCTGAGAAATTCCATCACTTTAAGGATTTTGTGGTGGCAGTGTATGTTCTTGTCAGTATTTTGGCACCAATGAGAGTAGTGTTGCAGGTTTCAACAAATGCCCCTGACTTGTGAGATCACAGTCAAAAAGGTAGTGGATGGGATCACCTTCTCGGCCGCATATACACAGCGCACTAGTTCGAAGGTGGAAACTCTCTAGATATACCGGAAATGGTCCATGGCCTGAGAAAAATTTTACCAGCTTTGAGTTCTGGTATTTTAGGTATGTTGAGATCTCTCTTAGGGAAGAACTGACAAGTGTATCTTCCTTTGGTAGAAGTATCCCATTCTGCTTGCCATTGGTTCAAGATCAGTGCATCAATAGAACTTGATAATTTGCACCTAGGCCACTTTAGACTGGTTGTTTGATGAGAGATTCAATTTGCTGCAGATTTCGCAAGTACGTCTGCTTGTTCATTTCCCTCGATGCCAGCGTGTGCTTTAACCCATGAGATGTTAATTTGGGGTATTTCAGTGGCTTCCAGCAGTTTTTCCTTGACCTCATTAACGATCTGGTTGTGGGAGAAGAGATTACCAAGAGCGGCGATACTGGATGCACTGTCAGTCCTGATGTTGGCTGTTATACCCTCTGTACCACAATAGTAGACTGCTTCCTTAAGAGCAAGCAGTTCAGCTTGGTATACAGAGTTGCAAGGATGTAGGGTACTAGCCCAACTATGATAGATTTTGGAGTCCTCAAAAAGTACATATGCGCTGCCAACACCTTTGGGAGTTTTCGAGCCGTCTGTATAGATAGATGTTGCGATGTTGGAAGAGGGTGATCCAATAATGGATTGAAGACTTGAGTGGATTGGTTGGGTTGAAGAAAAATATTTTTGTTCATAATCAGGGCATATAAACCATTGACCATATAGTTTAACGTTTTCGTGAAGTTTCATTATTTTTGAAACAACTGCTTCCTTTTGTACGACCAGGTGCAGGGGCACAATACCAGCCAGTATCTGAAGAGATGCCGTTGAAGTCGTTCTGTATGCTCGAGTGATCAGAAGAGCGAAACTCCTTTGGAGACTATTTAGATGGTTTATCATCGCTACAGTAGGATTCAAACCCCATATACTGGCTGCATAGCAAGTGCCCTCTCAATTACTGTAGTGTACCAAGTCTTCAGAATTGAAGGACGCACACCCCAAGTTTTAGCTGTGAATCTCATCATGTTCCTAGTTTTAAGAAGTGCGTTTGTTCGCAGGTACTTAACATGCGGAACGACCCGATTGCGAAACGACGTAAAACGACGACAATTCAGCGGTTCTACGATTACTCAACTAATAGATTAAGTCGTTATTAGAAAAATCAGAAACACAAAAAATGTGTAGTAGTTTACAGGATCAATATTTCATCCAGGATATAGGTCTATTAATTAAAATTGTGTACCCCATTGGAGATCATGGCAAGTACTAAGATAAGTACAATTCTAGTTTAGCATCGAATGGGGTTACAAGAGAGGTTCTGTGTTTGCAAATTCTATTCGAAATTTATAGTATGATAAATAATTTCGCGGAAAAATAAATTGCATTTACATTATTACTGTTATTTACATAGTTTCTATATTGATCTTGTAAGCTTTATTTCAAAGTCAACTTTATCGTCAAAGTCAACTTTAACAACTAGAGAGTGATTCATCGCTCTCCTACAAATGCAATAGGATCTTGTTAGGTCTGCTGGTCAAATAGAAATTATGACCAGCTCCAGGGTTATGTCAGTATATCGTCAGAAAAATAATTTGGAGAAAATCTTGAGCCACAGTGATAGTACTCTACTCATAGTTTTGTAGAATTCTCGGTTTAGCTTCGACTAATGCGGACAGCTTCTTTCTTCTGCAAATTTTTATTACCCAATTCATTATAGGTTGTTTGCTTATGCTAACAGATTTCTATTGATTTTTATTCCAAAAATGTCATCACTTGAAAATACAAGCAGTAGATTTCAGAAGTCAGTTACCTCTCTGCTACATATTATATTGTAACAGCAAATAAAGACATTTTTTCCTCTTATGATGAGCGTTTGTAATTTTTATACTAAAAGTACAAATTAAAAGCCGCATTTGATATAGTATGTGCATGAACTCAGCAGTTGAAATTGAAATATTAAATTAATGGCAGGCATAAGTGTTTACATAATTCAAGAACTATCTTTTTGATTTATAAAGGTTTTAAATACATGTTTTTTCATGATTCTGAAAGTATAACTTGAATAAGTCGAAATTACAGAAGGGAGGGGGGAGAAGATTATTTAACTTCGCTAGTGATTAGAATACGTTTTACGAGTTTCTGCCTTCTTTGAAGTTCGTCTCTTTTGATGAAACCGTTTCAGAGGGAGGATCATCACATGATGTTTACAGCGGTAATGAATGCATTCTGAAATATCGTAATGCAAGTACATAAAATTATGATAACTCAATATTTAATTTTTAAAGCATAAATTATTATTTTTTTTTTGTAAAAACATTGATTCTCTGGAATTCTTTGTTAGACTGTGTTTTCAGAACAAATAAAAATAATACTCGTTAGAATATTCCCTGTTTGTTTTTAAAAAAAATTATATAGTTTCACTCAGCTTATCAATTTTAAAGTACTACTAAAGAGAATATCTCTCTATTGTCTTTGGGGTTAGTCCCGGACCGTGGACAACAGTCCGTGGTTACGCCATTGTGACGTAAATTAACTACTTCTCCACATTTTAATTAATATTTTTTTTTTAATTGTATGATTTATAAACTAAAGAATGGGACAGAAATTGTTGAAACAAGTCAAAAGTTACTAGATTTTTCGCAGAAAAGTTTGACTTGTTTATAATAATTTGTGAAACAAAAAAAAATTGAGAATAGATGGAAAGCAAACTGAAAACAATTTTGAAAGAAATCACATTTCAGGATTGGATGGTCGCATGCTAAATCTGAAGGGCAGAAAAGAACATCAGGAAGTAAAACAATGGTAAACGAGACAATTTATGGCTGAAAGATGATTATTTGAATTATGATTTATTTTTCTATGCTACAACCTGTGCATAAGAAATGAGGTTCGGAATTTCTTTTTACAATACAAATAAATAATATTAATAAATTTGAGCATTAGGTAAATTAGAAAAAAATAATTTTATTATAGATTTTAGTTCTTTTCCGTTATTTTAATTTTTTTAAGCATTTAAAACCTTTTTAAATAAAAAAGATAGTTTTTGAACTATGTAAACACTTACGCCTGCCATTAATTTAATATTTCAATTTCAACTGCTGAGTTCATACACCTACTATATCAAATGCGGCTTTTAATTTGCATTTGTAGTGTAAAAATTACAAACGCTCATCATCAAAGGAAATAATGTCTTTATTTGCTGTAACAATATACACAGTCCAGTCTTATTAATGTGACCACCATCTACTTTCGACGTCAATGTGAAATAACCAATCACAAAAGGCAGGTGGCAGCACATTGCAGTGGAGTGTATATAAAGGATGTCCTAGGGCATCGGAAAGCATTTCAATCGTTGGCGTAATGCAGAAACGTAGCGATTTATCCCACGTCCAAAAGGTCATGATTATTGGCTTTCGGGCCAAGGGTGGAAGAATATCGGAAACTGCTAATTTTGTGAACTTTTCGCGTTCCGCCGTGGTAAAAGTATACCGTGAATGGCAAAATGGCACTATCAAAAATTAGCGGCGTGGCATATGTGGTGCACCACGGGCTATAGATGACAGAGGCGAACGAAGGCTACGGAGATGCGTTCGGGCGAATAGACGTGCAACTGATGAACAACTGACCACCCAGATGAACCAAGGGGCTACCAAGAGTGTATCCTCAACAACGGTTCAGCGAAAGTTGCTGCGCATGGGCCTCCGCAGCAGACGCCAGGTTAATGTACCTATGCTGACTGCTGTTCATCGGCGACAAAGGCTGGAATTTGCACGCCAGTACCGCAACTGGACGTCCACAGAGTGGCGACAGGTAGCTTTTTTCTATGAATCACGTATGATGCTCCATCGGACAGATGGACGTTGGCGTATACGGCGTGAAACGTCTGAAAGCAAACACCCTGCAACAATTGCCGGAAGGATCCAGGCTGGAGGAGGGAGCATTATGGTTTGGGGAATGTTTTCCTGGCATTCACTGGGTGCACTCATCATCAGAAACCTAATTGACTCTCTTCCTGCCCGTGTCGCAGCGGTCCGTTCTGCCAAAGGTGGTTATTCTGGCTTTTGACAGGTGGTCACATTAATGTGACTGAACTGTGTAATATGTAACAGAGAGATAACTGACTTCTTAAATCTACTTTTTATATTTTCAAGTTATGACATTTTTGGAATAAAAATCAATAGAAATTTGTTGGCATAAGCAAACTACCTATAATGAATTGGGTAATAAAAATCTGCAGAAGAAAGAATCTGTCTGCATTAGTCGAAGCTAAACCGAGAATTCTACAAAACTATGAGTAGAGTACTATCACTGGCTCAAAATTTTCCACAAATTATTTTTCTGACGATATACTGGCATAACCCTAGAGCTTGTCATAATTTCTATTTGACCAGCTGACATAACAAGATCCTATTGGATTTGTACTATAGCGATGAATCACTCTCTAGGGGTGAAACATTAATTTTTATATAAGATATAAATTTGACATAATTGAGTGGATGTACGCAATTTAATATGAAGACAATCTTTTATACAAATTTTTCGCACATGAATTTATAAAAATGATTGAAAAGTATATTAACTTGGGCAAAATAATACATTTTTCTTCAAATTTAAGTGTTATAAATACTAGAGTACACATTGAAAATCTTGGCTCCTTGCCAACAGCAGACGATACGTGACCTCTCTCGCGTCCACTTATCCAACACTTATCCAAAGAAAATTGGAAAAAAATTGTCACAATAGATGAATCTTGGGTGTATTTAAATGATTGCAGCAAAAAAAGAGCCATTTATTATCATAAAAGGGGAGCAAAAAATATAAGTACATGGTTCACAGAATCAAAAGAAAGTTTTTCTAAGAGATTCATGATCGTTGCTGGTTTTTCATATAATGGCAAGTTATAAATAAAGAGAGTGGGAAAAAAATGTCAAGATTAACTCCAAATATTATCAGGAACATATTTTATAGCCAATTTTCCTGAATGAAATACCATCGCTTTACCCACAGTGCCATTAATCTGTGGAACTCCATCAAGATAAAGCTAGCAGTCACACATCAAAATTCACTGTAAATTTCCTAAAAGAAATGGAACAAAAAACCGGTATCAAGGCCATATCCTTCACTGATATCCCTACTAAATCTCCCGATCTATCACCTATGGATTTTTGTGCTTTCGGACTTTTAAAAACTGCATTATCCAAACGTCGTCCCACAACCCTTACAGAACTCTGGAAAGCTGTTCAGGAGGAATGGGATAGAATACCTTTTCTGACACTTCAAAAGTCATTTGTATCCTGGAAATTACGGTGTCGAAAGATAGTTCAGAATAAGGGCTATCAAATAGAACATTTAAAACACAAGAATTTTATGTAGTTTAGTTTTGGAAATACAATATACATTGTCTAAAAAATGTGTGAACAGGCTCTGTAGAAGTAAAATAATCAATTATTCAAATGCATATCGCTTGATTTTAATGTTTAATTAATTATACAATTTAATTTTATGAAAAATATCGAAAAAATATAATCTGAAAGTTACTAACATTAGTTTCTTAAGGTGAAAAAGTGTCTTTAAAAAATAAATTAAAGGCGGAATAAAAATGTTTAATTCGTTTTAAATTGAAGGTTTATTGAGTAACACATTGTGTTTTATTAAATAAAAAATATTACAGTAGATCTCAATGGGGAAAAAAAAGGTTCGGACTATATACTAAAAAAAGGATACGACGGTTTCCGACTTAGACATGCATTCCTTCGACGAAGTTGTTTGACAAAAAATTGTAATACATTATAAAGGGCTTTCCGTTGCTATGAGTGGCTAGAGATACTTTGCATTTAAGCAATCACAGACTCAGTTTGGAAACACAAATATTGGTCAGTAGCAGTCACAGTTAGAACTGTTACTATTAAATTACTGTTTGTGTCATCCCTAATTTCCTCTCATTATATAATGTTCACACTCTAGGGAATGCAAACCTTTTTTACGATCTTTAAAATAAAAATCTCTACTCATATTTCAAGAGAAAGTTATTTTATTTTCTAATAAATATTTTGAATAGTAAATAGTGGTAACCAAAAATTTAATGTTTTTAATTCTGTATGGGCGAGATGATTTTCAAATATGTTCATTGCAACCATCAACATTACAACGACACCAAAATGTCTCTGAATTATTGAATCACGGAGTCAAATATCAATGTAACAAAGGTTCATAAATGGAGAAATAAAAACTGAAAAATTAAAACGGCAGAAATAGCTCTCTTGTATAAATTGCTTTCATAAAAATATGGTTGATATATTGCAACAGTTCTAGAGTTTCCGGCAACAGAATTTAAAATGCGTCCAAAACTACATCGTTGAGTTGTTTGTTCGTATTGATGTGTACATAACATACAAAAAAATTATTTTTGAGTAACATTGATCTAACTGCTATTTTAACCGATCTACATAAATGCTACCTTTTCCCATATTACGGATATTTGGGTATTTTTGACGGGTATTTTTGAAAAAGAATACGAAATAGATTTTAATTATAAACATAAGGCTACTGGCGGAAAAATAAACCTTTCCGTTTCTGTTTGGACTCGATTTTTGATTCAAGCGGGTGGTATTGTTATCGGATTCTAGAAATCAAGGCTAATTTATTGAAAACCACTAGCGACCTCTGTATTTACTTTACAGTAAAACCTTCTCTATCTGCCTCATTTGCATCGCAGCTAGCGGACTCTCAAATTTACTTGTTTTGTTTAGTACAAAATATTGAAAACCATCGGTCCATCCATTTTTTGTGTAAAATTAAACAAGAGTGCTTACTAAACATGTATGATTTTACTCCGGTACGCTTCACTGGAAATCCCACCTTAGATTTTCACATATCAATGTGTGCACAATCCCTCGCTTTTCTACTGTAAAATTGTGCACGAAAAAATAAGACAAAAAAAATGTATATTTGAATTGTCTTGCCCATTAAGAGAGTTCACGGGGCATTGATTATTAGCAATTACAGTGGATTAGCAAGCAGTGGTCACACCTGACTCCACTAAAAGAACTGTCATGGCAATGCTGTGCTGGCCATGCAGTGGCTAGTCAGTTATATTGCACTCACAAATAGGTTGCATTATCATCTAGTGTATGCGTGTTGGAACGACGCATGTTTTCATTTACCAATGTATACATCTATGTATCTACAATGTTCTTATTATATTTGGTAACTAACACGACTGTATTCCCAACATCATTACAATGACACACAACTGGAGCAGGATTCGGTGATCTATCATTTGAAGATATTCATGAATCAATCGACAAAGCTGTAAGCAAAGATGAAATATTAGAAGGGGTTGTCTTTGAGACTCTTAATCCCATAGAATGTAGTGATAATGAACAATATGATCTTGCTCTAAATACAGGTTTAATAAAAGAATGTCTGGAACTGACCTGCAAATTGGTTAATCATTTTGTCAAACATGACCCTAATGAGAAACTCACTGGGAAATTTCAACGTGAACTGAAGTTCTTGGTAGCCTCTTACAGATAATTATATAATGGCCTAACCAAAACACAACAATTAATAACTGAATTCGTTCATAAAACTGGTGAAACATCCGCACGTAATGGTACTCGTGCTCGTCCAAACAGAGTTAGGTGTACATTAAGTTGACACGAAGGAGTGAGTTTGTGATCTCATTTGTATTGTACTGATGTTCACACTTCCTCATCCTTCAGATTTTTAACTTACTCGTAGTTATGTTTTTGTAATTTCTATTATCAAAATGTGTTTCTATGTTTTGTTTTTATTTCTTGAAGCCGCTGTTTTTGTGATAGCAGTTATTGCAAATCAGTTATTAATCAGAGTTATTGCCAAAATGTTCAGTAAATTTTTAAGTTACCCAATTTTTTACAAAAAAAAAACAATTTTTCTAATTAAAAAATAATAATAAGTTTCATGATAAAAGAAATTTAAGATTGGAAGTACTTAAATTAGAAAATTTTTACACTTAATGGTCATAAGTTAAGTTGTCATGCAAAAAGTTTCTTCTTGAGTCTTGTACAATTAATTATATTTACAGAAAAATGAATTTTTGTAAGGTATGACTAAATTACTTGATATTTAAAGTTCATTGTGTATTGAATTGAAAATAAAAGTTTTAATGTACCATTTGTTTTTCTTGTACGACATTAATTAAAAAATACCTTGTATAATGAATTGAAGTACATATATTCACTGTAACTGAAACATTTCTTTTTGTTTACATCCATGTGTTTGTTTACAAAAATATCTTGCAATGTCAGAATCAGTCCCAATAAATCATTCTGAATACATTAAATGTTGCTTACAATTTGTACTAAAAGATTTATAATTAGTTCTGATTTTTATAATTCAAGATTACCAATGCTGTCTGGTACACGCAAGTATTGTTAAAATTGAGAATTGGTAACTGGTTTGAACTGTTTTGGAATGTAATTTAAATTGAACTTTAGAACTGAAATAATTATACTTATTTGTGGAATATAATATAGACCAAATGACTGCATACATAAAAACATTTAGAGCTTCGATGAAAATCCAAATTATTCTCATATTGTGTTTGGAGAAAGCCTAATTGTGTGTAATGTCAATAGAAGTCCCTTGTTTTTCAATAATCTATCATACAGTATCAATGTTTTTATGGGAACTTTCTGTAAGAAGTCGGACAGACTTTTTCATATCTTTCGGAGAAAAGTGTTTTGAAAAAATTTATTTACACATATTTGTTTTGTAGGCACATGATGTAACCCAAAGTAATTTTACAATGTTCTAGAAGTCTCCCTCGTAGATAATACATTTTGATTATATATTTTGTTAAAATGTGCTGAAGCTTCACACTCACTATCCTAAATCAGCTTCCTAAACAAATGACAATCAAACCCAGAAAAAGCTTTAGAGGAAAATGGTCTGAATAAATCATGTGGACAAACTAAATTTGCAGTGCTGGCAGTCATTTGACTGATATCAAATTCAATGAATAATGTCATTCATTGAGTGCATAATGAAATTAGAAATGTTTTATTTAAAAGTTATTCCAAAACAAAATGATGTCGTATGTAAACATCCTGCATAACAACTGAAGAAATTGTAAACCAATTTTTAGGTTGGTAAATATCTTAAATCGTAAAATTTTCTGTAGTTATACAGTCTGATTCTTGCAACTTTAGCTTTATTGGCTTTAGTCAGATTTACATTCAAAGCTTATCTGGAACTATGAGTCAGCTAAACGTGTCCAAAGTAGACTTCTGTGAAACTTATAGTATAAAATGTGCTCATGCTATCTCCATACATGTAACTCACTCAACATCTTTCCTGATCAGGACATGAAAATTTTAGATAAAATAATTTTGAATAGCCCTTTTGAAAAATAAATTAAACCAGAATTATGCTAATATAACAGGTGCCGTGGTGGGAAGAGCAACCAGTGCGTTGGGAGTTCAAATCCAGCCAAAGACCGTCATGTAGAAGGGGGCTGGTGCATGTTAAATATATTGTGTTCTTACATTAGCGTGGTGTGTAGATTTGAAGTGCCAGTTTGGGTGTTGCCTCGTTATTTAAAAATGATTCAAAATTATGTGTCTTAATTTTTCCCTTTGGGGTTGATTCTGGAGTTGATTTGGTGTTGATCCTCCAGTTCAACGGTAATAAAATATACCATCACAAATGCCTTTTGTTGCTCCAGTGGGATGTTAAATAAAAATACCATTAGATATACCACATTTCAACAAAATCTTAGAGGTCTTAGACTAATCAGTAACATGGTATGACTCGTTAAAGGTCTTGTGAATAAATTATTGCACAATTAGTAATTAAATGAATAATATTACTCAGATTAATATTGACATTTTTTTACAAAACAAATATTACTTTTCTTCTGTTTGTAAGAAAAATTACATCTTAGCAGTAAAAAATGATATATTTAATCATTAATTATATACCTATTTTTTGGCATACAGAACTGGCACCTGATTTAAATCCTAAAACAACTACACCTTTTTTGTAAATTTAATAAAATCTCAATTTGCTCATCTCTTGTCAAACCTAAGATTTTTTGTGAATACATTGAGACAATTGGAAACTAATACAGTTTAGGCACTAAAATTTAAGAGATGAATGGGTTTTAAACGAGCACTAATATAATCAAGAATTGGGATGGATATCCATTTGCCTAGCTACAAAGCAATTCCTACTTGCCAATTTTCATTCTACCCAAGTTATGATCAACATTGATTTTCATGTACACACACCATTAATTTGTGAATTTCATTATAGGATACCCAGAACTACTTTGTTAGCACCTATCCACTCAATACTTCTCTTTCCCTTGCTCTAGAAAATCAACCATGATAATTCTAAAAAATGGTTCAGATCCTATTTACTTTGGCTGTTCCTCTGCTATGTATAAACCTGAAAAATATTTATTTTTCAGTCATTTTTCCAAGCAATTAATAATTTTGATTGCAAATACAATTCATCAGTTTGATGAGTGATATCATTTTCAGATGTGTTCTCCAAAGAATTTTGGATTGAAATGTAATTGGGGAACAAACACATTTTACATTCTACAACTGAGTTCCACAAATCTGACATGACACTTTCTCATGACGTAATAAAAATTGGTATGGTCGAGAATGCTTTTTTATCATGCTTAACACAGGAGCTTCATTTAAATCATGCTTATGTATCAACAAAAAGAGTAACTGCCTACAAAATCAAAACTAATCACTCAATACTCCCTTAATGAACAAACAATACTCCTTAATTTATGTCAAGTAATGCTTCCCCCAAATCAAAATGAATAAAATAAAACTCCTTAAATTTATCTGATAGAAGTACAAGAAAGGTTAGTTGTAAAATACAATATAATCAACCCAATTAATAGTCGGATTTTGAACTCAGCAAAAAATGAATTGAACTACTTTTTTATTAAAACAAGTTTCACGAAATTAGATCGAATTATGAATTGCTTTAACTGTATAAATTTGAACACAATTAAATAATCAAATGCAATGATCGAAATTTTGTATGAAGATAAATATTACATTTAGGATTTTAGTTTGCAAACCATAAAATATATGGCAGATCACGAAATACAACCGTAATGTTTTAAAATCAAGTTAACGACAAAATACAAAAAAAATGACTGAAATGTTGCAAAATTAGAAGCCAAAGCATGCTAAAATACTCGAATCAAGGTGATAAAAAATAAACTAATACCGATAGATTAGCCAGTGCAGAAATCATAATGTAATGGCCTTTGGATTACAATCCCGAATATTTTTTTACAAGTAATAAACATATTAAACTGTATTCCTGTGAAATGTCGGTTATGTCAGAGCTGTCCTTCATTTGATTTCTTATGCCGATTTAGAATAGAAAATTGTCATTTTGTTATTTTCGTTAGCTATTTTGAAGATGGAAGAATTAAAATGCGACTTCCAAACTCTATCAGTAATATTATCATACCCAGCACTGTAACGGGCATGGATTTAAAGGATGTCGTTAAATTTCTTTAGCCCATAGAAATGTTTTTAATTCTGTCAAAAATGACAATTTTCCATTTCTTGCAACTAAATTTTAGATTAATTTAAAATTGTTGTTGCCCAAGTGTAAAAAAGAATATTTTGTACAGATTGTTAAAATGTGAAACATGTTTGTCTACGTTAAGTAGTTTTTGAGAAACAGAACTTCAGACATGCAACTTTAAGCAATCTTACAGTTGCGCTTCAAAGTTCTTAAAAATGCCTGTACGAAATATTTAATTTTGAACCTAAATATTTTGGATATCGCTATTTATGCATAAACTAAACCCCTGTACCAAATTTCATAAAAATCCGTTATCATACGGCCACAGGTTTTTCCTGATTTATGCTCATTTAACGTGGGATGAACCAACAAGGATTTGCCATGCCGCTAGGAGTGTTAACAAGGTTATACTTGGCGGAGGGAGTGGGACTGTTATCAAATAATCAGTATGGGTTTAGGAAGGGCAGATCGTGGTCTACAAACCTTTTGAAGTTCTACGAAAAAATTACTGAGGAGATGGATAATAAGAGCAGTGTAGATATCATATACATAGATTTTCAAAGGCTTTTGATAAAGTAATTGATATGGATAAAGAATTGGTTATTAGGTAGAAAGCAGAGTGTACAGGTAAAATGAAATTTTTCACAGTGGACAGAAGTTATAAGTGGGATGCCTCAGGGATCAGTTTTGGGACCAATTTTATTCATATTTTTCATAGATGATGTAGGTCAGGGGATTAAGAACGGAATCAGTATATTTGCAGATAACTTAAAAATATGGGGTACAGTGGCTACCAAGTTACAGATAGAGAATTTACAAGGGGATTTTGATAAGTTATCCGAATGGGCTGTAAAATGGGGTATGTCATTTAATATAGGGAAATGCCAAGTTCTGCATATGGGTCACAGGAACAGTGGAGCCGAGTATTGTCTGCAGGGAGTAAAGGTAAAGGAGGGAGAAACAGTCAAGGATCTTGGGGTGATAATTCACAGGGATTTTAAAATGGGTCACCAATGTTCAGCTGCGGGTAAAAAGGCTAATAGGTTATTGGAGTATATTAAAAAGACTGTAACTTCAAGGGATAAGAAGAGAATCTTGCCTTTATATAAGGGCTTAGTAAGACCACATCTAGAATATGCTGTTCAATTCTGGGCTCCATATATGAGAAAAGATATAGAATTAATTGAAAGGGTTCAGCACAGAGCTACAAAAATAATAAAGGGAATAGCAAATCTCGACTAGAATGAATGTTGAAGTATGCTAAACATGTATACACTGGAAAGAAGAATAAGGAGGGGTGATTTGATTCAGCTTTTCAAGTTGGTAAAACAAGGGGACACAGAGAGCTTAAATTTCAATAGGGATAACAGAACAAGGGGCCATAGGTATAAATTGAATAAGACACATTTTAATCGGGATTTAAATTAAAAACTACTACTTTAATAGGGTAATAGACAGTTGGAACACGTTGCCAGAAAATATAGTTAATTCAAAGGGAGTGTACGAATTTAAGATACGATTGGATAGTCAGTGGGAATTGGGGAATTCATAAACAAAGGACCAGCCTTGTTGGGCTTGAGCCTGTAGCTGGTCGTCAATATTTGTATTAACAGTCTCAAAGATTGGCCAGCTAGTCTTTTGAACGCTGCGTTCGGTGTGTGACTCAAAATGCGAATGAGTCCCTACAATGTTGTTTGGAACATATGCCTAAAGCACAAATTTGTATTTCCAAACACAAATTCTGCGATCTGTTGCAGAGTATGTTTGCGTGCAAAATTTTAGTATACCTATCCAAAACTTTATTGCAACATTAAAGTGCTTTGGGCATGCATTGTGGTATTATAAGTTGGAAAAGAGGGACATTATTAAATAGGAGAAAAATTAATTTCCAAGTTGGACGAAGATCTAACGGCAAAAACAAACAAACAAGAAGGAAGGAGTTACCTATAAAGCAGGTGGCTTCTGAAATTTGTATGTGATATAATTATTTATATTATCTTAAATATTGATATTTGTTTTTAACATGTTTATCTATTTGGCATGTTAATCCATTGACAAGTCTGCATCTAAAATGACTGATTTATAGTTTTTTAAGGAAAGTTTTGCGCTTGTGCATATTTTTTGTTTACTTTTTGATATGCAACTTTTTGCATTTTTACTTTTGACCTTTTAAAAAAATATTTAATTTTGTTTTACAAGGTACTAAAAAAGTGTTGTGGTACAAAAAAAATATTGAAACTTTTTATGAGTATTTGATAATTTGTTTACTCGTATAAAAACTATAAATTGCTTTTTCTCAGTTTCAACTTTTTAAATATTATGCCAAGGTAAAAATGCTAAGGTTTTTTCAAATATCATCCAATGCACCTTAAAATTTTATGACATGGTCTTAAAAATATGTTTAATAGAACTGAGAATGGAATTTTGAATAAACTGAAAAGAAAACTCTTTATTGTAATTTTAATTTGAAAAATCTTAAATTGGCTTGATTTTTTTTAATAAAAAAAATTTTTTTTTGCGATATAAAAAATTCCACACTTAGAAGTAAAGAGAAAGGTTTTACAAGCTTATTTAAAAAATTGGAAACCAAAATATTAAATTTTAAAGAATAAGTAGCACTTAAAATTGTTTTTTAAAAATTAAGATTTTTTAAAATTAAAAATAGTGCAATTTTGCCCTTTTTTGTGCAAGAAACATTAAATTAGACTTATTGTAATAAATTTACACTCACAATTGCATTAAATTTAATACATATGAGAAAATAGCTATTTGCGTGCCGTGTTCCCTTAAAGTTCTTATCGTCATTCACTGTTATGCACACATGAGGGCGCTCTTCGCCAGCACTGTAGTGGGAATGTCATTTCATAATCGCTTGTCATTTAAAGTTCCTATTGCGTACGGAAAGCATGCAACAATTTACGCACGCTGAAATGGCGGACATGCACCTTGTGTATGGTACAGTTGACGGCTACGGAAAGGTTGTATGCCGAACGCACGGTTGTTTGTTGAATACGGTACGGTTGTTTTGCACTACAGCGCTGGTGAACAGCGCCCTCTGGTGGATCACATCGACCACTAGCACGCATAACTGTGGATGGTAAGAACTTTACGTGTATACGCTAACAGCAAGTGCTTATTGTCCTAGTGTAAAGTATCGCTAAATAAATTTGTTCGACCCATCATTGACTTGTCATTTCTACAGCTTCGTTTTTCCTCCAGCAAATCAGGTTGGTGCTTCCGGTCACACATTATAGCGTGATTCTGTTTTCTTTTGTGATTTCTACCTTCCTTGAAAAGTTTGTACATTGAGTTTTGAATCACCCTGTATATACGTAAAGCTCGATAAATATGAGTAATTTAAAACACAACTAAAGGAAATGTTTCTACCACTATTTAATAAAAGTAAAGATTTATATAATAAATTTTTTTTTCGATCATTTCTTGTTTGAGATCTTCTCAGGAATTCTGTAAATACAAGTGTTGCTAGTTGGTGACACGTATAACAAAAAATATATGACGGGATTAACGAATCATTTATTTTGAAAGTTTTGTGAAAAAGAGATGTAAACCGAAAACTAATCACTTGGTTTTCCCGTACATGCAGCGCCATCTGATGTTGAATTTTCGCACTATGCCGTGTTTTTTGGTTTGAAGTGGGTGGGGTGGACGGACCTCGACTTCGAATCCATTTGTGGGACAATGTTAAGAATAGGTCTATGTGTTGTAGGAAAATTTTACTTTAAGTCCTACCTAAGGGTACGTCCATAGTGCACCGCTTCCAGCTTCCTGCTTTACCGCTTAAACCGCGGCAGTTGCAAACAGCGTTGTAAAACCGCGCGATTCTAGCAGGGGGTGGTTATAGTGCAACGCGCGTTGGACCGCCTGTCAGTTTGCAACATGGAGCTATAACACGAGGATCAATTGCAGGGATGGCGGACCTATGACCCGCGGGTCACACTGGCCCACGCAGGCTTTTTAAATGACACACGCGTTGATTTTTATAAACTTATCATTTCATCATATACATAAATTTTTGATATTTTTCGAACCCTTCTTTTAAAAAACATGCTAAAAATATCAGTGTTAATAAAAAACTTAAAATTGAAAAAAAATTGCACAAAGGATTTTTGTAAAATGTTTTAGACAGGGTGTAAAAAAATCATGATTAAAAAATAAATCAATTGGAATTTTTTATTTAAATCGGATTTTTTTATTTAAATTTCTGTAGTTTCTCAACTGTTTTTACAAAAAAAAATGTATAAATTTTTTAAATAAAAAATTGAGTTTGTGACATGGTAAATCAATATTTACTTAACATTTGTTTAACTTTAAAACACAAGTTGACATCCTACATAGTTTTTCTTGAGTAAATTACATCATCATGTTAACAAATTTATCAGTAAGAGTAAGTGACAGACCTGAACTACAGTGTGAGAAGCAGAGTAGAGGACAGAGAAATAATCATACTATAGTAAATTCTAATAATAAAACTGCCGAGCAGCAATAATAAATGAATTTTCACTTACTTTTAATTCATATTGGATCTTTCTTTCTTCCTGCTGACATTTTAATGGCTGTGTGAATATGTATATTTCTACTCTTTAATCTCTATTGCACACCACAAGAATAAGCCGAGCCTTAAAAAGCTTTACTTCGAACTGTTTTTTTGTTGTTTTTGTTTATGAAATCAGTCACCCTTTTAGTTTATAATTTTGAATCAAACTTTTACGTACTTCCTTTAAGTGTTTATATTATAAGTGTTGTTAATCAGGAATGTTTATACATTACTCTTCCTGGCATTTAGATTTATGATGTCATGTGTATTTACATTACTGTTTCCAGTATATAGTATAATCTAAGTTACAACTGGATGTTGCAATCTTTTATAATATGCAGTAATTGACCCAGTTCCCTCTTTGCTGGGTGTAGCCATTAGTGCTGAAATCACCATGAGTGAAGAAAGATTAAAGCATTTGACCGCTTCTGTGATTATTCTGTGGTGCATTTACTTAGTTATAAAAATGTGTGTTTAGTTGTGATTTAAATCAGTGATTAAAAAAATAATCATTTGATTAAAATCATGATTTAAATTGTTGATTTAAATCTTGACACCCTGGTTTTAGATTTATTGATTATACATACATAATGCTGTTTTAAAATTTATGTGAATGCCTATTGAGTAGAATATGTAAATTTATAAAGTACCGCTTGAGAATGAACACATATGGTAAATACTAATAATAAAGACATATTTATTTAGGCCCCGTTCATATGAGACGCGTAAAACGCGCGTTTGGCGACAACATTTTGACATACAATAATGTTCGATGGCTCAGTTCGGGTCAAGTTCTTAATCGGTTTGTCATTTATTAAGAAGAAATTACGCTCTTTTTGAATGAAAAAAACAATAATTTTGACGAATTTTCAAATTTAGATTAGTTAAATGATTTTATGTTTTTATGCGACATCACTCAGCATTTTAATGAAGTAAATAAAAAAACTTCAAGGAAATGGACAAATTGTTTTAATGATGTTTGAGAATATTAGGATATTTATGACGACACTTGACATTTTTACTAGGGATTTGGAAATGAAAATCATGAAATATTTTCCTCAGTTACAAAAACATTTTAAAAACGCAATAACAATGGAAAATACGCTTGACATTCAAGAAAATACAATAAATAAATATTTAATGATTATATACAGTAAATAAAACAAGACCTTTCAAGATATATTTAATCAATTTAAAGATATGGAAAACGCATTTCACTTTATTTTATATCCATACAAAACGAAATTCGAAACAATGGAGTAAAACGAATTTAAGTGGCTGGGTATCCATGATTTAGAAATGGAATTAGTTGAATTTCAGAGCAGTATAGTTTGGAAAAATATATTTGATAACTTGATTTCCGAAGTAGAAGGGAAAATATCTGAAATTAGTGCAAATTAGAATGAACCCGCACAAATATATTAAACGTATGGGATTCTTTACAAAATAATTTATATCAATGAAGAAAGTTGCAAATGCTCTTTTAACGATGTTTGGATCCACATAATCGCGTAAAAAATATTTTGTCCCAAATAACACTTTTTAGAAACACTTGGAAATTAAAACATCTTTGTCTGCTTCCGTTTTGTTCCAACAACCAAAGAGCGTAGAAGTGCAGAACGGAATAACACAACAAACTAAACGAGCGAGTCAAGCGGGTAAGCGGTTCAAGCGGGAAAAAGAATTAATAATTCATTCCGGAAAAAGCGGGTAAAGCACGCGGAAGCAAGGAAGCAGGTGCACTATAACCGCACCAATACAGTTTACGCTACTTTTCCTCCCCGCTCAACTGCCGCGATAAAGCCGGAAGCTGGAAGCGGCGCACTATGGACGTAGCCTAAGACTAGAGTGCCTATATAATAAGAGTGGCGACATACGGGAAACACTATCTGATTGGCTTAGAGACCTTTTCTACCGCCCGAGGCGGTCTTTTCCTAGCTCCCGTAGACTTAACATGGGAACTTTTTGTGTGTTCCAGAAAAACGTGTGTATATTAAATTAAAAAGAAAATATAGCTTATTCATGTTTCATTTCGTGTTCTAGAATGTTTATTTATTATTATTTTAGTGTTTTGTCAGTATAAATTTGAAGACTTTTTAAGTAAATAGCTTTTTTTGAACAACATGGTGTTTCTCGCAATCTAAGTTAGCGCGTTGTGGAATCCATCTCATCAATTACGCACGTAATTGAACGTTTATATGATTCATTTATTCCGAATGTATCCATATTATAACAATCATATGCTTTTTGTTCATATTGAAATGAAAAATAAATTCGACCAGCAACCCTCTTTGATACGATTCAGGTAGAAAAATGACTGCCGCGCATGCGCATTGGGTCAAATTTGGTCCCTTGTCGCCACTCTTATTATATAGGCACTCTACCTAAGACTAGTTACATTTATCAAATTTACTAGACCAATCATCTCAGCCAATCCGCCACTGAAATGATTGCCAATCGCTAAAAATAATGACCAAAGCCAAAACCATTTGTCTTGACTTTTCTATTGAAGGAATGAAACAAGGGTGGGTGCCGGAATCAATTGTCAGCAATCTTCATGTTTTATATCTTACAAAACTGGCTATGATAGCTGTTATGGATCCACCCTTTACTATCGATCTGTGTAACTCTTCACTATATATAATATTATGTTACTCGTGAAAGCAAAACAGTCTTTTTCCAGCTCTGTGTTTAATAAGCTCTATGACATAATAAGTTATTGTAAATAGATTATCGTCAGTATCTTTAGTACAAACGCATCCTTGCGGATACTTAATAATAGCAAAATTTAGAAAGCCATGATTGTCGGTTAAAAAAATTATTTCTTAAGATATTTATAACAATTCTATAGTTGTATGTATCTAAGCAAACCGTTCGTTTCTGTGATAGTTGATTTCCCTTTCTATGGACATTTTTCACTAGATCGGAGACTTACAGCTCATAAATAGGATTCCGAATCAGAATGAACCATCCCATGACAAGGATTCGAACCCAGAACCTGTTGCACCGGTAATCAGAGCGCTTTGAATTGAATAACAAGACTTCTCTCGAAAAAGCACATACCCGTAAATTCATCAATTAGTATTTTTTTGTCTTACACCTTTAAAAGTTACAAAAATTACTTGTTTCTTTTTAATGATTTTGAATTTAATAAATCAATTCATGAAAGCAAAAAAAGATGTAACTAAGTTCCTATTTCCAATTCAGGGAGAAAGTATTAATGAAAATTATATTTTTCCTTCATAACTTATGTCAAAGTCCACAATACTCTGAGTGTAGTCTACTCAAAACTCATCCTAAAGTAAATATCAAACAAAAATATGTAACTGTAAACTAGCCTTCGCAATTAATCTTAGAGTGAAAAATTAAAAAATCGCTGTTGGAAATGAAATTTAAAGTAACATTTTAATTTTAATTTAAAATGGACTGAAATAAATGCAATTCTGTTGCATATTGTTATTTTCAATTTAACAGTTACAATAAAAACTCTTTTTTTCGTGTACTTTTTATTCATTAATATTAGAACTTTCGTGATTCCTAGTTGAGCATCACCAACTCATTGTGTTGCTCCAGTGTGACGTAAATTCAACTAATTACTATTCTAGCTCGTCCTCGATAAAACAATGACAAAAAAAAACAATTAACGCTATATACACTCATTGCAATAAAAATTTGCGCACCAAGAAAAAGTCGTCAAAATGAAACGAAATTTTACACATGTAAGTACTACTTTGATATAAGTAGGTGATTAGAAAATCAAAGAAAAAGGATCATTTATTGCAGAAAAAAGTACAAATGAACGGAAGCTTTAGTACTCTGTTCGACCCCCTCTTGCGCGAACGCACGATGCTATACGAGCGGGCATTGAGGCATACAAGTTCCGTATGATGTCCTGAAACATATCGTTCCACAGTTGCTGTAAACGCGCCTCTAGTTCGACCAAACTCGTAGGGTGTCCAACTTGCCGTCCCAAATGATTCCAGATATGCTCGATTGGTGACAAATCTGGGGATAGAGCAGGCCAGGGAAGGGTGGTAATGTGGCGGAGGCCGTCTTGTGACATCCTTGCTGTGTGTGGCCGAGCATTGTCTTGTTGAAAAATGGCTCATGGGAGCCCTGCCGTGAGTGGCATCACATGTGGCTGAAGGATGCCATGGACGTACCGCTGGGCTGTCATTGTGCCATGGATCAATATTAGGGGTGACCGTGTATCGTAAGCAATGGCACCCCATACAATCACACTAGCTGTGGGAGTGGTGTGTCGCTGTAAAGCGAAGGCAGGATTGAGGCGCTCATCACGGGGCCTCCACACGCGAACACGATTGTCATCACTGCTCAAATTGAATCTAGATTCGTCGCTGAAGATGACCTGGTTCCATGCCGTTGCAGTCCAATTCCGTCGTGCGCGTCACCACTCCAAACGGAGGCGTCGGTGGGTGGGTGTCATTGGCAGCACACGTAATGGGCGCCGCGATACCAGATGTCCTTCATCCAGGCGCCTTGCGATGGTTCGGGAAGACACAGGGGCCCGTAGTGAAGGTGCTGTCTGTGTCTGGATAGCGGCCAATGAGGCAGTTGACTCTACGCAAGCGTTTCGTATGATGTGACGGTCTTCTCGGCGACTGGTCTGTCGACGGCGTCCTGAGCCTGGTCGCCGTGTAAATGACGTCTCTTCTGTACACTGGTCCCAACACCTCCTCACTGTAAAATCAGAACGGCCTACTTAACGAGCTACTCGCAGAGCTGACCACCCAGCTTCCATCATCCCGATGTTTCTTCCCCTTTCTTACAGCTGCTCAGATTGTCTTCGATGGCGGCGTAATGGCATGTCTACCTCAGCGTTTTCTTTTCAAAAGATTAAGTACACTTGAACAAGCTCTGCTTACCTGTTTTATACTCCAAGGAGAACGAAGTGCAACGCCCTCTAGTGGCATTACGCAATGCGCAATCATTTGCATATCTGGCCGACATGTACCTTCATGCCAAGTTACGTTACGATTCCACAATTATTTCTTGGTGCGCAAATTTTTATGGTAATGAGTGTCTGTGTGTTAAATCTGTAATTGAAAAATCTTCCTTTTGTTTTCAAGATTGGACATTGTACCTCTTTCAACTTGAATTTAGCATCCATTACAACTTTACTCTCTAGGTTTTTCGAGAGATACTTGTTTCATAGACCACATGTTAGACCAACGAAATATTTCTACTAAATAGTATTACAAATTTTATATCCATGTGTATTCATTTCAAGTTAAAGGTTAACATGCTGTTACAGTGACTTTTAAAGCTCACAAGAATGAGAGCTTTGTTGATGATTCATACGAATGAAAAGTAATTTTTAAACTAGTAAATAAATGTTTTCTTCTGTCTTACAGTAGGTTAATGTTAAAGGAAATTTTTCCTTCCGCTGGTAAACTTTCATGCAATTTGAAAAATACGCTCTGATCGCTGATTTCGTGATATACGATTGGCACAATTCTGTTGTTTAACTGTCGGACATGAAAGTATGAGCTGTCTGTTTGAAAGTAGTTTTTCACTTTTTAATGGATTTAAAAATCTTTTTATGGTACACTTTTCAACTGTAGCCATACCAATACGTTTCGGCGCCAGTTGGTGAATTATCCCCTATTTCTTGGTGCTATTTTAGCTTATCCCTTTGTTAGTGGAAAGGGTTTTATGATATGGAATTTGACAAAAGATGGTCAAGAGTCAATACTATTTCTTCACAAAAGAAATATTCTTCATAAAGATACACATTATAACACATTTATATAGTAATTCAGTTTTTTCAATGCAATGTTAATTGATTTGTTTTATGCAGGTTATATAGGAAAGAGTGGTATAGACTATAATGTAAAAGTCTCTTTTTGATTATAACTGAATAATTCATTGCAACTAGTTCCTTTAAAAGTTTCCTCTAAAACCTGTTCTCGATATTCATATTGCTTAGATACCTGTAGAACATCAGGAAAGTTATCAGAAAGTCGTTCAATAAGTTCCTTGCGTCCCCGATTGGATTGGATTGGACGGCGTAGGCGGACACTGTTTCACCTGTGCGTCTTTCAGCTGTATAGTCCGCCTTACGGAGGAGATTCTGGGATAAGGGAGAGCTAAGCAATCCACAATATATACATAAACATTTAAGTACACAGAAGGGGAAAGTCAAGTGAAGGGCAAAACATGTAAGCACAAAAATACAAAATGACAAAAGAAGTGGATGAGAAAGTTTGAAAAATTGACACAGAACAAAATGAGAAAAAAATAAAACAAAAAAAGAACATAAACATAAACAAAAAACAAAATCAAAACAAAAAAAATCATTTTCAGAAGAAAAAAATATAATAATATTGTTAAATACACAAGTCAGAACATTAAATACAGATGTCAGACAGCCGAAATGTCCTATAAAAGTTTCGAAAGAAAAGCAAAGTTATTTTGAGAACTTTCGACTTAGACTTCTCAGCTCTCACAGATATAATCAATGTTGGAGCTGAGAAAATCCATCACTTTAAGGATTTTGTGGTGGCAGTGTATGTTCTTGTCAGTATTTTGGCACCAATGAGAGTAGTGTTGCAGAGAAGGTTTCAACAAATGCCCCTGACTTGTGAGATCACAGTCAAAAAGGTAGTGGATGGGATCACCTTCTCGGCCGCATATACACAGCGCACTAGTTTAAAGGTGGAAACTCTCTAGATATACCGGAAATGGTCCATGGCCTGAGAAAAATTTTATCAGCTTTGAGTTCTGGTGTTTTAGGTATGTTGAGATCTTAGGGAAGAACTGATAAGTGTATCTTCCTTTGGTAGAAGTATCCCATTCTGCTTGCCATTGGTTCAAGATCAGTGCATCAATAGAACTTGATAATTTGCACCTAGGCCACTTTAGACTGGTTGTTTGATGAGAGATTCAATTTGCTGCAAATTTCGCAAGTAGGTCTGCTTGTTCATTTCCCTCGATGCCAGCGTGTGCTTTAACCCATGAGATGTTAATTTGGGGTATTTCAGTGGCTTCCAGCAGTTTTTCCTTGACCTCATTAACGATCTGGTTGTGGGAGAAGAGATTACCAAGAGCGGCGATACTGGATGCACTGTCAGTCCTGATGTTGGCTGTTATACCCTCTGTACCACAATAGTAGACTGCTTCCTTAAGAGCAAGCAGTTCAACTTGGTATACAGAGTTGCAAGGATGTAGGGTACTAGCCCAACTATGACAGATTTTGGAGTCCTCAAAAAGTACATATGCGCTCCCAACCCCTTTGGGAGTTTTCGAGCCGTCTGTATAGATAGATGTTGCGATGTTGGAAGAGGGTGATCCAATAATTGATTGAAGACTTGAGTGAATTGGGTGGGTTGAAGAAAAATATTTTTGTTCATAATCAGGGCATATAAACCATTGACCATATAGTTTAACGTTTTCTTGAAGTTTCATTATTTTTGAAACAACTGATTCCTTTTGTACGACTAGGTGCAGGGGCACAATACCAGCCAGTATCTGAAGAGATGCCGTTGAAGTCGTTCTGTATGCTCGAGTGATCAGAAGAGCGAAACTCCTTTGGAGACTATTTAGATGGTTTATCATCGCTACAGTAGGATTCAAACCCCATATACTGGCTGCATAGCAAGTGCCTTCTCAATTACTGTAGTGTACCAAGTCTTCAGAATTGAAGGACGCACACACAAAGTTTTAGCTGTGAATCTCATCATGTTCCTAGTTTTAAGAAGTGCGTTTGTTCGCAGGTACTTAACATGCGGAACGACCCGATTGCGAAACGACGTAAAACGACGACAATTCAGCGGTTCTACGATTACTCAACTAATAGATTAAGTCGTTATTAGAAAAATCAGAAACGCAAAAAATGTGTAGTAGTTTACAGGATCAATATTTCATCCAGGATATAGGTCTATTAATTAAAATTGTGTCCCCCATTGGAGATCATGGCAAGTACTAAGATAAGTACAATTCTAGTTTAGCATCGAAGGGGGTTACAAGAGAGGTTCTGTGTTTGCAAATTCTATTCGAAATTTATAGTATGATAAATAATTTCGCGAAAAAATAAAATGCATTTGCATAATTTCTGTTATTTACATAGTTTCTATATTGATCTTGTAAGCTTTATTTCAAAGTCGACTTTATCGTCAAAGTCAACTTTAACAACTAGAGAGTGATTCATCGCTCTCCTACAAATGCAATAGGATCTTGTTAGGTCTGCTGGTCAAATAGAAATTATGACCAGCTCCAGGATTATGTCAGTATATCGTCAGAAAAATAATTTGGAGAAAATCTTGAGCCACAGTGATAGTACTCTACTCATAGTTTTGTAGAATTCTCGGTTTAGCTTCGACTAATGCGGACAGCTTCTTTCTTCTGCAAATTTTTACTACCCAATTCATTAAAGGTTGTTTGCTTATGCTAACAGATTTCTATTGATTTTTATTCCAAAAATATCATCACTTGAAAATACAAGCAGTAGATATCAGAAGTCAGTTACCTCTCTGCTACATATTATATTGTAACAGCAAATAAAGACATTTTTTCCTCTTATGATGAGCGTTTGTAATTTTTATACTAAACGTACAAATTAAAAGCCGCATTTGATATAGTATGTGCATGAACTCAGCAGTTGAAATTGAAATATTAAATTAATGGCAGGCATAAGTGTTTACATAATTCAAGAACTATCTTTTTGATTTATAAAGGTTTTAAATACGTTTTTTCATGATTCTGAAAGTATAACTTGAATAAGTCGAAATTACAGAAGGGAGGGGGGAGAAGATTATTTAACTTCGCTAGTGATTAGAATACGTTTTACGAGTTTCTGCCTTCTTTGAAGTTCGTCTCTTTTGATGAAACCGTTTCAGAGGGAGGATCATCACATGATGTTTACACCGGTAATGAATGCATTCTGAAATATCGTAATGCAAGTACATAAAATTATGATGACTCAATATTTAATTTTTAAAGCATAAAATTTGTTTTTGTTTTTTTGTAAAAACATTGATTCTCTGGAATTCCTTGTTAGACTGTGTTTCAGAACAAATAAAAATAATACTCGTTAGAATATTCCCTGTTTGTTTTAGAAAAAAAATTATATAGTTTCACTCAGCTTATCAATTTTAAAGTACTACTAAAGAGAATATCTTTCTATTGTCTTTGGGGTTAGTCCCGGACCGTGGACAACAGTCCGTGGTTACGCCATTGTGTCGTAAATTAACTACTTCTCCACATTTTAATTAATATTTTTTTTTAATTGTATGATTTATAAACTAAAGAATGGGACAGAAATTGTTGAAACAAGTCAAAAGTTACTAGATTTTTCGCAGAAAAGTTTGACTTGTTTATAATAATTTGTGAAACAAAAAAAAATTGAGAATAGATGGAAAGCAAAATGAAAACAATTTTGAAAGAAATCACATTTCAGGATTGGATGGTCGCATGCTAAATCTGAAGGGCAGAAAAGAACATCAGGAAGTAAAACAATGGTAAACGAGACAATTTATGGCTGAAAGATGATTATTTGAATTATGATTTATTTTTCTATGCTACAACCTGTGCATAAGAAATAAGGTTCGGAATTTCTTTTTACAATACAAAATAAATAATAATAATAAATTTGAGCATTAGGTAAATTAGAAAAAAAAATTTTTATTACACATTTTAGTTCTTTTTTGTTTTTTTTTAAGCATTTAAAACCTTTTTAAATAAAAAGATAGTTTTTGAACTATGTAAACACTTACGCCTGCCATTAATTTAATATTTCAATTTCAACTGCTGAGTTCATACACCTACTATATCAAATGAGACTTATAATTTGCACTTGTAGTGTAAAAATTACAAACGCTCATCATAACAGGAAATAATGTCTTTATTTGCTGTAACAATATACACAGTCCAGTCACATTAATGTGACCACCATCTACTTTCGACGTCAATGTGAAATAACCAATCACAAAAGGCAGGTGGCAGCACATTGCAGTGGAGTGTATATAAAGGATGTCCTAGGGCATCGGAAAGCATTTCAATCGTTGGCGTAATGCAGAAACGTAGCGATTTATCCCACGTCCAAAAGGGCATGATTATTGGCTTTCGGGCCAAGGGTGGAAGAATTTCGGAAACTGCTAATTTTGTGAACTTTTCGCGTTCCACCGTGGTAAAAGTATACCGTGAATGGCAAAATGGCACTATCAAAAATTAGCGGCGTGGCACATGTGGTGCACCACGGGCTATAGATGACAGAGGCGAACGAAGGCTACGGAGATGCGTTCGGGCGAATAGACGTGCAACTGTTGAACAACTGACCGCCCAGATGAACCAAGGGGCTACCAAGAGTGTATCCTTAACAACGGTTCAGCGAAAGTTGCTGCGCATGGGCCTCCGCAGCAGACGCTTGGTTAAAGCACCTATGCTGACTGCTGTTCATTGGCGACGAGGGCTGGAATTTGTACGCCAGTACCGCAACTGGACGTCCACAGAGTGGCGACAGGTAGCTTTTTCCGATGAATCACGTATGATGCTCCATCGGACAGATGGACGTTGGCGTATACGGCGTGAAACGTCTGAAAGCAAACATCCTCTAACAATTGCCGGAAGGATCCAGGCTGGAGGAGGGAGAATTATGGTTTGGGGAATGTTTTCCTGGCATTCACTGGGTGCACTCATCATCAGAAACCTAATTGACTCTCTTCCTGCCCGTGTCGCAGCGGTCCGTTCTGCCAAAGGTGGTTATTCTGGCTTTTGACAGGTGGTCACATTAATGTGACTGAACTGTGTAATATGTAACAGAGAGATAACTGACTTCTTAAATCTACTGCTTATATTTTCAAGTGATGACATTTTTGGAATAAAAATCAATAGAAATTTGTTAGCATAAGCAAACTACCTATAATGAATTGGGTAGTAAAAATCTGCAGAAGAAAGAAGCTGTCTGCATTAGTCGAAGCTAAACCAAGAATTCTACAAAACTATGAGTAGAGTACTATCACTGGCTCAAGATTTTCCCCAAATTATTTTTCTGACGATATACTGGCATAACCCTAGAGCTTGTCATAATTTCTATTTGACCAGCTGACATAACAAGATCCTATTGAATTTGTAGGATAGCGATGAATCACTCTCTAGGGGTGAAACATTAATTTTTATATAAGATATAAATTTGACATAATTGAGTGGATGTACGCAATTTAATATGAAGACAATCTTTTATACAAATTTTTCGCACATGAATTTATAAAAATGATTGAAAAATATATTATCTTGGGCAAAATAATACATTTTTCTTCAAATTTAAGTGTTATAAATACTAGTGTACACATTGAAAATCTTGGCTCCTTGCCAACAGCAGACCATACGTGACCTCTCTCGCGGCGAAAGTTTAGCACATGCGCTATGCACAACGCACGAGAAAGCGCGAAAATATTTTTGCTTTTCTGTTGTTCTTGTGTTTTTTTGGTCTTAAACAAAATTGTTATGTTTCAAACTTGAGTCTTTGCACATCACGAACACTACAATACGAATAAATTCGGATGTTACAAGAGATTAAGAAAATTTTTCCTAATGTATTGGGGTTGTGCTTTGAATATTTCAGTACCTCAGATTATCAAATGTAAGGAAATTGTCTTACTACATATACAACGATGAAATATTTTTTCTTCAACAAACAAATATTTTAGATAAAAGTTATTTAGTGAAACGGACTTTTAGAGAAAAAATAGATATGCCAATTTTTTATTTGATAGTTAAAATTACATAATTTGAATTCAATTGTTCGCACATTTTTTAGACGATTTTGGTTAGCGGTAATAAAAATTGGTTTGCTGCAAAAGAAATAATTGGAGTTGTACTATGTTTTTAAAAGTCAAAATTATCGTCTGCGACTTGAGAGGTTTGTTTTTAGTCAAAATGGCGTTTTTAACGAAGCAGTGGTTCGAATGCTATATTTATGCTCTTTCCGAAGAGAAATATTCATATTTCGTTATCCAAAAACGATGTGAGAGTCATGGTTTTGTGATATCTAAAGCGTCGATAGGTAATATCGTCAACAAGAAAGGGAAAAAAAACGTCAAATTGGAGCCTCAAGTGGGACAAAAATTCCAAACAAGTATCCAAGGAAGAAACGGACATCTTCGACTATTGAAAAGGTACGTTGTTTAATGTAAAAAGAAAATCCCCCTAATCAAAGGACAGTTGCAAAATCATTAAAATGATCGGTGTCCACTGTAAGCAAAATGATAAACGCGTTGAATTAAATCCTAAGAAAGCGAAAAAACGCAATGTGCATCGTCTTTCTTCAAAGCATATCGCTGAACGCAGGACACGCTGGCGAATTCTATAGGAAAAACACTTATCCAAAGAAAATTGGAAAAAAATTGTCACAATAGATGAATCTTGGGTGTATTTAAATGATTGCAGCAAAAAAAGAGCCATTTATTATCATAAAAGGGGAGCAAAAAATTTAAGTACATGGTTCACAGAATGAAAAGAAAGTTTTTCTAAGAGATTCATGATCGTTGCTGGTTTTTCATATAATGGCAAGTTATAAATAAAGAGAGTGGGAAAAAAATGTCAAGATTAACTCCAAATACTATCAGGAACATATTTTATAGCCAATTTTCCTGAATGAAATACCATCGCTTTACCCACAGTGCCATTAATCTGTGGAACTCCATCAAGATAAAGCTAGCAGTCACACATCAAAATTCACTGTAAATTTCCTAAAAGAAATGGAACAAAAAACAGGTATCAAGGCCATACCCTTCACTGGTATCCCTACTAAATCTCCCGATCTATCACCTATGGATTTTTGTGCTTTCGTACTTTTAAAAACTGCATTATCCAAACGTCGTCCCACAACCCTTACAGAACTCTGGAAAGCTGTTCAGGAGGAATGGGATAGAATACCTCTTCTGACACTTCAAAAGTCATTTGTATCCTGGAAATTACGGTGTCGAAAGATAGTTCGGAATAAGGGCTATCAAATAGAACATTTAAAACACAAGAATTTTATGTAATTTAGTTTTGTGAATACAATCTACATTGTCTAAAAAATGTGTGAACAGGCTCTGTAGAAGTAAAATAATCAATTATTCAAATGCATATCGCTTGATTTTAATGTTTAATTAATTATACAATTTAATTATATGAAAAATATCGAAAAAATATAATCTGAAAGTTACCAACATTAGTTTTTTAAGGTGAAAAAGTGACTTTAAAAAATAAATTACAGGCGGAATTAAAATGTTTAATTCGTTTTAAATTGAAGGTTTATTGAGTAACACATTGTGTTTTATAAAATAAAAAATATTACAGTAGATCTCAATGGGGAAAAAAAGGGTTCGAACTATATACTAAAAAAGGACACGACTTAGACATGCATTCCTTCGACGAAGTTGTTTGACAAAAAATTGTAATACATTATAAAGGGCTTTCCGTTGCTATGAGTGGCTAGAGATACTTTGCATTTAAGCAATCACAGACTCAGTTTGGAAACACAAATATTGGTCAGTAGCAGTCACAGTTAGAACTGTTACTATTAAATTACTGTTTGTGTCATCCCTAATTTCCTCTCATTATATAATGTTCACACTCTAGGGAATGCAAACCTTTTTTACGATCTTTAAAATAAAAATCTCTACTCATATTTCAAGAGAAAGTTATTTTATTTTCTAATAAATATATATATTTTGAATAGTAAATAGTGGTAACCAAAAATTTAATGTTTTTAATTCTGTATGGGCGAGATGATTTTCAAATATGTTCATTGCAACCATCAACATTACAACGACACCAAAATGTCTCTGAATTATTGAATCACGGAGTCAAATATCAATGTAACAAAGGTTCATAAATGGAGAAATAAAAACTGAAAAATTAAAACGGCAGAAATAGCTCTCTTGTATAAATTGCTTTCATAAAAATATGGTTGATATATTGCAACAGTTCTAGAGTTTCCGGCAACAGAATTTAAAATGCGTCCAAAACTACATCGTTGAGTTGTTTGTTCGTATTGATGTGTACATAACATACAAAAAAATTATTTTTGAGTAACATTGATCTAACTGCTATTTTAACCGATCTACATAAATGCTACCTTTTCCCATATTACGGATATTTGGGTATTTTTGACGGGTATTTTTGAAAAAGAATACGAAATAGATTTTAATTATAAACATAAGGCTACTGGCGGAAAAATAAACCTTTCCGTTTCTGTTTGGACTCGATTTTTGATTCAAGCGGGTGGTATTGTTATCGGATTCTAGAAATCAAGGCTAATTTATTGAAAACCACTAGCGACCTCTGTATTTACTTTACAGTAAAACCTTCTCTATCTGCCTCATTTGCATTACAGCTAGCGGACTCTCAAATTTACTTGTTTTGTTGGGTACAAAATATTGAAAACCATCCGTCCATCCATTTTTCGTGTAAAATTAAACAAGAGTGCTTACTAAACATGTATGATTTTACTTCGGTACGCTTCACTGGAAATCCCACCTTAGATTTTCACATATCAATGTGTGCACAATCCCGCGCTTTTCTACTGTAAAATTGTGCACGAAAAAATAAGACAAAAAAAAATGTGTATTTTAATTGTCTTGCCCATTAAGAGAGTTCACGGGGCATTGATTAGTATTATTTGTTTAACCAAGGGGAATATGTAATGCAATAATTGTCTAGATATGTGTATTATTTCTGTGTTGTGTTTAAATAAATGCTTTTTTTTTTTAATCTTTAAAGAGCTTTGTAATGCAATAATTGTCTAGATATGTGTATTATTTCTGTATTGTGTTTAAATAAATGCTTTTTTTTTAATCTTTAAAGAGCTTCGTTCTTTCCCCCTCAATGAGTGCAACTTAATGTCGCTGTGTTTTTACTTTACACAGCTCCATCAACAATTACAGTCGGTAAGAATGCACAGGGTCCACAATGTTCACAAAACAATGTTGATCAAAATTTAAGTTGGCTTTGAAATAAAAAAAAAACTCAATAGTTTCAACCAAACTAACTAAAAGAACTCTGAGGATATTCTGTATGCATTAACTCTGCTTGTTAATAAAAATATTCCCGGATTATAGAGTTTGATTTATCACCATTTTAAATTTAAACTAAAAAATAAGTGAATAATATAATGAATTGTACACTGGAGTTTAAGTAAAAAAACATGACGCTAATGGTGCAACTGTATTAAAATTGTATACAAACTTCCAAACTGATTTTTTTAATGCCCCTCGTTCTTCAAAGGTTCTCGTTCAAACACCGACCGATCTAAGTTGAAGGTTGCAAAAGACCGTAGTTGTTAGGGTTGACATCTCAACTCCTATGCGGATGTATATATGCGAACAAAGTATGCTATCAGCTCAGGAATGCAGTTATGTTACTACTTTGCGTTTTGCAACAAATTATATGGATAAACGAAATCATAGTTGTGGATAGAGAAGTCTAGTGATGTTCGAAATATCAGTTCTTTGCCACAACAATAACGATTCAGTTTCTACGTTCTACTTGTGTGTTCTATTCGAGCGTATCGACAATAGAATAAACCGCTTTTTTTCTTCACAACTAACCAAACAGATCGAATTAGTTTTACTGAACTTCTGCCTCTACATAATGTCACAAATTGGACACACTTTTATTTAGCTTTTGCTGGAGCATCAATAGACTTTTAAGGCTACTACACACTAGGCTAGTAATTCAGTCGAGTAGCGAGTGATTTAGTAGCTCTACTAAACGAAAAAACGGCAAGTTGGGGAGTGGTTGTTCACACAAGGTTTAGTTGGTGTTCGAGTGTCAACTGCTAAAGAGAATGCGTATAGCGAAGCTGAATCGCGATGAAAAAGATTATATGACATAGAATATATAGATCAGTGCTCCCAAACCTTTTTATCGCCGCGGACCGGATCATCGTTTGATAATTTTAACGCGGCCCCCGCTGAGGAGGAGGGGGTGGGGACGTTGATTGTTTATATTTTAGATTGGTTTTGATTTAATAATTTTAATTTAATTGTATTTAAACATGCCTTCAAAATAAAATACAGTTACACCAAAAAATGAATATGAAGTGATTTAACATTTTAACTCACTAGAACGCTAAATCAATGAGAACCCTGAGCTTGTTTCATTGCAACGAGACGGTTTCATCTGGGGGTAATAGGAGACAATGACATCCGAAGTGTGGTGCTTATGTCCAGTTTATTCCGTTGTTTTGTTTTGGTTGCTGTCACTGCAGAAAACCCCGCTTCACACAGATAGGTTGTCGGAAATGGTAATAGGAATTTAAGTGCTGTGGTGGCAATCTCAGGGTATTCCGCCATGACTTTAATCCAGAACACCGGCAGAGTTGTTGTCTCGAACGTAGTTTTAAGGCCGCCTTCATTTGCAATCTCCAGCAGTTGATCTTCTTGCACAGACATGCTAGATTCGCCTGATTTGTTGACAAATGGGTTGCGGATCCATTCCTTATTAGTTCGTGGGTCTTTTGTGGTTGGGAAGTAGCGATAAAACTCTTTTAAAAGCAAAGACAGGTGATCGTGCACCATCTAGGAGAATGAATGTTTAGGCTCAGTCTCGCCTAAAATCCCCGCTAATGTCTGAAACATGTCCAAAATGCCTCTGTTCACGCGCCGTCCCCACAACTTCAGTTTGGCTTTAAATGCAGCTCCTTTGTCTGCCAACTTGAAAACAGCTGTCACATTTGTCAAAATTGGAAAATAGAGACATACAGAATTCAGAAATCATAATTGAAGCTCTAGTAACAAAACAAATTTCAAGTTCTGATTTACCGCTTCCTAATTTGTGTGGACATTTCATAGATAAGAACCGCACAAACCCGAGAGAAATACACCACAGTAAATAAAATGGAAATAATTTAATGTTCCTTGGGTGGCCCGGTACCACATTTGATCCACGGACCGGTACCGGATCGGGGGTTGGGGACCACTGATATAGATCGATGAGGGTATCATGTATACATATTTGTGTACGAAGTAAATAGAAGCGATGAAAAAGTTAAAACGATATCAAATATTATTTTCCGTACAATAAAAGGAAGCTAGCATTCTTTTACGAAAGAGAAGTGATTAGTCATATCATTTTTCAATCAAAATTTAATTCAACCAGAGCAACACCGGGTTATTAATTCTGCTAGTTTAAAAATAAATACAAAATACTTGTCTAATGTTTTTTAATTTGTTGTTTGATTTCCTTCTCTTGAAACTCCGGTATTCCCATCGCTTTTTGTAACTCATCGATTGCAACGGCCTTTGATGATTTATTCATGTACATGGAAGACTTCACATTCCATAAGCACTCCACTTTCACGTAAGCAGTAACAAATTTGACCGTAGTATCATCACTCCAACCAATCGTCTTGCCGGTAAAAATGTTATTTTAAGAGAATAAAAAACGTTAAACATTTAAACAGAACAGATTTATCAACTAAAGTAAAGAATGAAATTAAATTACAACGCGGTGCAAACGATCCGCGAGTCAGACGATCAACAAACAAATAAATAACCAATGAACTCAACTAAACAGACGTGTTCACACCTGTCTAGTGGCACGCTGATAGTTAGTGGAGTGGGGTGGGGCATTACTCGACCGCCTACTATCCATTTGACTGGATCGAGTCCATTAAATCGTTTTACTAAACTACTCGAATGAATAGTTTTGTCCTATCATGATTAGTTACTAAATTACTCGCTACTCGATTAAATTACTGGCCTAGTGTGTAGCGGCCTTAGGGACTCAGGAATAGTTTACTGTACCTTCTTTTATTATCGAGTGGTTGAAACTTTTGGTTTAATTGTATCTAAAATTACTTTCATTTATCGAATTCCAACTAGAATAGTAAACATATTTTTCTTGGCCATTACACAATTTCAACTGTTTGCCACATTTTTATTTCATTAAAATTTTTTTGTTCGGCAAACCCATTGGTGCTAACTGACGATTCGAATACCTTTCATTCGTATAGCAGTGAAACAATTTTCATACTATTAAAAAAAAAAAAGAAAAAATTTATTAAAATGACATTAAAATTACCATTTATTTTACACCATGTAATATCATGTTTTAAAAGTAATAAATTTCACAATAACTGATGTCAATTTTGCAGACGCTGTTCAATTTAGTACCAAAACTTACCGAATATTGAAGAGTTATCGCAAATTTACAATACATTTTTGCTGTTGTCGTGAATAACAGTTCAATGCATCTCTGACAAAATGCGTAGAAAAGTTTAGTAGGTAGGTATTTAATAACGTCGCACTGGAGCAATACAACGGGCTTTTAGAATTAGATAAGGTCAAGTATTAAGCAATGATGTACTCGAACTTGTGTAACACTAAGACAGATGCTAAGATTCCTCTCAGTGAAGATTTTACTTGTATTATTTTTAAAAGACATTCTTTTTATTGAAAAATTTCTAGTTTATGCTTTTCAAAATACAACACTTCTGTTAATTAAATAACTAACAAAGCGTTGCAGCAGTTTCTAAGCTCAAATTATCAACAAAAAATGTATCGATAAAATTGACTTTGAAATAAAGCTTACAAGATCAATACAAAAATTATGGAAATAACAGAAATTATCCAAGTACTTTTTTTTTCGCGAAATTATTTATCATACTATAAATTTTGAATCGAATTTGCAAACACAGAACCACTCTTGTAACCCCCTTCGATACAAAACTAAAATTATACCTAGATTAGTACTTGCCATGATCTCCAATGGGGGACACATTTTCAATGAATAGACTTATATCCTGGATAAGATATTGATCCTGTAAACAACTCTACTAAATAATTTTGGCATTTCTGATTTGTCTAATAACGAATTAATCTATTAGTTGAGTAATCGTAGAACTGCTGAATTGGCGTCGTTTTACGTCGTTTCGCAATCGGGGATGCAAGGAACTTATTGATCGACTTTCTGATAACTTTCCTGATGTTCTACAGGTTTCTAAGCGATATGAATTTTTGAACAGGTTTTAGAGTAAACTTTTAAAGGAACTAAATTGCAACGAATTATTCAGCAATAATCAAAAGGGGACTTTTCCATTATAGCCTATACCACTCTTTGCTATATAACCTGCACAAAACAAATCAATAAACATTGCATTGATAAAAATGAATTACTTTATAAATGTGTTATGATGTGAAGAATATTTCTTTCGTGAAGAAATAGTTTTGACTCTTGACCATCTTTTGGCAAATTCCATATTATGAAACCCATTCCACTAACAAAGGGATAAGCTTAAAATAGCACCAAGAAATAAGGGATAATTCGCCAACTGGCGCCGAAACGTATTGGTATGGCTACAGTTGAAAATTGTAAAATAAAAATATTTTAAATCCATTAAAAAGTGAAAAACTACTTTTAAACAGACAGCTCATACTTTCATGTCCGACAGCTAAGAAACAGAATTGTGCCAATCGTATATCGCGAAATTAGCAAGCAGAGCGTATATTTCAAATTGCATGCAAAGTTTACCAGGGGAAGAAAAAATTTCCTTAACATTACCCTACTGTAAGACAGAAGAAAACATTTATTTACTAGTTTTAAAATTATTTTTCCTTCGTATGATTCATCAAAAAATATCTCATTCTTGTGTGCTTAGAAAGTCATTGTATAAGCATGTTAATCTTTAGCTACAAATGAATACACATGGATATAACATTTTTAATACTATTCATAATTATCTATTAATAATTTTTAATATAAATATTTCGTTGCTATAACATGTGGTCTATCAAACATATATCTCTCGAAAAACCCAGATAATAAAGTTTTAATGGATGCTAAATTCAAGTTGAAAGAGGTACCTAAATGACCAATTTGAAAACAAACGGAAGATTTTGCAGTTACAGATTTAACACACATATATAGCGTTAAGGCTGTTTTTTTTTTGTCATTTTATCGAGGACGAACTAGGATGGTAACTAGTTGAATTTACGTCACACTGGGGCAACACAATGGGTTGGTGATGCTCAATTAGGAATCATGAAAGTTCATCTAATATTAATGAATAAAAAGTACACGAAAAAAAAGAGTTATTATTGTATCTGTTAAATTGAATATAACAGTATGCAACATAATTGTATTTGCTTAGGTCCATTTTAAATTAAAATTAAAATGTTACTTTAAATTTTATTTCCAACAGCGGTTTTCTAATTTTTCACTCTTCGATTTATAGGGACGGCTAGTTAACAGTTACATTAATTTTTGTTTGATATTTACTTAAGGATGGGTTTTGAAACCACACTCAGAGTATTATGGGTTTTGAGATAAGTTATGAAGGGAAAATGTTATTTTAATTATTTCCTTCTCCCTGAATTGGAAATAGGAAATGAATCAAATCCTTTAGTTTTCATGAATTAATTGAAGTTCAAAATAAAAAAATAATAATAAAAAGTAATTTTTATAACTTTTAAAGATGCAAAAATAAAATACTTATTGATGAATTTATAAATATGCGCTAAAAATTTTCTACATGATTGAATCTTGGAATCAAATATCAATGCAACAAAAGTTCCTCTTGATATAAAATAGCAGAAAGAGTGACTAAGATCTTAAACAGTGTAGTGTTGATATTCGGGGAGATAATTTGGAAAGACAAGAAGACATAAGCAATTGATAAGTGAATTGCGTTTGCGAAAAAAGATGAATGATCTTGGGTGGACAGATATCGATATTCTTCTAATGAAATTTCACTTTGATTTCACGTAGTCTTGTTGCACTTTCTTCAGAACGGAACATAGCTCTTTGTGAAGATAGCGATATCTTTATTTCAGAGATATTCTCATACACCTAATTCTGTTTTTACTTGAACAATTTCATTTCAGGAGCAAGGGTACCGTGGAGAAGAAAAATGTTAAATCTGAAGTTTGTAAAAACAATAAAGACATATATTCTCATTGGTATTTTGGGAGAAAAAAAAAGTTCCCTTTACGCTTGAAATGATTAGTTGGGGTGGGTAAAATATAATGTGAGTTAGACCCCAGTTCCTTGGCGACGAAGTCACCGATTCAGCTGTAAAATACTTTCGGTGTTTTCAAAGACAAAAGAATGGCAGATTTAATCACAGATAACTTTTCTTAGCAGTCACTGTAAAAACTGTCAAAGAGGAAATCAATAGAAATAAAAGTAGTTATTTTTTCCATTTATATACCCGTATCAGTAGTTTATGTACCCGTATCACCTTTAGCGACAATTATATTTAAAATTATAAAAATCTCGAAATTTGCATCAAAATAGAAAAATTATTTTACTTCGATATCTTTTGTTTTATCATCTACTGGTAGAAACAATCAAATCCCACGTTTAAATTTAGCATGCTTAAAAAACACATAATTATATTTTTAAATGAACAATTTCGTTTAAGGAGCCAGGTAGCGTGGAGAATACAAATGTTAAATCGGAATTTTGTAAAAGTAAGAAAAAAATTATTTATTGGTATTTTGAAAAAAGAGTTCTCTTAAAATAATTAGCTATGGTTGGTAAAATATGTGTGTTCGACTAAAGTTCCTTTGCCGGGAAGGTACCCATTCGGTTATAAAGTACTTCCAGCAATGAAAATGCAAAAGAATAGAATCCTCACTTCTCAACTAAATGGTTTATTAATTACACACGATCTCAAATATAACTTTATTCTTATTCCGAGCATTCTGTTTGAAAACCCGTGTCACTAATGGGCGACACTTAATGTAAAGAAACAAAAGGCATAAAAGTGATATTATATTCGACAATCGTGACTCATTTTATTTCCACATCTTTTGTTTTATCATCTAGTGGTAGAAACATATATTATATTCTACGTTTATATTTAATTTTTCTCAAACATTACACCATTTCAACAACGTTTCAAACATTTTCATTTTGCGCATACTTATTACCAAACACTTTAAATTTTCCTCCTTGGAATGGTTCAGTAACGCTGAAACCAATCGATTAGACCAAAGGACCCTTTGCACCAAGAAATGAAAATCTGAACCCCTAAAAATATCTGCACCTATAAATTGTTAATAGCCATTTAATATCTAGAGTGAAATCTTTGAAGTAAATTACGCACATTATACTGAGCGCATTCAACACAATTGATGCAAAGTACATTTGTACATTGCTTTAAATTAAAATTTTATTTTAATTAGTGCTTTACGCAAAGGAAATAGAATTTCCGTATGTATTGGAATAAATATTCAGAGACAAATAAAAAGTTCTATCCACACTTTTGTTCATCAGTCAAGAACTATTAAGAAGTGCTCTCTTTCAAACCCAGATGGCGCTTTCGTGAAGTGATTAGATCATGCTTCCTCTCGTGCAGTTTTTAAAATGCAATGCTGAACAATATACTGTAATCGTCAATAGAAATTTGTAGACAAATGGCAAAAATAATAATATGAATACCCTATCATTTTTGGTTACTTATAATATAACATTGTTTTCAAGTTTTGTTACGGAGTTTTAAATTTCAAACTCTGTTTCAAGTTGAAAAAAAGTTTTTTCTATTAATAATCACACAAGCACAGCAGTAATGTTTATCATATAACCGAAAATGACGATGAGACAATAATAACCATATACGAACCAAATTTTCGTTATAGCCTTAAAATTATTTTAGAGGGTTTTAAAATCTATCCAGATGGATTTTCTGAAAATTGTTGGGATGTTCGCTATTAAGTCAGGACAAGCATGTTTTAAAAACTTATCATCGTCACAAGGCAGAACTTTTGAAAATAAAATTTTGAAGAAAAAATTTAATAGGATATTGGATGTTTTGCACTTTACTGTGTTCTCATAAATTGTCCCTACATTGGATTAATTCCCATCCTCTAATGACTTTTAATAAATCGCGTTGTGTTGTTATCCAGTTTCTTTTCTCAGACTTGTGAGTTCAAAATGAATCGATATTTAAGTACCAAATATGATATATCTCTACTATTATAAAAGGAAGTGTTTGTTTGTCGGTTTCTTGCCGCAAAATCCTGACAATTCTATGGCACTTACAGCAATGAGATTTGGCACACAGATAGTCCAAATGTTTTGCCATTTTGGGGTCGCGGCGAATTTTAAAATTCAATCAAAATTATTTTTAAATGAATTTAATAGTTTTATTCTACATCGGATTTTCAACGTCTCTCTTCCGCGAAAGAAGAAACATCACAATCTAGACTTTTCTACCCACGTAACCTGGACGTCAGCCTTTGGAACTATGCCACATTTTTTTAATCGCGGAATAACACGGAATATTGTTTTTGTTTAAGATTGGATTTTGCGCTGTGGATAGATTATCCAACAAGACCATAAAAACTCATAATCTTTAACTAGAGTCACATAAATCTTTTTTTATCTCCTAGACATTTAATGATAGAGTAAATTTTTCATCGGATTTGAAATCTGCGGAAAATTTTACACCAGATTACAACTTAAACCACATGCACGGGAAACGCCGGGCTAGCCACGTAGTGGCTAGTAATTCATATAATATGGCATTACAGCAGTTGATGAGAAGTGTATATAGAAAATTAACCAATATAATACACGAAACCAGTTATACACCATGGAATAATCCTTTTTTATGCGATTTCCAAAAATAATCGATACTCATTTGGGAGTACAACTTTCCCATCGACTACTGGGGGAAAAATACAAATTTTCCACTTGAAAGTAAAAGATAGAAATATATAATATGTTTCCAATTTGATGCAGCAAATAATGAAAAGAAATTGAAATTGTCCATTTTGATGCAAAAAAAAAAAGAGTTTAATCCAAAAGCTTAAATTAGAAAAATTAATTTTGAATCAACGTCGCCCTGTATTAACACATCGGGCTACTGGCGACGGTTGGGGATCAAACCCTGAAGGGAAAGACCCGAGGACAACACCACGTAAATATGAACAACAGTCAGATGACGAGACAACACCTTGGCTGGCATCCCACACTTAAATCTTATACACCACGTTAAAGTCAGGACATTTTAGGTCACGACTGATTTAATGTTCACCAGCCCCCTTTCAACACGACCTTCTTCCATTTAATTCGAACTCCCAGCCCTCTGGTTGCTAATCCGTCATTTTTACATACTTGGTACCGAGGTCCTCAAATTAGAAAGTATAATCGATTCAATTTGGGTGGTAATTTTCGTTACAGGAGAAAGGGTAGCGTGGAGAAGACAAACGTTAAATCTGAAGTTTGTAAAATTTGGAAAGAAAAAAAAAATATCCTTATTGAAAGCAATACTGGGAGCTTATGCGTTAGGGTAACGTTGTGGAATTTAAAAAGAAATTTCAATAGTAACCATTTATATTCGAAATTAATTTGAAAATGGCTTCTCACTCAATTCATCTTTATGCATGAGTAGTGTTTAAGTGTTTACCCTCAAAACTATTCATGTAGTCCTTTTTAAGTATGCGCCGATGCAAATCTTTTTGATTTCTTGCAGCTGTTACTCCTCCAAGTTCTATTATTTTTTAAATTTGAGAACATCACTGAATACAATACATTACTCTCTTTCTTATGGTACAATTATTATTTAAATTGGTTAATAAATAAAATCGATGCATTTAAAAGTTGGTTACACATTTTTCGGAACTTTTAGATCGTAATTTCCGATACAAAACTAAAACTGTCATAGCTATATCGTATTACAATTAGTTTTTAATTATTTTGAAAATATCGCAGTATGCATCAGAATGTACACTTTCTTACGGTACAATTATTTTTAAAATTGATTCATAAATAAATTCGATGCACTCAAAAGTTGGTCTCACAAATTTCGTATTTTTTAGTTTGCGTAGAAGGTTGCGTACGCAGTAGTAGGTTGTATTTTTGACTATCGGGTTTGCCAGATATCAAATTTATTGTAGCAACAATTGCCATAAAAACGATTTCTTTTTATTTGGAGAGTTAAAAGGCTCGCTTTTTTCACTCTGTTCTCAAACGGTTTACTTAAAATTGATGCAGAAGGATTTTTACTGATGCGGCTATTAGTTTAGAGTGCATTGAGTGTTAAAGTAAAAAAAAAGTGAAATCACTTGCGATAGTATTGGTTTGCTTCGCAAACCAAACGGGATTACGTAACAATCCCCGGGGTTGGCGAGCGCAAGCGAGCAGGGGGCGTAGCCCCCTCGTGTTATTACAAAATCGCAGCAATTTGCGATGCTATAACAGCTAGCTATAAAAGCTAACTAGCTCTATTTTTATACCTTGTTCACACTCTTGCGAGTGCAAACGAATTATGGAGAACATTAGATTTCATATTATTCAAGAAAACCTCTCTCGAAAGTTATTTTTATCTACTTAACATTTTAGTAATAAATAGTGGTAGCTAAAAATTTGAAGATTTTTCAGGCTATATGGGCGAAATGATTTTCAAATGTTCTTCGTGTTAGACGCAGACTACTTCGTATACATTCATTGCAAATATATAATAATAAAAATTTTACTGCTTTATTGAATCACGGATTCAAATATCAATGCAACACAAGTTAATTAATGGAGTAATAAAAACTATGAAATTAAAACATTCCAAACAAAACTTCATTAATGGAGTATGCTTTTCCAACTCTTTGAATTCTGTTTTAATTTTAAATGTTTTACGCATGAAAATTAGAATTACATACGTTGAAGAAAGGAAACGTTCCGAGACAAAATCCACATCTACTTTTTACACAATTTTGGTCATAACCTAGAAATTATTAGAAAGTGCTCTTTTTAAAGCCAGATAGTGCTTCTAAGAATTGATTAAATGACGCTTCTGACAAAATGTCATAAGCAATTTTTCTAAAATATCGTCAATTTACTGTAATTGTCTATTGAGACTTGAACCTGACTACATAGGTGACATGTAACACGTTACCTAATTTTAATTGCAAATCTAACTTTATGTATTAAGGATTTTTAGTTTTTCAAACTGTTTCATGTTGGAACAGTTTGACAACCTGCCGAGAAAGAAAGTTTTCACGATTAATTATCACATGAGGACAGTTGTATTACTGCTCGTTGGGTAAGAAATGATCTCAGAGACAAAACTAACTACCTTTGCACTGTCAGCACGATTTTAAATGGTTTAACCAACCTATATGGTATTTCGAAACATTGCTGAAATGTAAGCTGTCGTGAAGAGGAATATTTCGAGTGCCAACTATCGTCACAATGCAGATTTTGTGATAACTGCATTTTCGAAGTCAAAATGAGGTTTTACTAAAAGGAAATTGAAGTTTTTCACTTTTCTGTATTTTAATTAAGTGTACACTTTCGAATCCTGCTCAATAAGATTAAATTCGAACATGCGTAATACATCAATTCAATATTCAGAGTACTTAATGTTCTTTCATATTTTATTACAAATATGGACAGTTTTCCGTATGTGGCCATATTGTTGAGATCATTTCCGTTTCTATAAAAAAGTTTGTTTTATTGAAATAATCAGAAAAGTTAAAAAAAAAAAATTTTAAATCAATACTACCCAATGATACACTAAACATTCAGCTCAATGTTGAATGTTTTTTCGTCCCATGAAGCATTTAACATTAGGATTCCTATTCCATCTAACAAGTAGCAATTTTTACACCCCTTCCATGACGACAGTGAATGCAAATCTTTCTTGTACTGTATTCATTGGATGGCTTGCCCTGTTTCATATCGTCTAAACTCCTTCAATTTATAAATCAACTGGATGTGTGCAAACAAACCTAATCAAACAATTTTTCCTAAATATAAGTATTTCTTTAGAAGAATAAGAAAGCTATATTATGATGAAACATTAGTTACCCAAAACATTGAATTAATCAAACGTATAAAAATTCATTTGAATTAATCAAACGTAACTTAAATTAGTTATGCTACCCCAACTAAAATGAAATTAAACGATTTTATTCATATGAAATAAAATTATAAAAAAAACAATCATGTACTGAATGAAATGAGAGAAATTAAAAATAGTAAGAGAGTCCACACACACAAACACTTCCTTTCATAACAGTAAAGATGATTTTAAAATACTTTCCATCGTAAACTGTTTAGACTTCATAAGATTTATTTCGCTATCCCAATGACATGTGATGGTAACTTGTATTATCAGGAATAGTACATCTTATCTGTTACATATCTTGTTTTATAAAACGAATTCAATACACAATTAGAGCTTCTCTTTTATTTCTACTTTATACCTACGTATACCTTGACCACACTCTGGGAAAGGCTAACAATTTTAACAGTACCAGAATCAGAAGATATAATCCGGAACGGACGTATCAAAAACGGAGTACCTTGCAGAAAACTGCTAACCTCCACCTCAGAATTGATAAGAGAATTTAATGATGAAAAAAGAGCAATTATGGGAGAATGTTAAATGAAGTGACAATGCACTTGGTAGAAAAGAAAATAATTCATATAGAAGATAACATTTATTAATTGATACAATTAGAAGTCCAATTCACGTTTCAAAGAGGGTGGGTAGTAATGTGGGAGGGAAAAGACAATCAGTAAATAAGAAGGACGGTGATAATGCATGAGCTGTGGTGTCGATAAGGGTAAAAAAATGTAAGAGAACAAATATGAAAAATCAAGGTGGTGGATTCCCTGAGGAGTCACTGAATTCGACGATTTGGACGTGGAGGAAAGGTATGAAAATCGCAATCGAGATGAGATTAGGTCTCTTGCGAGATTTCACAAGGAGGGATCTTTTCAAGGTGTGCATATAGTATGTGCGAAATTCTGAGGAAGAAGTTTATTGAAAGGGTTTGAATGTATTCGAAAATGGGTTCAATATTAAGATATCTGTGGGTGATTTCAAGGCGCGCATAATATGGCGCGTTGACCATTTGAAGGAGAATAGTTAGGAGTTCAAAAATGTGAGTATTGTAAAAACATTCATAGGCCATGAGGTGGTAATTTGTGCGAGTCTGACGACGGAAAAAATTATTCCTAATAAACCGGACAGTTTATAAGGACTCATTTAACAGCAATGCTTAGATTTTCTATCGCATGGTCACGGAAAATATTATTAAGTGATTGTGATTGAAATTTACAAGTTGGTACTTACATTTTATACAAATACTAATTATATACAGTACATACCTAAAGTCTGATAGTTCCGTAAATCACTTTAAAATTCATAAACTTTGAAGGAAATGACATATTTGAACGCGGTTTAATAAAATATTATTCTCAATGGAATTTCTTCTGGAAGATGAAAAAATGTTATCCAGATGGCGCTTCACATGTACAAATTGCAGATTTCCAGGGGAAACTAAGTTTAGTTTGCATTCCGGCAAATCTTTGCAAATGAGAACACCGATAACTAAAGCGTGTTGCATATCTGTATGAATAGAGGAGGGTTCACAGCGAATAACGTCCTTCAAACTCCGCCAAAGACTAGCTTATACGGTATATACACATGGAAATTTACATCTTCCCACTATCAAAACTAAACTAGTGAAGCGAGACCAATCATTTTCAGCAGAATTGCTCATTAATCGATCTTCACCAAATGTGCTTCTCAGGAACTGTTTCATTGGTTATGAAGAGGTGCCCGTCTTGCATAAACATGACCTTGTGAAGGAGATTATTTTGCAATAACCACTGCATTATTTTTTATCGTCTCATTTTCAAGTAGCGTTCTACTGGGTTTGTCTTCCAGTGTGGGTTAGCATAGGGGCTCTTCAAGAAAATAGTAACTCCTACGTTCGCCAATGGTAATAAGATATAAATATGAATGATTAAAAAAAAAACCGAAATTGTCCTGATTTTTACAAAATTAAAAAAATATATTATCAGGAACCAAATTGAAATTTCAAAAAAAAACTCTGCGTGCTGCAAAAAGGCACGTTATGTGCATTACGCACCCTGATGCAATACGCAGCTAAACGAATTTGTTATAAACAGGACTTTCATTGAAACGGTCAAACTAAAGTCTATTTTAGTCCATTACAAGGGTGTGTAATGTGTTATATTTTAATAGATTTTCAGGGAACTTAGCTCCGAAGGGTCTTTAGTTTATCTGCATTTGATAATAATGAGGGTTATATGGACAAAAAGAGAAAAATTAATAATTATTTTTAATTTTTAAAGCTATTGAGTAAATTTTCGACATGAACTACTTCAATTTTGTTCACACCAAAAGCTTCGGCTTTTATTTGGACGGACTCCATACCTCTCCCCCGACGTAAATTCAAATATCCCAAATGTTGACAAAGGTCACATAACCACTTCTTGCACCTACCCTTCAAATGTTTGTGGAATGATATTTTTATTCACTAAATGATTTTAAAAAACTTAGTAGTGTCAAATATTTATTTTTTAAAAGATTTATTCGAATAAAAATACCGCAATGTAATCGCAATAACAACTAGGCATCTATTAATATTTTAAGTAGTCCTTGTTTGATAATAGAATATCACAGCAATTTAAAATGCCATTAAAGCTTGTCTAAAAAGTCTATTTACTCTATCTATACATTGATCACACTCTAAGGCTACGTCCATAGTGCACCGCTTCCAGCTTCCGGCTTTATCGCGGCAGTTGAGCGGGGAGGAAAAGTAGCGTAAACTGTATTGGTGCGGTTATAGTGCACCTGCTTCCCAGCTTCCGCCTGCTTTACCCGCTTCCACCTGCTTTTTCCGGAATGAATTATTAATTCTTTTTCCCGCTTGAACCGCTAACCCGCTTGACTCGCTCGTTTAGTTTGTTGTGTTATTCCGTTCTGCACTTCTACGCTCTTTGGTTGTTGGAACAAAACGGAAGCAGACAAAGATGTTTTAATTTCCAAGTGTTTCTAAAAAGTGTAATTTGGGACAAAATATTTTTTACGTGATTATGTGGATCCAAACATCGTTAAAAGAGCATTTGCAACTTTCTTCATTGATATAAATTATTTTGTAAAGAATCCCATACGTTTAATATATTAGTGCGGGTTCATTCTAATTTGCACTAATTTCAGATATTTTCCCTTCTACTTCGGAAATCAAGTTATCAAATATATTTTTCCAAACTATACTGCTCTGAAATTCAACTAATTCCATTTCTAAATCATGGATACCCAGCCACTTAAATTCGTTTTACTCCATTGTTTCGAATTTCGTTTTGTATGGATATAAAATAAAGTGAAATGCATTTTCCATATTTTTAAATTGATTAAATATATCTTCAAAGGCCTTGTTTTATTTACTGTATATAATCATCAAATATTTTTTTATTGTATTTTCTTAAATGTCAAACGTATTTTCCATTGTTATTGTGTTTTGAAAATGTTTTTGTAACTGAGGAAAATATTTCATGATTTTCATTTCCAAATCCCAAGTAAAAATGTGAAGTGTCGTTATAAATATTTTCTAATGTTTTCAAACGTCATTAAAACAATTTGTCCATTTCCTTGAAATTTTTTTATTTACTTCATTAAAATGCTGAGTGTGATGTCGCATAAAAACATAAAATCATTTAACTAATCTATATTTGAAAATTCGTCAAAATTATTGTTTTTTTCATTCAAAAAGAGCGTAATTTCTTCTTATTAAATGACAAACCGATTAAGAACTTGACCCGAACTGAGCCATCGAACATTGTTGTATGTCAAAATGTTGTCGCCAAACGTGCGTTTTACGCACCTCATATGAACGGTCTTAATAAATGTCTTTATTATTAGTATTTACCATATGTGTTCATTCTCACAAGCGGTATTTTATAAATTTACATATTCTACTCAATAGGCATTCACATAAATTTTAAAACAGCATTATGTATGTATAATCAATAAATCTAAAACCAGGGTGTCAAGATCTAAATCACTATATTTAAATCAACAATTAAAATCATGATTTTAATCAAATGATTTTTTTTAAATCACTGATTTTAATCAAATGATTTTTTTTAAATCACTGATTTTAATCAAATGATTTTTTTTAAATCACTGATTTAAATCACAACTAAACACACATTTTTATAACTAAGTAAATGCACCACAGAATAATCACAGAAGCGGTCAAATGCTTTAATCTTTCTTCACTCATGGTGATTTCAGCACTAATGGCTACACCCAGCAAAGAGGGAACTGGGTCAATTACTGCATATTATAAAAGATTGCAACATCCAGTTGTAACTTAGAATATACTATATACTGGAAACAGTAATGTAAATACACATGACATCATAAATCTAAATGCCAGGAAGAGTAATGTATAAACATTCCTGATTAACAACACTCATAATATAAACACTTAAAGGAAGTACGTAACAGTTTGATTCAAAATTATAAACTAAAGGGGTGACTGATTTCATGAACTAAAAAAAAAAAACACACACACAGTTCGAAGTAAAGTTTTTTAAGGCTCAGCTTATTCTTGTGGTGTGCAATAGAGATTAAAGAGTAGAAATATACATATTCACACAGCCATTGAAATGTCAGCAATAAGAAAGAAAGATCCAATATGAATTAAAAGTGAAAATTCATTTATTATTGCTGCTCGGCAGTTTTATTATTAGAATTTACTATTGTCTGATTATTTCTCTGTCCTCTATTCTACTTCTCACACTGTAGTTCAGGTCTGTCACTTACTCTTACTGATAAATTTGTTAACATTATGATGTAATTTACTCAAGAAAAACTATGTAGGATGTCAACTTGTGTTTTAAAGTTAAACAAATGTTAAGAAATATTGATTTACCAAGTCACAAACTCAATTTTTTATTTAAAAAATTCATACATTTTTTTGTAAAAACAGTTGAGAAACTACAGAAATTTAAATACAAAAAATCTGATTTAAATAAAAAAAATCCGATTTAAATACAAAATTCCAATCGATTTATTTTTTAATCATGATTTTCTTACACCCTGTCTAAAACATTTTACAAAAATCCTTTGTGCAATTTGTTTTCAATTTTAAGTTTTTATTAACACTGATATTTTCTTCATGTTTTTTAAAAGAAGGGTTCGAAAAATATCAAAAATTTATGTATATGATGAAATGATAAGTTTATAAAAATCAACGCGTGTGTCATTTAAAAAGCCTGCGTGGGCCAGTGTGACCCGCGGGTCATAGGTTCGCCATCCCTGCAATAGATCCTCATGTGATAGCTCCATGTTGCAAACTGACAGGCGGTTCAACGCGCGTTGCACTATAACCACCCCCTGCTAGAATCGCGCGGTTTTACAACGCTGTTTGGAACTGCCGCGGTTTTAGCGGTAAAGCAGGAAGCTGGAAGCGGTGCACTATGGACGTACCCTAAGGAGTGTAAACACTTTTAATTTACGAACTTTTAAAGACTTATGTGGTAAACCAAACAATGATTATTTTTTTATTTATTTAACGCTTGAAATAAGAAAAAGTGGTAGCTTAAAATATAAAGTTTTTAAGTCGGTATGAACGATGAGATTTTCAAATATTCTTCGTGTTAGACGCAAACTACTTCATATACATCAATTGCAACGACATAAAAATAGAAATTTCCCTGTTTCATTGAATCACGGAGTCAAACATCAATGTAACAAAAGTTCATTAATGGAGTAATAAAAACTGTAAAGTTAAAACGGCAGAAATAGCTCTCTTGTATAAATTACGTACAGAAAAAAATGGTTGTTATTCCAACAGTTCTAGAGTTTTCGGCAACATAATTTTAAATGCGTCCAAAACTATACTGTAGTAAACTATAATAAAATAAACTCAGTCTCCATTTGAACTCGATATTTGATTCAAGCGGGTGGTATTGTTATCGGATTCTCGATATCAAGGCCAATTTATGGAAAACCACTACCGACCTCTGTATTTACTTTACAGTAAAACCTTCTCTTATCTGCCTCATTTGCATTGCTGCTAGAGGACTTTTAAAATTACTTGTTTCAACCATACTAACTAAACGAATTCTAAAGATTTTCTGCATACATTATGACAGTACTTGTTAATATAAATATTTACGGATTATAGAGTTTGGTTTATGACTATTTTAAAATTATTATAAAAAATAAGTGAATAATACATTGAATTGTATACCGCAGTTTAAACAAATAAAACAAGACGCTAATGGTGTAACGGTATTAAAATTGCAGACAAACTCCTTAACTCTGTGGTCCCCAACCCCCGGGCCGCGGACCGGTACCGGTCCGTGGATCAAATGGTACCGGGCAGCCCAAGGAATATTAAATTATTTCCATTTTATTTACCGTGGTGTATTTCTCTCGGGTTTGTGCGGTTCTTATCTATGAAATGTCCACACAAATTAGGAGGCGGTAAATCATAACTTGAAATTTGTTCTGTTACTAGAGCTTCAATTATGATTTCTGAATTCTGTATGTCTCTATTTTCCAATTTTGACAAATGTGACAACTGTTTTCAAGTTGGCAGACAAAGTAGCTGTATTTAACTGCTAGTTTGTCTAACCAAACTGAAGTTGTGGGTACGGCGCGTGAACAGAGGCATTTTGGACATGTTTCAGACATTAGCGGGGATTTTAGGCGAGACTGAGCCTAAACATTCATTCTCCTAGATGGTGTACGATCACCTGTCTTTGCTTTTAAAAGAGTTTTATCGCTACTTCCCAACCACAAAAGACCCACGAACTAATAAGGAATGGATCCGTACCCATTTGTCAACAGATCAGGCGAATCTAGCATGTCTATGCAAGAATATCAACTGCTGGAGATTGCAAATGAAGGCGGCCTTAAAACTACGTTCGAGACAACAACTCTGCCGGTGTTCTGGATTAAAGTAATGGCGGAATACCCTGAGATTGCCACCACAGCACTTAAATCCCTATTGCCATATCCGACAACCTAGTGTAAAGTGGGGTTTTCTGCAGTGACAGCAACCAAATCAAAACGTCGGAATAAACTGGACCTAAGCAACACACTTCGGATGTCATTGTCTCCTATTACCCACATATGAAACCGTCTCGTCGCAAAGAAACAAGCTCAGGGTTCCACTGATTTAGCGTTCTAGTGAGTTAAAATGTTAAATCACTTTATATTCATTTTTTGGTGTAACTGTATTTTATTTTGAAGGCATGTTTAAATGCACAATCAAATTAAAAATTTAAATCAAAACAATCTAAAATATAAACAAGCAACATTTCCCCCTCCCCTCCCACCCCCCTCAGCGAGCCGCGTTAAAATTATCAAACGTTGATCCGGTCTGCGGCGATAAAAAGGTTGAGTAGCCGCCATTGTTGGAGATCACCGCTGCCACACTTCTCGGCATTGATTCAAAGAGACTTGGGATGTGTTCTTGGGGTACAGCAGATCAAGCAGCTTCCACACGTTGCCAAAGTTGATAAGGTGTGGCAGCTGGGGATGTAATCTGGGTCAATCGTTGAGCAACCATGGACCACATGTTTTCTATCGGCTAAAGATCCGGAGAGCGAGCAGTCCAGAGAAGCAATTCAATCTGGCGATTGACGAAGAACCCTTGGACAATGCGTGCCACGTGTGGTCGCGCATTATCCTGTTGAAATATGGCTGTGGGCAAGCTCTGAAGGTAAGGAAGGACAACTGACTCCAACACCACGGAGATGTAGCGCTGGCTGTTTAAAGTACCGGCAATGCGTACTAGAGGAGTGCGAGAGTGATATCCAATACCGCCCCATACCATAATACCCGGTGCAGGACCAGTGTGGCGGTGCAGCTGTTCAGCATCCTCTCTCTACGGTGTCTCCAGACTCGAATCCTACCATCGTGGTGTTGCAGACAGAAGCGTGACTTGTCAATAAAGACAATTCCAATTCCATTCTGCCGTCCACATCCTTTTTTCATTGCACCATTGGCGGTGGAGCCGTCTGTGGTTCTGCGTCAAGTGTAGACAAAGCAATGGACGTCTTGCGGACAGACCACTCTGCTCTTAATGGCGTCTAATGGTAAGCGCAGACACTGGATGATGCGTTACAGACTGAATGTGCTGTGCTATGGTTCGTGATGTGGCTGAGCGATCCGTCACTGCCATACGCATAATAGGCCTGTCATCACGTGAAGTGGTGCAATGAGGTGGATGCGATCGAACACGTCGGTCCGTCGTACCCTCCTGCATCCAACGATCACATATCCGCATTACAGTTGTTTGGTTTCGTCCAACACGACTACCGATTTCCGTGATAGATAATCCACAATCTCGGTAGGCCACTATCCTTCCTCTGTCGAACTCGGATACTTGATCAAAAGATAATCGCTGTTTTCTACGAGACATAATTGATCGTTTTTTTTTTTTTTTTTTTTGAAAAAAACACAAGAGAAACACAATTTCCGTACTTGAAATCGTCGAAATCTCCAAGCCTTAAATAGCGCTTTGAAGTGGCGCCACAGGCGCGCGTGATGTGCGTCTGCGCTGAAATTCTAATAATTTGCATATCTCACCTCGCTCATGCATGTTGTAAATTGCATATTATTTGCATGCTTCCTTCAGGGTGTTGCATTTACGGTGGCCAGCAGTGTATATTGTAAATTTGCGATAATCCTTCAATATTCGGTAAGTTTTGTTTCTAAATTAAACAGGTCGTATTACCTGCAAAATTGACCTCTATTTGTATAAAATTTATTACTTTTAAAACCTAATATTATATGATGTAATTTGAACGTCTCTTTACTTAATTTTCTGTTTTGAATTGTTTGGAAATTGTTTCACTGCTATACCAATAAAATGTATTCCAATCCTCAGTTAACGAAAATGGGTTTGTCGAACAAAAATTTAAATTAAATGAAACTATGTCAAACAGTTTAAATTCTGTAATGTTCAAGTAAAATATATTTACTATACCAGTTGGAATTTGATAAATGAAAGTAATTTAAGTTACTATTAAACCACATATTTCTATCACTAGATAATAAAAGAAGGTAAAGGAAAATATTCCTCAGAGACCTAATAGTCTACTAATGCTACAGCGAAAACTAAATTAAAGTGTTTCCAATTGGGGTAAAAGGAGAAGTTTAGGTATTGGAGGCATAATTCATAACTGCCTTAGAAGAATATTCAAAATTGTAAAACTGATTGAATCTGATTGGTTAATTATGAAAAAAGGAAGCGGTTTATTGTCATGTGATAAGCTTGAATAGAACACACCGGTATTACTTGAAAACTGAATCGTTATTATTGTGGCAAAGAACTGATATTTCGAACATCACGAAACTTTTCTATCCACAACGATGCTCTCGTTTATCCATATAATTTGTTACAGAACGTAAAATATTAACATAACTGCATTCCTGAGCTGTTAGCATACTTTGTTTGCATATATATACCCAGATAGGAGTTGAGAAAAGAGAGTCACACACAAACCTATGAAATACGTATGATTAGTCATAGTTCCTAACTTTGTGTTTTCCTTTGAAAGATCGAGGACAGTTAAAAATCAATTAGGGAGTCTGTCTACAATTTTAATATAGTTGCACCATCGACGTCATGTTTTCTTTTAAATTTAAACTGCGATGTTCGATTTCATATTATTCACTTATTTTTTATATTAAATTTAAAATAGTGATAAATCAAACTCTATAATCCGGAAATAGTTTTATAAACAAGTAGTCTGTGATGTATACAGAAAATCTTTATAGTTCCTTTAGATAGTATGGTTGAAACAAGTAATTTTGAAAGTCGTCTAGCAGCAATACAAATGAGGCACATTAGAGAAGGATTTGCTGTAAAGTAAATACAGAGGTGGCTAGTGGTTTTCCATGAATTATTGGCCTTGATTTCGAAAATCCGATAACAGTACCACCCGCTTGAATCAAAAATCGAGTGGAAATGGATCTTGGTGGAATAAATCTCCATTCAATTGCTTTTACCGCTAAGTAACCAACTAATTTGTCATCTGGACTTCTAACCATTTCGTGAAGTCTCTTAATTTCTTTATTTGCTCCTTCAAAATTCCCAGCGTTATCGGAAAACAATTTCGCACTGTCACCTCTTCGAGCCACGAATCTCTTCAACGTAGCAATGAATGATTCGGATGTTAAGTCCGAGACAGTGCCAATATGAACAGCTTTAACCCCCCAAAAAAACAAAAATACAAATGTGTATCTTATGTAAGATTTCTTTGCTTTGCCCTTGATTTTTGCTGTCCTCTTTTTTTATTAAAAATAAACTCCAGAACAATTAAAGGGATAATATGGTACGACTCGTTCTTTAGGTAACCTTCTCATTATTTGAGTTGACTGGTCTGACCTTGAAATATATAATGCACGGATGAAGAATTTTTCTGCAATTAGCACGTCCATTTGGAGGCCAAAATTTTTCTCGACAAGAACCTGACAAAGACAAGCACCCAACATGTAAGTATTTTAAGATATAGATTTAGACTTTTTTTTTACTAAGTTTATCGAAGTTAATTTATGACTTTTAGGTAAAATTATCTGATGTTTTTATTAAAATCCTAATCTGAATTACTCAATCGTCCACCTACTCTTAATACTTCTTTTGAATATAAGAAAGGATTGAGAGTTTTCAACTTACTGCTCTGCAAAATTCTTCCCTGCCGTTGAAGGCTCCGAATCTGATAAAAAAAATCCGGTAACTGAACATGTTTTACTAAAAATGTCTCTACTTGTTCCAGCTCATCCGCAATTAGTGGGCAACACACCTTCACTCTTTTCAACATCAACACATATAAATCCTCCTGTATAACGCCTCCCTTATACTAAATATCGTTGAAGGACGTTCCATTATCAGTCGATGAGGAACAGTTAAAGACTTCACGGAGTTTCGTACTGCTCTTTGATGGGCGATAGATTCCTTGATGTGTAGCATAGTATGAAACCTCATGTTCAACAATTATAAGACAGCAACAACCTTTTTCATAAAGTTTTGACAGTTGGACTGCGACACATAACTCAAGTCTGGGTATGGTTAAGGTTTTAAGAGGAGATACTCTTGATTTACTTGTAACCAAACTCACTAAAGTGTTTCTATATGAATTTTCGGATTTGCAGTAAACTGGAACACCTCTACTCACACACTATTTAGTCCCGATGTCACAGCCGCTTCAATCGACTCGAACTGCTGCCCTTTCATTTTCTATTTCAACTTGGGAAATAAAAAATAGTCTGGGAGGTGGGTTAGATCTGGTGAGTACGGTAGGTGGTCGATGCTCACAACCTGCATTCTCTCTAAACATTGCTGCACAATGATGGACTAGTGAGACGGATAACTATTGCACCAATTTCCACTGTCCAACAGATCGGGTAACACACGCAGCATTCGTTTCGAAAGCCGATCCATACCATCTTTGTAGAATACCCAGTCACAGTGTAACCTTGAAGAAAAAATCCACAATGTCATATCTGTCAATGACAATCTGTCAATAAAGGTGATTAGCATCGTTTTTGTTTTTGATTTCGAAGCGCGAACTTGCATCGGTCGATACTTTTTCGAACTGGTCCACTCAAAACTTTGATATCGAGACACCAAATCTCGTCTCCGGTGACAATATTTTGCATAATATTTTAATTCCCCATCGGCCACGACAATCAAATATTTGTCGGGGAGGAAATACGGGGTGTTCTTTTTGTTCAGAAGTCAGCGTGCGCTGCATAAAGCGTGCACTGAGATCCCTTTGTTTCAAATCATCCTTCATGATCGTTAGAACCGATCGCGCACTAATGTTTAACGACTGCAATCATTTCGATCGTTAATCGGCGGTCAGATCTCACCAACGCTTGCACACATTTCCATCATTTCGACTTCAACATGACTTGACCTCTTGTCGTCTTCAGTTCAGTCTCTTCCAGCTTCAAAACTCGAAAACTACTTAAATTGACTCCAATTTACTTACTCGATTTGAATTGGATTACTCTAGATTGAAGAGATGATCAAAATATATCACATCACTTACGTCTTTGGTAGAATAAAATAATATTTTAATGCCTTTCGTCATCTCTATAATTTCTACTACTTACTTTGGACACAAATTCTACACATGCATCTCCATTCATGTAATACATTTCACATACATCACACCCTCGCCGTATGACAAAGCTACAAAATGACGAAAAGTGACATTGGGGTTACTACTACAAAAAACGATTTTGAGGGAGATATGGAATTTCCTTTCTTAAGTTCTTTTCATGTTCAATTCAAAAAATAAAAATTACGATTTAATGCGAGTGCTTTCGCACTCATAGTCAACAAAACAATATTTTTTTTTGCTTGTGGCACTCATGCATCCCGCATGTAAAATTTTGGAATTTCGCAATCGTTTTTCATTTAGACAAAGACATTTTTAATGTTTGAAAAATTCTAGTTTGGATTTTTTATGCATTATTATTCTTTCAATAATGGCATAATTGCACATAAAATTTGCTTTATTCTGACTTACCTGCCACTTTAAGTCGAATACTTTGTGGTAGTGTTGCGTTTGATGGAAAATAAATACAATTTATTAAAATATTAAGCATATAATACAGAAAAAAAAAACAGCAAATGAAAGATGTCGGGAAAAAGTTGTTCTAAAGATATCAATTTGTGATTCCTTTTCATCTCTTGATCTCGCAGTTGCCACAACGTACAACTAAAATGTGCACAAAATTTAGAAATGCGAAATTATTCAGAGCAAAAGAAATAGAAAATATTACTGCACGTGATCATCCAACACGAATTTCCGTTTCATTCCCGATCGTTGAAAAATAACGTCTGTCGCAAATACTAGGAAATAGTTTACAATCTTGCAAAGCACAAAAATAACACTCGAAATAGCAAAGATAAAATTCCATGAAAAAATGTTTTTTCAAAAATAATTGCTTTTTTAGCAGTTCCGCTAAGCAATCAAAGTAATCGAAATACTCGGTATACATTCAAATTTTTACAAAACTACCAAATTACGGTTGATTTGAGTTTACTTACTCGGGTGTTTTCTAGCATGAAACTCATTAAAGTATAACAATAAAGTAATGTTTAATATTGCATTCACTAAACTAATAGATAGTGTATAAATGAAACATAATAAAATCAAATATCTGGAAAAACATTTATGTGATGCCTGTGCAAACACACAAACACAAAATCGAACGTAGAACAAAAAGATGGACGGACGGATAGACTGACTTTCGCAACCAAGTTTACTCACTAAATAAAGGTAAGTACTCACTGTATGCAAATTTCTATGAAAATATAAAAACCGTGTGGATGTGTATAGGGGACAGACAGACACCATACACGCAAGAGGCGGATTTGGCATCAGAAGGGTCGAAAACGGATACAAACTTGAAATGGGGTGAAAATATTCAATGTACTAACAAACCATTCTTATTTATATAGATGTGTTATATAGAAGCTTCATGGATTCAAAACATAGTAAATATGCACATCCAAGTCCCATTCAGAACCTTGAGCCTCTACACGTTGCAATCACTTCACTAACTCTTAACAAATGACACAAGGTGGACTTTCACAAATGTCGCATGAGATCCAAAATGGCTGCTCGTCATCTTCTGGACATACGAAGCTCATTTTTCATTTCATGGAACAGTCAATTCCGGGAATGTAGAATTGGAGCGAAGAACCGATATGCCTACACTGAGCATCTGTATATTATAGATCAATGTGATGCCGTTCATCTCTAGATCATAAACGAAGCAGTTACTGTCAAGTACATTTGGTGACGTACTATTTGTCAACCGTTATGGTAAAAGTGAATGGTCTCACTCACCGGACTTGGCAAGATTTGGTTCTTGACTGGGGTTATTAGATTTCCGAGTTTACAGCACAAGATCGTTTTTAGCGGAATCTCTATGGAACCTCCCGTATTCATCCGCATATGCAACATGCTTCCTATACTATTGCTCCCACTCGCTTGCTTCGGAAGTTGAGAAGTTTCGGCTACAAGAGTGGTTCTGTGTTTGCAAATTTCATTCAAAATTTGTTGTATGATATATTTTGCGAAAAAAAAATGTATTTGGAAAATTTCTGCTCTTTCCATAATTTCTGTATTTATCTTGTCAGCTTGATTTCAAAGTCAACTTTACCGATATATTTTTTGTTGATACTTAGACTTCAGAAACTGCAACACTTTGTTATGTTTATTTAATGAACAGAAGTGTTGTATTTTCATAAGCATAAACTAGAAACTGTTCAATAAAGTTCAGTCTTTTAAAAAGAATTCAAGTAAAATATCCATTGATAGGAATGTTTTAATCTGTTATCAAATAATACTTAGCCTTATCTATTTTTAACAGCCCGTTGTGCTACTTCAGTGAGACGTAAATTCAATACCTACCTACGTACCTGTTCTACGGATTTTTTCAGATGCGTCTAACTGCTATTCACGACAACAGCAAAAAGATATTGTACATTTGCGATAACCCTTCTATATTTGGTCCGTTTTGGTACTAAATTGAACACGTCCTATTACCTGCAAAATTGACTTCAATTTTTATGAAATTTTTTACTTTTAAAACATAATATTATATGGTGTAAAATACGTGGTAATTTTGACGTCTTTTTATTAAATTTTCTGTTTTGAATTGTTTGAAAATCGTTTCACTGCTATACCAATAAAATGTATTTGAATCCTTAATCAACAAAAATGGTTTTGTCGAACGAAAATTTGAATTAAATAAAAATGGTGCAAGCACTTTAAATTCCGTAATGTTCAAGAAAAATATAGTTACTGTACCAGTTGGAATTCCATAAATGAAAGCAATTTAAGATGCAATTAATCCAAATGTTTCTACCACTAGATAATAAAAGAAGGTAAAGTAAAATATTCCTCAGAGTCTTAAATGTCTGCTGATGCTACAAAGAAAGCTAAATTAAAGTGTATCCAATTGGGGTAAAAGGCAAGGTTTAGGTATTGGAGGCATAATTCATGACTGCCGTAGAAGAATATCCGAAATTGTAAAACTGATTGGATCTGTTTGGTTAGTTGTGAAGAAAAAAAGCGGTTTATTGTCATATGATATACTTGAATAGAACACACCGGTATTACTTGAAAACTGAATCGTTATTATTGTGGCAAAGAACTGATATTTCGAACATCACGAAACTTATCTATCCACAACTATGATCTCGTTTATTCATATAATTTGTTACAGAACGTAAAATATTAACATAACCATTCCTGAGCTGTTAGCATACTTTGTATGCATATATAGAGGAGAGGAGGGTATTATGGAATACCATTTACATTTCTAAAAATAACTTTACTGATTTGAAATAAAAATCCCCAAAATCATCACGAGTACATACTATAACTAATTGGTATGAACTGTCACTTGTAAAAAAAAATACTATTTATATTGTTGTTATAAAAAAACATTTTTGAAAAAAGGTTCAAATGGAAGTTAATATGAAATAGTCGGGTAATATGAAATAGGTGGTTTAAATCATTGAAAAACAGCTGTAGTAAGGGAGTCAATTTGTCTCTTTCCTTTTAGGCCTACTACATGAGGAACTTTACTTTGAATCACAGACAAACCAGTTTCGTCCACATTAAATAACATGTTAGGAGGATAGTTGTTTTTAAAAACAACATCGATCAGGTCAAAAAATTTGTCTACTGTATTAAATCCCCTGGCTCTGTCAAAAGATGTACCCATGGGTTTACGTACTGAAAGTTTCAGTTTCTTTTTCATAAAAGCGTAGAACCAGTCTTTGCCAGCAGTTTCGTCATTAAATGGATGGGGTATGTTATTGCTAACCGGAATTTTCGTGTCGGGCATTATGGAATACTAGGTATTCCATAATACCCGACACGCCATCTTACAAAATAAATGAACCTTTAAACTGATGGACAAAACATTCCGAGCTAAAAATAGCCCACAATATTTCAAACTACAATTCCTTTAGTGTACATTATGCTTAACATCAATGTTCAAGTCGCATGTGTACTAGTAGGTTAAAATGTTTAAAAATTTACCTACAAAAACTCTGGAAAATCACAAAACACACTTTGTTCTGTAACGAGTGGTACGACAACAACATGTGGTCAACTCTCACTGCACTGCATCATGGGGGTCTTTCTTGAGTAGTTCATGGTATTCCCACGTGATAACAGCACCAATCAGAGCCGAAACCTCGGAATTCCATATTTCCCGACTATTCCATAACAACTCTCTACTACTTTCCTCTCCTCTACTACCACATAGGAGTTGAGAAGTCAAAAATATGAACTACGTATGATTGGTCAGTGTTTCTACCTTTGTGTTCTCCTTTGAAAGATCGAGGGCATTTAAAAATCAATTAGGAAGTCTGTCTACAATTTTAATACAGTTACACCATCGACGTCATGTTTTCTTTTAAATTAAACTGCAATGTTCGATTTTACATTATTCACTTATTTTTTATATTAAATTTAAAATAGTGATAAACCAAACTCTATAATCCGTAAATAGTTTTATTAACAAGTACTGTCATAATGTATACAGAAAATATTTACAATTCCTTTAGTTAGTATGGTTGAAACAAGTAATTTTAAAAGTCCTCTAGCAGCAATGCAAATGAGGCAGATAAGAGAAGGTTTTACTGTAAAGTAAATACAGAGGTCGCTAGTGGTTTTCCATAAATTGGCCTTGATATCGAGAATCCGATAACAATACTTCCCGCTTGAATCAAATATCGAGTTCAAATGGAGACTGAGTTTATTTTTCTGCCAGTACTATATGTTTATAGTTAAAATCTTTTTCGTATTCTTTTTCAGAAATACACGTCTTGATTTGTGGGACAAAGATTTGTACCAAATATACGTAATATGGGAAACACTACCATTTATGTAGATCAGTTAAATTAGTATCTAGAACAACGTTAATCAAAAACGAATTCTTTTGCGTGTTATGTACACATCAACACGAACTAACAACTTTACAGCGTAGTTCTAGACGCATTTAAAATTCTGTTGCCGGAAACTAGAACTGTTGGAATAACGACCATTTTTTTATGTACGAAATTTATACAAGAGACCTATTTCTGCCGTTTTAATTTTACAAGTTTGTTTCTTCATTAATGAACTTTTGTTACATTGATATTTGACTCCGTGATTCAATGATACAGGGAAATTTTTATTTTTATGTCGTTGCAATGGATGTATATGAAGTAGTCTGCGTCTAACACGAAGAATATTTGAAAATCACATCGCTCATACAGACTTAAAAACTTTAAATTTTTAGCTACCACTATTTATTATTTCAAGTGTTGTATAATTAAAAAATAACTACGATATCAATCGCTTGTGTCTTCATAAATTAGAACTTTTAAAAGTGTTTGCACTCTTCAAAGTGTGAATAAGGTATAGATAGAGGAAATAGAAATTTAAGACAAGCTGTAATACCTTTTTAAATTGCAGCGATATTCTATTGTCATATAAGGACTACTTAAAATGATAAAAGGTATATGTTATTGCTATATGTTATTGCGATTACATTGCGGTATTTGTACTCGAATTTAATCTTTTAAAAAATTGCTAAAAATGAACATTTGAAACCGTTAAGTTTTTGAAAATCATTTAGTGAATAAAGATATCATTTCACAAACAATTGAAGAGGTGGGTACAAGAAGGGGTTATGTGACCTTTGTTTACATTTGGGATTTTTGAATTTACGTCGTGCAGAGGTATGTAAAAGAGAATTCTTATGCGGATACTAACAACACCAATCCCAAATACATTCCGTCCAAATAAAAGCCGAATCTTTTAGTGTGTACTATATTTAAGCAATTCATGTCGAAAATTTACGCACCAGCTTTAAAAATTAATAATAATTATTATTTTTTCTCTTTTTGACCATATTATCCTCATTATTTTTAAATTCAGTTAAAGTAAAGCCCCTTTGAGGCTAAGTTCCCCAAAAATCTATCAAAACATAAGACTATAACATTAGACCTTATAACGGACTAAAATTGACTTTAGGTTGACCGTTTCAATGAAGTCCTGTTTATAACAAATTCGTTCATGTGTGTAATGCATCAAGGCTTGCATTAATGAAAGTTCTGTAGTTCGAGATCCTTCCTCTACCACCTTCCGTGGGTGAAAACTAGGGATGCGACATCGATGTCGATGTTTTCAAAACATCGATGTTTTAAAAAAAACATCGATGTATTGGGGTCGATGTTTTTGTAACATCGATGTTTTTGTGTCATCGATGTTTATGCGTGTCGATGTTTTTACGTTATCGATGTTTTATTTTTAAATAAAAAAAAGTACCATTATAAAAATTTAAAAATAACCAAGTAGCATAATTTTTATAATCAGGAAATTGAACATACTTTTAGACCAAAGTGACCAAGGGTGGGTGAAATTTTAAAAACAACGATGGTTTGGGGACGATGTATCATCAACATCGATGTTTTAATTTTCAACATCTATGTTTTGCGGTCATTGTCGCATCAATAGTTGGTAAACCAGTTTTAAGAAATGGGGAAGAAGTTTAAATACACTGAATTTTATAAACATCGATGGTTTGGGGCCGATGTATTATCAACATCGATGTTTTGCTGTAGATGTAGCATCCCTAGTGTATACACGAAGAATTAGAAAGTATAGAAAAAATAGCATATCAGCATATGAAACTCATATTTTATTGCATGTGACAGTCACTATCTGTGAATTGCAAAGTACACTTCCGGATTATCTTTTAAATGTTATGATAGTATTTCTTTTTCCTTATTCCAAGATATTGTGATACTTCCTGTGTTTATTTATACTTCTTAATACTCTTGGAAAGGATATCGTTTCTTTTGATATATTTATGTAAGCTTAAATCGTTTTCCCGGAAGTTAATTTTTTCTTTTATGTATAACGTTGGTGAAAAGATATTTTTTGTAACGGCTTTTTAGTCGATTGGATGATTCTTTGAAGTGTGGACACGGTGCTGTGTTAGAGTATGATGAGATGTAGTTGTAACTGTAATATCGCTACCAATATCTAAATAAATGTTTTTTTTTTTAGTTCTTTTAAAAAAGGCTATTTCTTTTTTCACGACGTTACAGAATGTAGAATTGGGTAAATGAGAACCCACACGACCGAGCCCTAAGATTAATCACGTGTTAGTCTTTAGGGCGGATGTGCTGCGTTTATTAAAAGGGTATCTTACGTTTTCTTGAAGAACCTCTATGCTAACGCAGACTGGAAGACAAACCCAGTCCATGCAGAACGCTACTTGAAAATGCCACAGAAAAAAATGATGCAGTTGTTATTGCAAAATAATCTCCTTCACAAGGTCATGTTTATGCAAGACGGGCACCTCTTCAGAACCAATGAAACAGTTCCTGACAAACACATTTGGTGAAGATCGATTAATGAGCAATTATGCTGAAAATGATTGGTCTCGCTTCACTAGTTTAGATTTGATATAGGGGAGATGTAAATTTCCATGTGTATATACCGTATAAACTAGTCTTTGGCGGAGTTTGAAGGACGTTATTCATACAGATATGCAACACGCTTTAGTTATCGGTGTTCTCATTTGCAAAGATTTGCCGGAATGCAAACTAAACTTAGTTTCCCCTGGAAATCTGCAATTTGTACATGTGAAGCGCCATCTGGATAACATTTTTAACAGGAGAAATTTCCTTGAGAATAATATTTTAATAAACCGCGTTCAAATATGCCACTTCCTTCAAAGTTTATGAATTTTAAAGTGTTTACGTAATTATCAGACTTTAGGTATGCACTGTATAGAATTAGTATTTGTATAAAATGTAAGTACCAACTTGTAAATTTCAATCACAACCACATAATAATATTTTCCTTAACCGTGCGATAGACAATCTAAGAATTGCTGATAAACGTGTTCTTATAAACTATCCGGTTTATTAGGACATAATTACCACCTGTGAATGTTTATTCAATGCTCACATTTTTAAGCTGCCAGCTATTCTCCTTCAGATGGTCAACGCGCCATATTATGTTTTCATATTTTTTTGCTCAATTCAACACCACAGATCATGCATTTAACCGTCCTTCGGTACTGATTCCCTTTTCATTCCCACAATACTACCCGCTCGCTCCATTTGGAACGTGAATTGTACTTCTTATTGTATCAATTAATAAATACTATCTTCTATCTAAATTATTTCCTTTTGTTCCAAGTGCATTGTCACTTCCTTTAACATTCTCCCCTTTTTGCTCTTTTACAATCATTAAATGCTCTTATCAATTCTGAGGTGGAGGTTAGCAGTTTTCTGCAAGGTACTCCGTTATTGATACGTACGTTCTGGATTATATCTTCTGATTCTGGTTCTGTTAAAATTGCTAGCCTTTCCCAGAGTGTGGACAAGGTATACGTAGGTATAAAGTAGAAATTTAAAAGAAGCTCCAATTGTGTATTGAATTCGTTTAATAAAACAATTTATGTAATGTATAAGTACTATTCCTAATAATACAAGTTACCATTACATGTTATTGGGATAGCAGTACGGCGCTTTGACTCGAAATAAATCTTATAAAGTCTTAACAGTTAACGATGGTAAGTATTTTAAAATCATTTCTACTATTACGAAAGGAAGTGTTTGTGTGTGAGTGTGAACTCTCCTCTACGGCACTAACAATGAGATTTGGCACACAGGTAGTCCAAATGTTTAGGAAATTTTCTATTGCGCCCGACATTTAAAATTTAATCTAAAACATTTTAAAATTAATTTATTATTGTTTTCCTTAAAGTGGCAACAGTATGGAGATGACAGATTCTAAATTTATTTTTTCCGTTTCCGTTTGATTTTTCGAGCAAGGATTTCTGGAGACGAACAAAACAAATAAAGTTTTAACTCGAGTTGTTTAGTTCTTTTCTACCTCCTTCATTAAAGATAGATTGAAATTTTTCAACGAATTTGAAATCTGCGGAAAATTTTGCATTATAACGATACCTAAAAATATGATTTTCTTTAAATATATAATTTTTAAATTGTAACTTTTATATTTTTTCCCATACGAATATCTAGTTTAATAAATAAATACATGTCGCTCTGTAACAATTCATAACAACTGAGCTCTGCCCATCTATCAATATTTCCATAAATTGTTGATCGATGTTTTTTTTCTTGATTTATCGTGCTCAGCAGAATACAATTGGTTGAACACAATGAAATCGTCAGGAGCATTGAAATTGGTGCGTGATCAAAGGAATCGAAAAGTTTTGAATCAAAGATTGCTTCCTGTTAATTGAAACTGAATTAATATGTGTGTCTATTGGGGCAGTTTCTTTTTTAATTGCAATACTTAACAAATTGTGATATTGTTCACAGATCATCGCCAACAGTCCGATATGTCGAGTGAGAAATTTATTAACTGCCTACCACTTGTGGTTTGAAATTAGTGATAGGGTTTTAGCGGAAGTTTGCATAGTCCATTTTATCTCCTTCGAATGCAAATGTGTTTGACTGTTTTATACACAAAACAGGAACAATATTTTATCTTATAGATAACTTTTGGTATTGAAATTAGATCTCTTATTGTATTCATCTTTCTTTGCTTTGAGATGTCTTAATAATAAATTGCATTCAGTTTCGTTTAATCGATTTTATTACTTATGCCTTCAAAGACTGAGAGTTATTAAATGACCACAGTTTCAAAAGTTTAATTGGTAGCTCTTGAAACCAAATCCGTCCAGGAACGTTTTGAAAATTTCAATTAAAAACTACTGTACTATACCTTTACTTGTTTGCCTATTCATCAAATACGAAGGAATTGCAGTGTTCAATACTCGATTTCGCGAATTCAGTCAAATTGTTACTTACGTGTTTACTGTCTGTAGAAAGTTAACACTGATGAGGTAGAGTAAAATATAACATACAAAATCGGAGTCCTATAATCTCAGGCTTATAAATTTTTATCCATTATACACTATTTAAAGTAGCCAGCATGTCCTAAAATGATACTGCACATACCAAGCATGTCTCGTAATAGTTTCTCTTTACAAGCACTCAGAACCAAGCTTTTCATGCTGGACCTAATCTTTCCCCCCTATGTAGCCCCTCTTGTTGAATGTTGACACTGGTTTTGTCTACCTTTGTAATCTAGGACTATTATTCTCTTCACTACCAACCATATAAAAAGTGTTTAAAAATCAGGTTTTTTTTAATAAATGTTATGAAATTCTTCAAAGTTTTCAAGTAAATTCCTCTTTTGAATGGTGGCATCATAGGGAGCTAAACATTTTAGGTACACATCCCTCACTCCTTTCAACAACGTCATGTCTCAAAAATCGTGATTTTTCAGGAGAGTGAATTTAAAGTTCAAAAGTAGAATAAATGTTTTAAAAATAAATATTGCTTCTGCTCTCTAGTGGCTAAATATTGAGCTGTGAGATTTGACTGTTGAAGGGATATGCATTCTTTCAGAGTATTCTGAAAACAGGCATACCTAAAAATTGCCGATTTTTGAGATATGACGTTATTGAAACAATATCTTGTTTCTTCATCTTTAAACTTAGCGATTTTTAATTTCTCATTTCATTCAGTACATGATTTTTTTTGTCATTTTATTTTTGTTTCATTTGAATAGAAAAGTTTAATTTCACTTTAGTTGGAGTATTATAATTAATTTTAGTTACGTTTGATTACTTCATATAATTTTTTTGCGTAGCTAATGTTTCATCATAATATAGCTTTTTTCTATTCTTCGAAAGAAATTCTTATTTTTAGGAAATATTGTTTAATCAGGTTTTGGTTTGCACACATCCAGTTGATTTATAAATTGAAGGAGTTTAGACGATATGAAACAGGGCAAGCAATCCAATGAATACAGTACAAGAAAGATTTGCATTCACTTTCGTCATGGAAAGGGTGTAAACATTGGTACTTGTTGGATGGAATAGGAATCCTAATGTTAAATGCTTCGTGGGTCGAAAAAACATTCAACATTGAGCTGAATGTTTAGTGCATCATTGGGTGGTATTGATCTTAAAATTTTTTTTTTTAACTTTTCTGATTATTTCAATAAAACAAACTTTTTTATAGAAACGGAAATGATCTCAACAATATGGCCACATACGGAAAATTGTCCATATTTGTAATAAAATATGAAAAAACATTAAGTACTCTGAATCTTGAATTGATGTATTACGCATGTTCGAATTTAATCTTATTGAGCAGGATTCGAAAGTGTACACTTAATTAAAATACAGAAAAGTGAAAAACTTCAATTTCCTTTTAGTAAAACCTCATTTTGACTTCGAAAATGCAGTTATCACAAAATCTGCATTGTGACGATCGTTGGCACTCGAAATATTCCTCTTCACGACAGCTTACATTTCAGCAATGTTTCGAAATACCATATAGGTTGGTTTAACCATTTAAAATCGTGCTGACAGTGCAAAGGTAGTTAGTTTTGTCTCTGAGATCATTTCTTACCCAACGATCAGTAATACAACTGTCCTCATGTGATAATTAATCGTGAAAACTTTCTTTCTCGGCAGGTTGTCAAACTGTTCCAACATGAAACAGTTTGAAAAACTAAATATCCTTAATACATAATGTTATATTTGGAATTAAAATTAGGTATCGCGTTACATGCCACTTATGTAGTCAGGTTCAAGTCTGAATAGACAATTACAGTAAATTGACGATATTTTAGAAAAATTGCTTATGACATTTTGCCAGAAGTGTCATTTAATCAATTCTTGGAAGCGTCATCTGGGTTTAAAAAGAGGACTTTCTAATAAAGTCTGGCTTTTGACCAAAATTATGTAAAAAGTAGATGTGGATTTTGTCTCTGAACGTTTCCTTTCTTCAACGAAGGTAAATCTATTTTTCAAGAGTAAGACATTTATATTTAAAGCAGAATTCAAAGAGTTGTAAAAGCAAACTCCATTAATGAAATTTTGTTTGGAACGTTTTAGTTTTATCCGTGATCCAATAATGCAGTAAGATTTTTATTTTTATATCGTTGCAATGAATGTATATAAAGTGGTCTGCGACTAACGCGAAGAACATTTGAAAATCATTTCACCCATATAGACCGAAAATATTCAAATTTTTAGCTACCACTATTTATTACTAAAATGTTAAGTCTATAAAAATAACTATCGAGGGAATTTTGGCATACAGCTGTACAGTTGAGCTCCTTAATTCGTTTGCACTCCCAAGAGTGTGAACAAGGTATAAAAATGGAGGAAATGGCATTATAAGACTAGCAGTAATAGCACCAAAAATTGCTGCGATTTTGACAAACGAATATTAAAGGTTTCTTATTGCGATTACGTTACGGTATTTTAACTCTAATTAAATCTTTTCAAATTTGATAACAATAAACAGTTAACACCACTTAGTATTTTATATCATTTTGTGAATAAAGATATAACTTCACAAATAATTCAAGGGGTGAGTGAAAGAAGGGGGTTCTGTGACATTTGTTTACATTTTTGATTTTGCGTCGGGGAGAGAGGTATGAACAAGAATCTTCCGTCCAACAAAAAGCCGAAAAATTTTACGGTGTACCATATTGAAGCAGTTTGTGTCAAAAATATACTCACAGCTTGTAAAATTAAAAAAAAAAATTTTTTATTTATCCTTTTCCGAACATACACTCATTGCCATAAAAAATTTGCGCACCATGAAAAAGTCGTCGAAATGAAACGAAATTTTACACAAGTACTACTTTGATATAAGTAAATGATTAGAAAATCAAAGAAAAAGGATCAGTTATTGCAGAAAAAAGTACAAATGAACGTAAGTTTTAGTACTCTGTGGGATACCCTCTAGCGCGAATGCACGATACGATGCGAGCGGGCATTGATGCATACAAGTTCCGTATGATGTCCTGAGACATCTCGTTCTACAGTTGCTGTAAACGCGCCTCTAGTACCCAACTCGTAGGGTGTCCAACTTGCCGTCCCTAAAGACACATATATTCTCGATTGGTGACAAATCTGGGGATCGAGCAGGCCAGGGAAGGGTGGTAATGTGGTGGAGGCAGTCTTGTGGCATCCTTGCTGTGTGTGGACGAGCATTGTCTCGTTGAAAAATGGCTATAGCGAGCCCTGCCATGAGTGGCTGAAGGATGTCATGGACGTACCGCTGGGCTGTCATTGTGCCATGGATCAATATAATCATCAATCGTAAGCAATGGCACCACATACCATCACAGCAGCAGTGGGAGTGGTGTGTCGCTGTAAAGCGAATGCAGGATTGAGGCGCTCACCACGGGGCCTCCACACACGAACACGATTGTCATCACTGCTCAAATTGAATCTAGATTCGTCGCTGAAGATGACCTGATTCCATTCCGTTGCAGTCCAATCCAGTCGTGTACGACACCACTCCAAACGGAGGAGTCGGTTTGTGGGTGTCATTGGCAGCACACGCAATGGGCGCAGGATTTAGTGCACTCAAACAAGCTCTGCCTACCTGTTTTATACTCCAAGGAGAACGAAGTTCAATGCCCTCTAGTGGCATTATACAGTGCGCAATCACGCTGCATTTCTTATCATTTGCATATCTAGCCGACATGTACCTTCATGCCAAGTTTCGTTACGATCCCACTATTATTTCTTGGTGATCTACTTTTTATGTCAATGAGTGTATTGCCTTCAGTATTTTTAATTGCAGAATAAGTAATAAAAACTCCTTCGGTTCTAGGTTTCCTGAAAATCTATTAAAATATAATACATTAGAACATTATAACGGACTAAAAGTGATTTTAGCTTAACCTTTTCAATGAAAGTCCGGTTTGTAACAATTTGCTATATTTGTTTAATACATCAGGGCTTACATCAATGAAAGTTCTGTAGTTCGTTATAAAATTGTTTATTTTTAAAGCATCCAGTTTACAACAATTTTTATGTCATTATTTTTGCTTTACTTTTTGAATTAAAGGTAATTATGTTAGTGGTTTTGAATGCTTTATAAAGCTGAGGCTTTCTGTTGTCTTCAAACCGAATATCCTTCTCATCGCCAAGGATAATTGGTTAGTCGAAAAAACACTTGGAATAACGGCTGCGAAAGATCAAAAAGATTTGTATTGGCGTAGACTTCAAAAGGACTACATGAAGGGTTTTGAGTGTAAACACTTAAACACTACTCATGGATAAAGATGAATTCAGTGAGAAGCCATTTTCAAATTAATTTCTAATATAAATTGTTACTATTGAAATTTCTCTTTAGATTCCACAACGTTACCCTACACATCAGCTTCCAGTATTTCCTCCAATAAGGATACTTTTTTCTTTCCAAATTTTACAAACTTCAGATTTAACGTTTCTCTTCTCCACGCTACCCTTTCTCCCGTAACGAAAATTACCACCCAAATTGAATCAATTATTCTTTCTAATTTGAGGACCTCGGTACCCCGGATGTAAAAATGACGGATTAGCAACCAGAGGGCTGCGAGTTCGAATTAAATGGCAGAATGTCGTGTTGAAAGGGGGCTGGTGAACATTAAATCAGTCGTGACCTAAAATGTCCTGACTTTAACGTGGTGTATAAGATTTAAGTGTGGGATGCCAGCCAAGGTGTTGTCTCGTCATCTGACTGTTGTTCATATTTACGTGGTGTTGTCCTCGGGTCTTTCCCTTCAGGGTTTGATCCCCAACCGTCGCCAGTAGCCCGATGTGTTAATCCAGGGCGACATTGATTGAAAATTAATTTTTCTAATTTAAGCTTTTGGATTTAACTCTTTTTTTTGCATCAAAATTGACAATTTCAATTTCTTTTCATTATTTGCTGCATCAAATTGGAAACATATTATATATTTCTATCTTTTACTTTCAAGTGGAAAATTTGTATTTTTCCCCCAGTAGTCAATGGGAAAGTTGTACTCCAAAACGAGTTTCGAGTATTTTTGGAAGTCGTATAAAAAAGGATTATTTGATGGTGTTGAATTCGTTTCGTGTATTATATTGTTTAATTTTTCGATATGCACTTCATCACTGCTGTAATGCCATTTTATATCAACTACTAGCCTCTACGTGGCTAGACCGGCGTTGCACTTGTCCGTGGTGTAAGTTATTAATCTGTTGTAAAAATTTTCGCAGACTCCAAATCCGTTGAAATTTTTAATCAATCTTTAACGGTCTAGGACAGGGACGGCGAACCTTTTCAAGGAGTGCTCAAATTTTGTACATTATCTTTTAAGAACTAGTTCATGGGTCATTTGGACAGGTGGAAGGAACATGGCAAAAAACTACTTTTTTTGATTCTCAATTTTTTAATCGTTTGAGAATATAACGATTCCTTTTTGTTTTGCAACTTTTACTTTTGCAAGTGAAGAGCAAAATACCGATATAAAATGGGGAAAATCATACCCAGCCCCCCTGCACTGAGTTTTTAATGAACATGGGAAAAAACATATAAAAATATGAAATATTATATTTTGATCTTTAATATTATAAAAGGAAGTGTTCGTCGGTCTGTTTGTTTGTTTGTTGCCAGATAAGTCCTGACGAATCTATGGCACTTACAGTAGTGGGATTTGGCACACAGGTAGTGCGAATCTTTTGCAATTTTAGGGTCGAGGCGAATTTTAAAATTCAATCTAGAACATTTAAAAATGAATTTAATATTTTTTTTATCACCATTCTTCATTCTACCGCGGTAATTCCAAGGAATTAAGAAACATAAAAATTTAGACTTTTCGACCTCACGTGTCACCTTGATTTTTGAAGTTTTTTTCATCTCTGGGGAGAGAACACATTCTAATTCCTTCGTTTGTTTCGAGATTCATTCATTTTGATTTCCTGCGAAACGGATTCCATTAAAGCATAATATTACTTTTGTTATCACTGGCGTTCTTCAGTGCTTTTTTTCTATCTCAGCGATCGTTAAAGGTAGAATAAAGATTTTAACGGATTTGAAATTTGCGGAAAATTTTACAACACATAGATACCTTTTCCGTTTGATTTTCTTTTAATCTTTTATATTTTCGCAAGAGATTGTGACGTCACGTGAACTTTCCCTTTCCAAAAATAAACAGATTGCATTATCTGCCCTTCACGTTAAAATAAAAACAAAAGCAGATTTTCATTTAAGTGAACGAGAGCAAAGAAAAAAAAATTGACTGTGATTGTTAAGTTCTTTTTTCGTAAAATCGGAATCGTTTTAGACAAATTGAAACTTTCAACGGATTTGAAATCTGTGGAAAATTTTACACCATATAAAAACGAAACGCACGGCCAACGCCGGTCTAACCACGCAGTGGCTAGTAGACAATATAGTCACAGGTATGTGTATGTACAATAAAATTAAAGTATATTTAATGAAAACTCTGTTGTTGTTTTTTGTCAGATAATTTCTAAATAATAGGTTCATATTCAATATTCTTTAGTTTAATGCTATTTGCAGTCGATTCATTTTCTAATTTTATTTCAATTATTAGACTTTACAAATTTTATCGAAGAAAACAATTTTTCTCATGAATATGTGGATCCAAACATCTTTAAAAGAGCATGAGCAAGTTTCTTCATTGATATAAAATTATTTGGTAAAGAATCCCATACGTTTAATATAACATTAGTGTAGGATCATATTAATTTCAGACATTTTCCCTTCGGCTTCGGAAATCAAGTTATCAAATTTATTTTTCCAAACTATGCTGCTTTGAAATTTAACTAATTCCATTTCTAAATCACGGATACCTAGACACTTAAAATTCGTTTAGCTCCATTGTTTCAAACTTCGTTTTGTATGGATATAAAATAAAGTGAAATGTATTTTCCATGCTTTTAGATTGCTTAAATCTCTCCTCAAAGGCTTGTTTTATTTACTGTATGATCATTAAATATTTTCCTATTGCATTTTCTTGAACGTCAAGTGTATTTTCCATTGTTATTGTATTTTGAAAATGTTTTGAGGATAATATTTCATGATTTTCATATCCAAATCCGTAACTAGTAAAGATGTCAAGTTTCGTCATATATATACTAATATTCTCAAACATCATTCAAACAGTTTGACCATTTCATTGAAGTTTTTTATTCAGTTAATTAAAATGCTGAGTGATGTCACATAAAACATAAAATCATTTAACCAATCTATATTTGAAAATTCGTCAAAACTATTGTTTCTTTCTTTCAAAAAGAGCGTAATTTCTTCTAATAAATAACAAACCGTTTAAGAACTTGACGGGAACTGAGCCATCGAACATTGTTGTATGTCAAAATCCCTGAATACTGGAACTCCACTTACTTGGGAAATGCGTAGCAAACACCGGTGGTTGGAAAAAGTTCAGAATGCATTCACCTAACCCCGCAAAGTACTGCACGGGCTACGCAGTGGCTAGTAAGTATATAAAAGTCAACGCGTGGGTGATTTAAAAACCTGCGCGGGTCAGTGTCTCACCCACGAGTCATAGGTTCGCCATCCCTGGTCTAGATTCTGATGTTTCTTCTTTCGCGGAAGAAAGGCGTTGAAAATCCGATGGAGAATAAAACTATTAAATTGATTTAAAAACCTTCTAGAGTGAATTTTAAAATTCGCCGCGACCCAAAAACTGCAAATAATTTGGACTTCCTGTGTGCCAAATCTCATTGCTGTATGTGCCATAGAATAGTCAGCATTTTGCGGCACGAAACAGACAAACAAACGAACACTTCCTTTTTATAATAGTAGAGATATCATGTTCGGTACTTAGAAATCGATTCATTTTAAACTCATAAGTCTGAGAAAAGAAACTGGATACCAACACAACGATTTGTTAAAAGTCATTAGAGGTTGGGAACTAATCCAATGTTGTGACACGGGACAATTCATAAGAACACAGTAAAGTGCAAAACATCCAATATCCTCTTAAATTTTTTCTTCAAAATTGTATTAAGAAAAGATCTGCCTTGTGACGATGATAAGTTTTCAAAACATGCTTTTCCTGACTTAATAGCAAACATCCCAGCAATTTTCAGAAAATCTATCTGGATTGGTTTTAAAACACTCTAAAATAATTCTAAGGCTATAAAGAAGATTGGGTTCGTATATGGTTAGTATTGTCTCATCATTGTTATTTTCGGTTATATGATTAAAATTACTGTTGTCCTTATGTGATTATTAATATAAAAAAAACTTTATTTCAACTTAAAACAGAGTTTGAAATTTAAAACTCCATAACAAAACTTTAAAATAATGTTAGATTTTTGTAACTAAAAATAATAGGTTCTTCATATTATTATAAATGCCATTTGTGTACAAATTTCTATTGACGATTACAGTAGTTTGTGCAGCATTGTTTTTGAAAATTACACGAGAGGAAGAAGCATGATCTAATCACTTCTCGGAAGCGTCATCTGGATTTAAAAGAGAGCACTTCTTAATAGTTCTTGGCTTATGAACAAAAGTGTGGATGGAACTTTTGATTTGTCTCTGAATATTTATTACTTTCCTTCAGAAATTCTATTTTCTTTGCGTAAAACATTAATTAAAATAAAATTTTAATTTAAAGCAATGTAAAAATATACTTTGCATCAATTGTGTTGAATGCGCTCAGTAATGTGCTCAATTAACTTCGAAGATTTCACTCTAGATATTAAATGGCTATTAACAATTTAAAGGTGCAGATATTTTTAGGGCTTGTGATTTTCATTTCTTGGTCCAAAGGGTCCTTTGGTTTAATAGATTGGTTTCAGCGTTACAGAACTATTCCAAGGAGGAAAATTTAAAGTGGTTGAAAATAAGTATGCGCAAAATGTTCGAAACGCTGTTGAAATTGTGCAATGTTTGAGGAAAAATTAAATATAAACGTAGAATACAATATATGTTTCTACCACTAGATGATAAAACAAAAGATATTCAAATAAAATGAGTTACTTTTATTGGAAGTTAACATCGTATTTTCTCTATTTGCCTCTTTAATTAAAGTGTCGCCAATTGGTGATACGGGTTTTCAAACAGAATGCTCGGAATAAGAATTATTGCTATTACTGAGAGTGCTAAGAAATTATATTTGAGATTGTGTGTAACTGATTAAATCATATAGTTGTGAAGTGAGTATGCTTTTCTTTTGCATTTTTATACCTGGAAGTACAATCGAATGGGTACCTTCGCGGCAAAGGAACTTTAGTCGAACACACATATTTTACCAACCATAAATAATTATTTTAAGCGTAAAAGAACTCTTTTTTTCCAAAATACCAGTGAATATTTTTTTCCTTACCTTTACAAAATTCCGATTTAACATTTCTCTTCTCCACACTACCCTTGCTTCTTAACCGAAAATTGTTCATGTAAAAATATAATTAGGTGTTTTCAAATAATTCTCAATTTAATGGTGGGATATGATAAATTTTTCTACCAGTAGATGATAAAACAAAAGATATGCAACTAAAAGAATTTTTCTGGGTCGTTGGAAAAAATTCGAGTTCGCTACAATTTTCAATTAAAGTGTCGCCAATAGATCATACGGGAATATACACAGAGGTCTTGGAATAAGAACTACTACCACTATTGATATCCCCTTAGACAGTTGTTACTGTGACTGCTAAGAAAAGATATATGATATGTAACTGTGATTGAATCTATGCTATTCTTTTGTCTTTGAATACACCGAAAGTATTTTACATCTGAATCGGTGACTGCGTGGCCAAGGAACTTGGGTCTAACGCACATTATATTTTACCCACCCCAACTAATCATGTCAAGCGTAAAGGGAACTCTTTTTCCCAAAATACCTATGACGATATTTTTTTATCGTCTTTACAAACTGCAGATTTAACATTTGTCTTCTCCACGCTATCTTGCTTCTGAAGCGAAATTGTTCATGCAAAAAGAGAATTGGGTGGTCGAGAATATCTCAGAAATAAATATATCGCTATCTTCACAATTAACTATGTTCAGTGCAGAATAAAATGCAACAAGACCACGTAAAGTCGGAGTGAAATTTTATTTAAAATATGTTATTTATTTATAAAATAGATATATTCTAAATATTATATGTATATAATAATTTTATAAATAAATATGTCCATCCAAGATCATTCGCCTCCTTTTCGCAAACGTAATTCCTTTATCAACTACTTATGGCTTCATGTCTTTCCAAATTATCTCCCTCTTATCAATGTATGTGTGTTCACTATGCGATATAATTGAATATCAACACTGCACTGTTTATGATCTTAATCACTTTTTTCAGCCCTCTTATGGAAACAGTTTTTATTATTCCATTTGTAAACTTTTGTTGCATTGATATTTTATTCCTATATTCAATAATCAGAATAATTTTTATTTTTATTTAGTTGCAATGGATGTATATGTAGTGTCTTTCTTCTAACGCGAAATAGTTTTCAAAACATTTTGCCCCCAAAAGACTTGAAAACATTTACTTTAGCTACCACTATTGAATCTTAAAATACTTATTAATTTAAAATAACTTTTAAGTTTATATGAATTATTTCTTCGGAATCTGGTGCTGTTTAATAAAATTCTTCGCATTCTCTAGAGCAGTGGTGCGCAAACCGTAAATCGCGACACCTCCTCAATTCGCGTGAAAATAATTGTGAGTAGCCAAATTCCAGAAAATTTATTTGAGAAAAAAATATATAAGGTTTTTCTTCAACAAATATCAGTTACCAGTAAAATAGTGAAATGATATACAACTGGCACAATTCTCTTTTTTTAACTGACAGATATGAAAGTATAAGTTGTGTTAGAAAGTAGTTTTTCATTTTTTTAAATGTTTTTTTTTTTTAATCATTTTATGGTAAACATTTCTGGTATATCCAAACCAATACGTTTCGGCGGCAGTTGGCGAATTACCCTTAGTTTTTAATGCTATTTGTTTCCATACTAGATTTTAATTTTCTGGCGTCATTTTAGCTAATCCTTTTGTTAGTGCTATGAGTTTCGTAATATGGAATTTGCCAAGAGAGGCAATACTATTTCTTTCAGAAAGAAATATTCCTCACAAAGATACACATTTTACACATTTATATAGTAATTCATTTTTTTCAATGTAATGTTTATTGATTTGTTTTGTGCAGGTTATATAGGAAAGAGTGGTATAGGCTATAATGGAAGAGTTCCCTTTTGATTATTACTGAATAATTCGTTGCAACTAGTTGCTTTAAAAGTTTCCTCCAAAACCTGTTCTCGATATTCATATAGCTTAGAAACCTGTAGAACATCAGAAAGTCGTAGAATTAGTTCCTTGCATCCCCGATTGCGAAACGAAGCCAATTCAGCAGTTCTACGATTTCTCAACTAATAGATTAAGTCGTTATTAGAAAAATCACAACCGCTAAAAATATGTAGTAGAGTTGTTTACAGTATGAATATCTTATCCAGGATATAGGTCTATTAATTAAAAATGTGTCCCAAATTGGTGATCATGGCAAGTACTAAGATAAGTACAATTTTAGTTTAGTATCGAAAGGGTTTACAAGAGTGTTCTGTGTATGCAAATTCGATTCAAAATATATGGCATGATAATGTGTCAAACAGTTGAAACTGTGTAATGTTCAAGAAAAATATGTTTACTACACTAGTTGGAATTCGATAAATGAAAGCAATTTTAGATACAATTAAACCAAATGTTTCTACCACTCGATAATAAAAGAAGGTATAGTAAAATGTTTTTGAGTCTTTACAGCCTATGTGTTTGGCAGTTTTCTGCAAGATACTTCGTACTTGATACGTCAGTTCCGTTCAGTGCTATAACAATGGTTTCAATGGCTCCACCCCCTTTGGAAAGTGAATTGGACTTCTTATTGTATCAATTACTAAATTCTATCATCTATCTAAAGTATTTACCTTATCCATAGTGCATTGTCACTACCTTTAACTTTCTTCCCTGAGTTTTAAGTTTACAACTATTAAATTCTCTATTAATTCTGATGTGGAGGTTCGCAGTTTTCTACAAGGTACTCCGTAATTGATAAATTTGTTCCGTTTTTTGCTACAGCAAAAGCTAAATAAAGATGTCTCCAATTGGTGACACGGGGTAAAAGGAGAAGTTTTGGAATTGGAGCAATAATTCATGTCTGCCTTAGAATAATATCCTATTCTGTAAAACTGATTGAATCTGTTTGGTTAGTTTTGAAGAAAAAAAGCGGTTTATTGTTTTGTTGATATGCTTGAATAGCACACACCGGTAGTACTTAAAAACTGAATCGTTATTGTTGTGGCAAATAACTGATATTTCGAACTTCACATGACTTCTCTATCCACAACTATGATTTCATTTATCCATATAATTTGTTACAGAACGCAAAGTAGTAACATAACTGCATTCCTGAGCTGTTAGCATACTTTGTTCGCATATATACACCCGCATAGGAGTTAAGAAGTCGGTCTTTTGCAACCTTCAACTCAGATCGATCAGTGTTTTTACCTTTGTGTTTTCCTTTGAAATATCGAGGAACGTATCAAATATCAGTTACGGAGTTTGTATACAATTTTAATACAGTTGCATCTTGTGTTTTTTTTTTATATTTAAACTGCAGTGTACAATTTATTATATTATTCACTTATTTTTTATATTAAATTTCAAATAGTGATAAATCAAACTCTTTTACCCGGGAATATTTTTATTAACAAGTAGAGAAATAATGCATACAGAATATCCTTAGAGTCCTTAGAGTTTTATTTAGTTTGGTTGAAACAAGTAATTTTGAGTGTCCGCTAGCTGCAATGCAAATGAGGCAGATAGAGAAGGTTTTACTGTAAAGTACACTGCTTTCCACCGTAAATGCAACACCCTGAAGGAAGTATGCAAATAATATGAAATTTACAACATGCATTAGCGTAGATGGGATATGCAAATGATCATAATTTCAGCGCAGACGCACATCTCGTGCGCCTGTGGCGCCACTTCAAAGCGGTATTTAAGGCTTGGAGATTTCGACGATTTTAAGTACGGCAATTGTGTATTTCTTGTGGGTTTTTTCAAAAAAACGATCAATTATGCCTCGTAGAAAACAGCGATCATCTTTTGATCAAGTATCCGAGTTCGACAGAGGAAGGATAGTGGCCTACCGAGATTGTGGATTATCTTTCAAGGAAATCGGTTGTCGTGTTGGACGAAACCAAACAACTGTAATACGGATATGTGATCGTTGGATGCAGGAGAGTACGACGGACCGCCGTGTTCGATCGTATCCACCTCAGTGCACCACTTCACGTTATGACAGGCATAATGTGCGTATGGCAGTGACGGATCGCTCAGCCACATCACGAACCATAGCACAGCACATTCAGTCTGTAACGCATCATCCAGTGTCTGCGCGTACCATTCGACGCCGTTTACAGCAGGATGGTCTGTCCGCAAGACGCCCATTGCTTCGTCTACCCTTGACGCAAAACCACAGACGTCTCCGCCGCCAATGGTGCGATGAAAGAAGGATGTGGACGCTAGAATGGAATGAAATTGTGTTTACTGACGAGTCACGCTTCTGTCTGCATCACCACGATGATCGGATTCGAGTCTGGAGACACCGTGGAGAGAGGACGCTGAACAGCTGCACCGCCACACTGGTCCTGCACCGGGTATTATGGTATGGGGCGGTATTGGATATCACTCTCGCACTCCTCTAGTACGCATTGCCGGTACTTTAAACAGCCAGCGTTACACTCCGAGGTGTTGGAGCCAGTTGTACTTCCTTACCTTCAGGGCTTGCCCACAGCCATATTTCAACAGGATAATGTGCGACCACACGTAGTACGCATTGTCCAAGGGTTCTTCGTCAATCGCCAGATTGAATTGCTTCCCTGGCTAGCTCGCTCTCCGGATCTTTCGCCGATAGAAAACATGTGGTCCATGGTTGCTCAACGATTGACCCAGATTACATCCCCAGCTGCCACACCAGATCAACTTTGGCAACGTGTGGAAGCTGCTTGGTCTGCTGTACCCCAAGAACACATCCGAAGTCTCTTTGAATTAATGCCAAGGCGTGTGGCAGCGGTGATCTCCAAAAATGGCGGCTACTCTGGCTACTGATTTTGGCAGGAACCACACTCCACGGAAGTCTATAACTTTAATCACTTGATACTTGGTCAACATGTTATCTACAAAATAAATTTTGTTGTAATGTCTCTTGTCTTTCTTGGTGTTGCAATTTGGGTGGCCAGCAGTGTAAATACAGAGGTCGCTAGTGGTTTTCCATAAATTAGCCTTGATTCCTACAATCCGATAACAGTACCACCCGCTTGAATCAAAAATTGAGTCCAAATCGGAACAGAAAGGTTTATTTTTCCGTCAGTAGCTTATGTTTATAATTAAAATCTTTTTCGTAATTTTTTTCAAAAATACCGTTCTTAAATTATGGGACAAAAATTGAAACCAAATATCCGTAGTATGGGAAACACTAGCATTTATGTAGATTGGTTAAAGTAGCAGTTAGAGCAATGTTACTCAAAAAGAATTTTTTTTTGCATGTTATGTACACGTCAATACGAACAATGTCGCTTTGGAAGCATTTGAAATTTTGTTCTCGAAAAACTCCAGAACAGTTGGTATATCAACCATTTTTTTATGTACGCAATTTATACAAGAGAGCTATTTCTGCCGTTTTCAGTTTTTATTTCTCCTTTAATGAACCTTTGTAACATTGATATTTGACTCCGTGATTCAATAATGCAGAAACATTTGGATGTCGTTGCAATGGTTGTATATGCAGTAGTCTGCGTCTAACGCGAAGTATATTTGAAAATCATCTCTTGCCCATATATACTAAAAACCTTTAATTTTTAGCTACCACTATTTATTTTTCAGAATATTTAATAAACAAATTAAATAACATTCATTAGAGTTATCGGAATAAACTTTTAAATCTGAAGAATTTAAAATGTTTGCACTCTCTAGAGTTGGAACAATGCATAGACAGAGGAAGTAGGTAATTAAAACAACCTGTAATAACTTTTTAAATTGCTGCAATATTCTAGTATCAAACAAGGACTACTTAAAATATTAAACATATTTGTTATTGCGATTACATTGCTGTATTTTAACTCTAATTGAATAGATAAAAATACTGCAAAATAAGCAGTTGACACCACTAAGTATTTTAAAATCATTAAGTGAATAAAGATATCATTTCGCTAACAATTCAAGGCTTGAGTGAAAGCAAAGGTTGGGTGACGTTTGGTTACATTTGGGATTTTCGTCGGGGAGAAGAAAGTATTTAATAATTTTTCTCTTCGCAACTATACTATCCTCAGTATTTTTAATTGCAGATAAATAATAAAGCCACTTCTGGGCTAAGTTCCCTGAAAATCTATTAAAATATAATACATTACAGCCTTATAGAGGACTAAAAGTGACTTTAGGTTGACCGTTTTAATGAAAGTCCTGTTTGTAACAAATTCCTATAGAGGTGTAATGCATCAGGGTTTACATCAATGAAAGTTCTGTAGTTCGTTATAAAAGTGTTTATTTTTAACGCATCCAGTTTGGAACAAATTTTATTTCATTCTTTTTGCTTTACTTTTTGATATAAAAGAAATTTGTGGTTTTAAGTGCATTTTGAAGCTGTTTCTGTTGTCTTCAAACAGAATATCCTTCTCATCGCCAAGGCTAACTGGTTAGTCGAAAAAACACTTGGAGTAGCGGCTGCATAAAATCAAAATTATATATATCGGCGCCGGCTTATAAACTACTACAGAAATGGTTTTGAGTGTCTACATTTAAACACTGCTCAGGGATAGAACAAATATTTCCATTTTAGAGATTATTGAGGGAGAAGCCATTTTCAAATTAATTTCTAATATGAATGGTTAATATTTAAATTTCCCTTTCGAGTCCACAACGTCACCCTAACACATAAGCTCTCAGTATTGCCTCCAATAAGGATATTTTTTTCGCGATTTTATGTGGTGTTGTCCTTGGGTCTTTCCCTTCATGTCGAAGATTTATTTACCTGCTTTAAAAATTATTCATTTTTCTCTTTTCGACCATATTACCCTCATTACTTTTAAATGCAGATAAAGTAAAGCTCCTTCGGGGCAAAGTTCCCCGAAAATCTATGAAAATGTAATACATTACTACCTTGTACTTTCGTTTGTTAGTCCATAAAAGCTAAACTTCTAACCGAGTGAGGAAAAGACGTACAAATTTTCAGTCTTCAGCCGTTTTTTAAAGAATACCACTAAACATGATTTTTTTGCAGAACGCCGAGTTTTTGGGAAATTTCAATTTGGTTCCTAATAATGTTTTTAATTCTGGAAATATCGGGACATTTGCCTTTTTTTTTTCTTCTTTCAACTGCTATGTATCTGTCTTATTACCATTGGCGAGCGTATGACCATATGAAGCTCATATTTTATGGCATGGGAGAGTCACTACCTGAGAATGTAGAACTGGGTAAAGGAGAACCCACACGACCGAGCCCTTAGATTTATCACGTGTTAGTCTTTAGTGCGGATGCACTGCGTTTTTTAAAAGGGTATCTTACTTTTTCTTGAAGAGCCCCTATGCTAACGGAGACTGGAAGACAAACCCAGTCCATGCAGAACGCTACTGGAAAATGCCACAGAAAAAAATGATGCAGTGGTTATTGCAAAATAATCACCTTCACAAGGTCATGTTTATGCAAGACGGGCACCTCTTCATAACCAATGAAAGAGTTCCTGACAAGCACATTGGGTGAAGATCGATTAATGAGCCCTTATGCTGAAAATAATTGGTCTCGCTTCACTAGTTTAGTTTTCATGGTGGGAAGATGTACATTTCCTTGTGTATATACCGTATAAGCTAGTCTTTGGCGGAGTTGCGCTGTGAAAACTCCTCTATTCATACGTTTATGCAACGCGCTTTATTTATAGGTGTTCTCATTTGCCAAAATTTGCCTGAATGCAAACTAATCTTAGTTTTTCCTGGAAATCTGCAATTTGCACATGTGAAGCGCCATCTGGACAGCATTTTTTCTCTTCCAGAAGAAATTCCCTTGAGAATAATGTTTTAATAAACCGTGTTCAACTATGCCATTTCCTTCAAAGTTTATGAATTTTGAAGTGTTTACGGAATTATCAGACTTCAGGTATGTACAGTATATAATTAGTATTTGTATAAAATGAAGGAACCAACTTGGAAATTTCAATCACAATCCCTTAATTATATTTTCCGTAACCGTGTGATAGAATAATCTTAGCATTGCTCTTAAACGAGTCCTTACAAACTATCCTGTTAATTTGGAAATAATTTTATCCGTCGTCACACTCGTACAAATTACCACCTCATGGCCTATGAATTTTTATGGAACTAGGGGGCTCCGCCCCCTGCTCGCTTACGCTCGTCAAACCCCAGGGATTGCTACGAAATCCCATTTGGTTTGCTTCGCAAATCAACACTCCTTTCACAGAATCCATTTGGTTAGCTTCGCAAACCAACATTCCTTTCGCCGAGTGAAACTATCTGAATAATTCGTATTATCCTGATTTCACTTTCCGGACCATGACGTCACAGCGAGGGCTTGGCCCACTGCTCGCCGACCCCCGAGGATTACTACACAATCCCGTTTGGTTTCCTTCGCAAGACTGAAAATTTGTATGTGTTTTGCTCACTCGCGGAAGAAATTTCGCTTTTTTCAATTTTGCCACTTAATAAACCCTAAACTAATAGCCGCATCGGAAACAAATCTTAATAATTGTCCAGGGAATACGATGAAGAACAACCCATGTTAATTTAGTTTTTTTTCCAATCAGTACTTTCTCGGGAAGCCGTATAAGAATCGAGCTAAACAACGCAGTTTTCAATCCTGCGTCGGCAACTTTTTTAATATAGAGAGATACCCACTTTTATAAGCTGCCAACTATTCTGGTCAACGCGCCATATTATGCTCGCCTTGAAATCACCCACAGAGATCTTGATATTGAACCCATTTTTGAATACATCCAAACCCTTTCAATAAACGTTTTTCATAGGATTTCGCACATACTATATGCACACCTTGAAAAGATCCTTCCATATGACACCTCCTTGTGTAATCTCGCAAGAGACCTAATCTCATCTCGATTGCGATTTTCATACCTTTCCTCCACGTCCAAATCGTCGAATTCAGAGAAACTCCTGTATCCACCACCTTGATTTTTTTTTCATATTTTTTTGTGTTATATTTTTTTACCCTAATTAATCCCACAGCTCATGCATTTTCACCGTCCTTCTTCGGTTGTACCCGCCCCCTTTGGAACGTGAATTGGACTTTTAATTGTATCAATTAATAAATTCTATCTTCTATCTAAATTATTTTCTTTTGTACCACGTGCATTGTTACTTCCTTTAACACAATCCAATTATTGCTCTTTTGCAATCATTAAATTCTCTTATCAATTCTGAGGTGGAGGTTAGCAGTTTTCTGCAAGGTACTCCGTTTTTGATACGTCCGTTCCGGATTATATCTTCTGATTCTGGTACTGTTAAAATTGTTAGCCTTTCCCAGAGTGTGGACAAGGTATACATAGGTATAAAGTAGAAATTTAAAAGAAGTTCCAATTGTGTATTGAATTCGTTTTATAAAACAAGATATGTAACAGATAAGAAGTACTATTCCGAATAATACAAGTTACCATCACATGTTATTGGGATAGCAGTACGGCATTTTGACTCAAAATAAATCTTATAAAGTCTTAACAGTTAACGATGGTAAGTATTTTAAAATTAGCTCTACTATATATATATATATATATATATATATATATATATATATATATATATATATATATATTATGAAAGAAGTGTTTGTGTGTGGACTCTCCTCTACGGAACTAACAATGAGATTTGGCACACAGGTAGTCCGAATTTTTAGCAAGCTTTATATCGCGGCAGAATTTAAAAATTTAATCTACAACATTTTAAAATTGTTTTATTGGACTTAATTTAATTTTGTTTTCCTTAAAATGGCAACAGTATGGAGATGACCGATTCTAAATTTATTTTTTCCGTTTCAATTTGATTATCCGAGGAAGGATTTCAGAGGACGAACAAAACAAATAAAGTTTTAACTCGAGTTATTTAGTTCTTTTTCTACCTCCTGGATCATTAAAGATAGATTGAGAATTTCAACGGATTTGAAATCTGCGGAAAATTTTACATATAACGATACCTAAAAATGTGATTTTCCTTGAATATCAATTTTTAAATTGTAACTTTTATATTTTTTCCCATACGAATGTCTAGTTTAATAAATAAATACATGTCGCTCCTGTAACAATTGATAACAATTGAGCTCTACCCATCTATCAATACTTCCAAAAATTGTTGATGTATGTTTTTTTTTCTTGATTTATCGTGCTCAGGAGAATATAATTGGTTGAACACAATCAAATCTTCAGGCGCATTGAAATTGGTGCTTGATCAAGGGAATCGGAAGGTTTTGAATAAAAGAATGCTTCCTGTGAGTTGAAACTGAATTAATATGTGTGTCTATTGGGGCAGTTTCTTTTTTAATTGCAATACTTAACAAATTGTGATATTGTTCACAGATCATCGCCAACAGTCCGATGTGTCGAGTGAGAAATTTATTAACTGCCTACCACTTGTGGTTTGAAATTAGTGATAGGGTTTTAGCGGACGTTTGCATTGTCCATTTTATCTGCTTCGAATGCAAATGTGTTCGACGGTTTTCCATACAAAACAGCCACAATATTTTCCCTATAGACGACTTTTGGCACTGAAGTTAGTTTTCTTTTTGTATTTATCTTTCTTTACTTTGAGAATTCTTAATACTACATTGTGTTCCGTTTCGTTTAATCGATTTTGTTACTTAAGCCTTCTAAGACTAAGAGTTATTAAATGACCACAGTTTCAAAAGTTTAATTGGTAGCTATTAAAATCAAATCTGCCCAGGAACGTTTTGAAAATGTCAATTAAAAAACTACTGTACTCTACCTTTACTTGTTTGCATATTCATCAAATAATTATGACCAAAATTGTGTGGATTTTGTCTCGGAACATTTCCTCCCTTCAACGTAAGTAATTCTATTTTTCATGCGTAAAACATTTAAATTTAAAACAGAATTCAAAGAGTAGTAAAAGCCAACTCCATTAATGAAATTTTGTTTGGAACGTTTTAATTTTATAGTTTTTATTACTCCATTGATGAACTTTTGTTACATTGATATTTGACTCCGTGATTCAATAATTCAGAGAAATTTTTATTTTTATGTCGTTGCAATGAATGTATATAAAGTAGTCTGCGTCTAACACGAAGAATATTTAAAAATCATATCCCACATACCGACTTAAAAACCTCAAATTTTTAGCTACCACTATTTATTACTAAAATGTAAAGGAGATAAAAATAACTTTCGAGAGGGTTTGGAAAAATTTGAGTACTGCTGTATCCCTAAATGCGTTTGCACTCCTAAGAGTGTGAACTAGGTGTAAAAATAGCGGAAATAGAATTATAAAGAAAGCTGTAACGCCATCTTAAATGGCTGCGATTTTGTATTTTTACTCGCATTAAATCTTTAAAAAATTGATAACAATAAACAGTTGACACCACTTAGTATTTTATATCATTTTGTGAATGAAGATAATATTTCACAAATAATTCAAGGGGTCAGTGAAAGAAAGGGGTTGTGTGACATTTTTTGATTTTGCGTCGGGGAGAGGTATGCCCAAAAACCTTCCGTCCAACGGAATGACGAAAAATTTTTGGGTTCACCATATTGAAACAGTTTATGACGAAAATTTACTCGCCAGCTTTAAAAAATATATATTTTTTTATTTTATCCCTTTTTGAACATATTACCTTCAGTATTTGAAATTGCAGATTACGTAATAAGACCTCTTCGGGTCTAGGTTTCCTGAAAATCTATTAAAATATAATACATTACAACCTTATAACGGACTAAAAGTGAACGAATTTTATGTCATTGTTTTTGCTTTACTTTTTGAAATAAAGCTAATTATGTTTGTGGTTTTGAATGCTTTATAAAGCTAAGGATTTCTGTTGGCGATGAGAAGGATATTCTGTTTTGAAGACAAGGATAAGTAGTTAGTCGAAAAAACTCATTTAGTAACGGCTGCAAGAAATCAAAAATATTTGTATCGGCGCTGACTTAAAAAGGACTACATGAATGGTTTTGAGTGTAAACACTACTCATAGATAAAAGAATATATTTCCATTTAAGACATGAATTGAGTGAGAAGCCATTTTCAAATTAATTTCTAATAATACGAACACCTGTGAAATAATAGAAAATCTTTATAAATAGGGGGTTGGACCACCCTTTGACTGAAGTACAGATTTAATGCGATTTGGGATAGATGCATAAAAGTCATGGACAATATTTAAAGGAATATTAAGCCATTCCTCCTGCAGAACGGTCTCTAATTCCGAAAGTCTGGATGTAGGTGGAAATCGGGAACGAAGTTTGGACTCCAAATATTCCCATAAATGTTCAATATTATTCAAGTCCGGAGACTGAGGGGGCCAGGCGAGATTTTCAACTTCATCGTCATGCTCTTCGAACCATTCTTGAACACACCTAGCAGTGTGGATAGGCGTTGTCGTTTTGAAAAAGCGGTCGCTCTCCAGGGAATACAGTCTGGACAAAAGGATGGACATGATCCCCTAGAATGCTTAGATAGTGATTGGATGTGATCCTCCCATGCAGAATAACAAGTGACCCAAGATATCGCACCCCATACCATAATGGAGCCATCCCCATGCTTCACAGTCGGCAACAAGCATTCAGGATTAAACGCTTCTCTGGGCGTTCTCCAGACATAAACGCTTCCGGTCGTCTGGAATAGGGTGAATGACGATTCATCTGACTATATTACCTGTTGCAGGGACCAGTTTTTGTGATCTCTGCACCATTGGCGTCGCTTGAAGGCATTAGTTGCTGTCACCAAGGGTTTACGAATTGCCACTCTGCCATAAATGTTCGCAGCATGAAGTTCCCTTTTGACAGTTTTTGTTGAAACGGGGTCCTGGATATGACTGTTCATTTCCGATGTTATCTCGGATAACGATTGAATGGGATTTCGGGCTACTATGCGCTTCAAGACCCGTCTATCCCTATCAGCAAGCTTTGACTTTCGGCCACTGTTGTGCTTTGAAGTGAGAGACTGATACCTTCTTCTTAACACCCACTAGGTGGCAGACTTCTGTTGCAGATGGCGCGGCTGTACTGCAGGTGTGAAATAAGTCATACTTTTTCACAGGTGTTCGTATTATTTTGTCCTCCATCTGTAAATGGTTAATATTGAAATTTCACTTTAGAGTCCACGGCGTAAACCTACTCATCAGCTCTCAGTATTGCCTCCAATAAGGATATTTTTTTCTTTCCAAATTTTACAAACTTCAGATTTAACGTTTGTCTTCTCCACGCTACCCTTTCTCCTGTAACAAAAATTACCATCCAAATTGAATCAATTATTCTTTCTAATTTGAGGACCTCGGTACCAAGGATGTAAAAATGACGGATTAGCAACCAGAGGGCTGGGAGTTCGAATTAAATGGAAGAAGGTCGTGTTGAAAGGGGGCTGGTGCACTTTAAATCTGCCGTGTCCTCAAATGTCCTCAAGTTAACGTGGTGTATAAGTTTAAAGAGTGGGATGCCAGTCAAGGTGTTGTCTCGTCATCTGACTGTTGTTCAAATTTACGTGGTGTTGTCCTCGGGTCTTTCCCTTCGGGGGTTAATCCCCGACCGTCGCCAGTAGCCCGATGTGTTGATCCAGTGCGACGTTGATTAAAAAACTCATTTACCTAATTTAAGCTTTTGGATTAAACTATTTTTTTTTTGCTTCAAAATTGACAATTTCAATTTCTTTTCATTATTTACTGCATCAAATTGGAAACATACTTTATTTCTCTCTTTTGCTTTCAAGTAGAAAATTTCTATTTTTCCTCCAGTAGTCGATGGGAAAGTTGTACTCCAAAACGAGTTTCGAATATTTTTGGAAATCGCATAAAAAAGGATTATTCCATGGTGAGAACTGGTTTGGTGTATTATATTGTTTAATTTTTCTATATACACTTCTCATCAACTGCTGTAATGCCATTGTATATCAACTACGTGGCTAGCCCGGCGTCGCCCGTGAACGTGGTGTAAGTTATTAAACTGGAGTAAAATTTTCCGCAGATTTCAAATCCGCTGAAATTTTCAATCTTTAGCGATTCCGATTTTACGAAAAAAAATTAACATTCCCGGTCAAAATGTTTTGTTTTGCTCTCGTTCCCTGAAATTGAATTATTCAAGGAAATGCAATCTGTTTCTTTTTTTTTTAACGTGAAGGGCAGCAGATGCAATCTGTTTCATGTGACGTCACAATCTCTTGGGAAAATATAAAAGATATAAATTCAATTAAAAAATTATTTATTTAGAGAAAATCATAATTTTAGGTATCGATCTGAAGTGAAATTTTCAGCAGTTTTCAAATCCGTTGACATTTTTACACTATCTTTAACGTACTAGGAGATATTAAAAAGAACTAAGTAACTTCAGTTAAAGGTTGTTAGTTTTTATGGTATTGTTGGAAAATCTATCCTCCGCTCAAAATCAAATTCGAAACGAAAACAATAACTTTCTCCGCGTTCCTCCGGGATGAAAAAAATATAGCATAGTTCCAAAGGCTGACGTCTAGATTCTGATGTTTCTTCTTTTGCAGAAAAAAAGGCATTGAAAATCCGATGGAGAATAAAACTATTAAGTTTATTAAAAAATCTTCTAGAGTGAATTTTAAAATTCTCCGCCACCCCAAAATTACAAAAAATTCGGACTATCTGTGCGTCAAATCTCATTGCTGTAAATGCCATAGAATCGTCAGGATTTTACGGCAAGAAGCAGACAAACAGACACTTCCTTTTATAATAGTAGAGATATCATGTTTGGTACTTAAATATCGATTCATTTTGAACTCATAAGTCTGAGAAAAGAAACTGAATTACAACACAACGCGATTTGTTAAAAGTCATTAGAGGTTGGGAATTAATCCTATGTAGGGACACAGGACAATTTATGAGAACACAGTAAAGTGCAAAACATCCACTATCCTATTAAATTTTTTCTTAAAAATTTTATTAACATAAGTTCTGCCTTGTGACGATGATAAGTTTCCAAAACATGCTTTTCCTGACTTAATAGCGAACATCCCAGCAATTTTCAGAAAATCCATCTGGATAGGTTTTAATATCCCCTAAAATAATTCTAAGGCTATAACGAAAATTGGGTTCGTATATGGTTAGTTTTGTCTCATCGTCATTTTCGGTTATATGATAAACATTACTGCTGTCCTTGTGTGATTATTAATAGAAAAAACTTTATTTCAACTTAAAACAGAGTTTGAAATTTAAAACTCTTTTACAAAACTTGAAAATAATGTTAGATTATTAGTATCTAAAAATAAAAGGGTATTCATGTTATTATAAATGTCATTTGTGTATAAATTTCTATTGATGATTACAGTAGTTTGTGCAGCATTGTTTTTGAAAATTACACGAGAGGAAGAAGCATGATCTAATCGATTCTCGGAAGCGCCATCTGGGTTTGAAAGAGAGCACTTCTTAATAGTTCTTGGCTGATGAACAAAAGTGTGCATAGAACTTTTTATTTGTCTCTGAATATTTATTCCTTTACATACGGAAATTCTATATCCTTTGTGTAAAACATTAATTAAAATAAAATTTGAATTTAAAGCAATGTACGAATATACATTGCATCAATTGTGTTGAATGGGCTCATTAAGGTGCGTAATTAACTTCGAAAGATGTCACTCTAGATATTAAATGGCTATTAACAATTTAAAGGTGCAGATATTTTTAGGGCTTCAGATTTTCATTTCTTGGTCCAAAGGGTCCTTTGGTCTAATCGATTGGTTTCAGCGCTACAGAACCATTCCAAGGAGGAAATTTAAAGTGGTTGAAAATAAGTATGCGCAAAATGAAAATGTTCGAAACGCTGTTGAAATGGTGTAATGTTTGAGAAAAAATTAAATATAAACGTAGAATACAATATTTGTTTCTACCACTAGATGATAAACAAAAGATATGGTAATACAATTAGTTACCTCTATAGTCTACACTTATTCTTAACTATTGCTTCTTTACATCAAAGTGTCGCCATTGGATGACACGGGTTTTCAAACAGAAGAATAAGAATTATTGCTATTACTGTGACTGCTAAGAAATTATATTTCAGATTGTGTGTAACTGATTAAATCAATTAGTTGTGAAGTGAGGATGCTATTCTTTTACCTTTTTACACCTGGAACTACTTTACAACTGAATGGGTACCTTCGCGGCAAAGGAACTTTAGTCGAACACACATATTTTACCAACCGTAAAAAATTATTTTAAGCGTAAGAGAAAACTCTTTTTTCCCAAAATACCAATGAATGTTTTTTTTTATTACCTTTACAAAATTCCGATTCAACTTTTGTCTTCTCCACACTACCCTTGCTCCTTAAACGAAATTGTTCATGTAAAAACAGAATTAGGCGTTTTAAAAACATGCTAAATTTAAACGTGGGATACGATAAATGTATCTTCCAGTAGATGATAAAACAAAAGATATGTAACTAAAAGAATTTTTCTGTTTCATTTGTAAATTGGAGTTTTTTTTATTAGTTTTTTTTAGTAATTTGGAGTTTGCTTCAAATTTAAATAAAATTGTTGCCAATAGGTTATACGTATAAACAGAAGTCTTTCAATAAGAACTACTGCTGTTACTATTGATTTCCCCTTTGACAGTTGTTACTGTGACTGCTAAGAAAAGATACTGAGATTATGTAACTGATTGAATCTAGTTAGTTCTGAAGAGAGGATGCTATTGTTTTGTCTTTTAATACACAGAAAGTACTTTACAGCTGAATCGGTAACTTTGTGGTCAAGGAACTTAGGTCTAACGCACATTATTTTTTAACCACCCTAACTAATCATTTTAAACGCAAAGGGAACTTTTTCCCAAAATAGCAATGATGCTATTTTTCTTTATTGCATTTACAAAATTCACATATAACATTTGTCTTCCTCCCGTTACCCTAGCTCCTGAAACGAAATTGTTCATGTACAAACAGAATTAGGTGTACGAGAATGTCTCAGATGAAAAGATATCGCTATCTTCACAGAGAACTGGGTTCAGTTCTGAAGAAAATGTGCAACAAGACCACGTGAAGTCGGAGTGAAATTTTATTTGAAGAATTTCGATATCTGTCCACCTAAGATCATTCGCCTCCTTTTCCAAACGCAATTCACAATTGATTCTGTCTTATCTTTCCAAACTATCCCCCGTTCAGCAAGGTTACGTGTTGACTTTGCGATAGAATTGAATATCAACACTGCTCTGTTTATGATCTTCAACCCTCTTATATCAACAGTTTTTTATTGCTCCATTTATGAAATTTTGTTGCATTGATATTTGATTCGTAGATTCAATAATCTGAACTAATTAAAATTTTTATTTAGTTGCAATGTATGTGTATGTAATGTCTTGCGTCTAAAACGAAAGAGTTTTGAAATTCTTCTTGCCTATGAAGACTTGAAAACATTTACTTTAGCTACCACTATTTATTATTTAAAATACTTGTGAATTCAAGATAACTTTCATATAATTTAGCAATATGTATTCAAATTATGGTACCTTTTTTAAAATTGTTAACATTCTCTAGAGCAGTGGTACTCAAACCGTACAGGCTGCTACACGCTAGACCAGTAATTTAGTCGAGTAGCGAGTGATTTAGTAGCTATACTAAACGAGAAAACGGCAAGTTGTGGAGTTGTAGTTCACACATAGTTTAGTTGGTGTTCGAGTGTCGACTGCAAAAGATGATGCTGAGAGCAAAGCTGAATCACGATGAAAAAGATATAAAATCGAGGGATGTATCATGTATATATGTTACCGTGAAAGTCCGAAATTGGAGAATGTCGACTTTCACCGGTGAATGTAAACAAACACCAAATACGTCGGTGAAAGATCGAATATTTCATTACATTCTTGTACATTCGGACCCTCACCGGTGTATGTCGACAATCACAGATATGCTCTGGTGGAGGTCGAAAAGAGAGGAGCCGACAAAGCGGCGACTGGCTGTTTCGCGCCAAACCTTTGTGTTTAAACCTTTTTAGCTAAGTTTGCATTTATGTATTTCTTTTATTACATCAGAATGATCCTCAACCAGTGGTGGATACGATACTAACATCCTAAAGCAAAGGAAAAGTGGGCGGCGGCTCTGGTAATACTGTACCCAGCCGCAATGTCGTACGCCAAGAAATGGACGGTGACCATCAACAATCCTAACGCAAATGATCACATACCATTATGGGCAACAGACTACGAAAGCTATGGGTATCCCCTCCCGTAGGGCCTCTTGTGCAATTCAAAGTGTCCTAATAGTTTAAGTTGTTGCAATAAATAAGATTTAAATCACATAATTTAGTAAGTTTTTTATTACTATTATTTTATTTTCTCATTTAGAGAACGTACTGTATAATTAAGTAAGTTTTAACTTCTATTATTTTCCTTTCACATTTTGAATGTACTGTGTGTTTTAAGTTCTTAGTCATTCCTCTCAGAAAGAGAGGCGAAAAATTTATCTCGACTGAATAACGGAGAAGAAAATATAAATCTCGGACATGTTCAACATTCACCATTAGTGCATGGTGAATGTCGACATTAACCGGTGTGTCAGAAATAAGGGTATTTAGCAAATATTTCGGACATACACCAAGCGACTATGTGAATATTGACATTCACCGGTGAAAGTCGACATTCTCCAGATTTCGGTGTTTCACCGTGACATATATACCTATTTGCGTCCAAAATAAATAAAAGCCATGAAAAATTAAATTTTTTTTTGTAACATCGATGTTTTTACGGTGTCGATGTTTAACTTTTAAATGAAAAAAGTACAGTTACAAAAAATAAAAAATAACCCAGTTGCATAATTTTCATAATAAGCAAATTGAACATACTTTTGACCAAAGTGACCAAGGGTGAAGGGTCTGAAAAGTAAGGATACGACATCGATGTCTTCCAAACATTGATGTTTTATAAAAAACATCGATGTATTGGAGCCGATGTGGCATCACTAGTAGCTAAACCAGTTTTAAGAAATGGGGAAAAAAGTTTAAATACACTGAATTTTAAAAACATCGATGTTTTTGGGTTGATGTATTATCAACATCGATGTTTTAATTTTGAACATCGATATTTCAAAGCATCGATGTTTTGTTGTCGATGTCGCATCCCTATCAGGTACTAGTGAAATGAGTTAATACTATTTATTAAAAAAAAGAACTACACAGTGTATTCAAAAAGTTCCAAGACTGATCGCACACAGACATAACACGATGTGCTTACATTTGATATTAACCTTCTACATAGTCTCCTCCCAATTCAATACAACGCTCGGAACGAGTGTGCAGACCGTAAACGCCTTCTGGAACGCTTCTACTCCAACACTATTGCGTTCTTTTGTCACAACCGCTTCAATCTCCGCTATCGACTCAAAACGCTGCCCTTTCATTTTCAATTTCAACTTGGGAAATAAAAAATAGTCTGGGAGAGGGGACAGATCTGGTGAGCAGGGGAGGTGATCGATGCTCACATCCTACCTTCTCGCTAAAACTTGCTGCACAATGATGGACTAGTGAGACGGAGAACTATTGCACCAATTTCCACTGTCCAACAGATCGGGTAACACACGCAGCATTCGTTTCGAAAGCCGATCCATACCATCTTTGTAGAATACCCATTCACAGTGGAACCTTGAAGAAAAAATCCACAATGTCTGTCAATAAAGGTGATCAGCATCGTTTTTGTTTTTGATTTCGAAGCGCGAACTTGCATTGGTCGATACTTTTTCGAACTGGTCCACTCAAAACTTTGATATCGAGACACCAAATCTCGTCTCCGGTGACAATATTTTGCATAATATTTTAATTCCCCATCGGCCACGACAATCAAATATATGTCGGGGAGGAAATACGGGGTGTTCTTTTTGTTCAGAAGTCAGCGTGCGCTGCATAAAGCGTGCACTGAGATCCCTTTGTTTCAAATCATCCTTCATGATCGTTAAAACCGATCGCGCACTGATGTTTAACGACTGCAATCATTTCGATCGTTAATCGGCGGTCGGATCTCACCAACGCTTGCACACATTTCCATCATTTCGACTTCAACATGACTTGACCTCTTGTCGTCTTCAGTTCAGTCTCTTCCAGCTTCAAAACTCGAAAACTACTTAAATTGACTCCAATTTACTTACTCGATTTGAATTGGATTACTCTAGATTGAAGAGATGGTCAAAATATATCACATCACTTACGTCTTTGGTAGAATAAAATAATATTTTAATGCCTTTCGTCATCTCTATAATTTCTACTACTTACTTTGGACACAAATCCTACACATGCATCTCCATTCATGTAATACATTTCACATACATCACACCCTCGCCGTATGACAAAGCTACAAAATGACGAAAAGTGACATTGGGGTTACTACTACAAAAAACGATTTTGAGGGAGATATGGAATTTCCTTTCTTAAGTTCTTTTCATGTTTAATTCAAAAAATAAAAATTACGATTTAATGCGAGTGCTTTCGCACTCATAGTCAACAAAACAATATTTTTTTTTGCTTGTGGCACTCATGCATCCCGCATGTAAAATTTTGGAATTTCGCAATCGTTTTTCATTTAGACAAAGACATTTTTAATGTTTGAAAAATTCTAGTTTGGATTTTTTATGCATTATTATTCTTTCAATAATGGCATAATTGCACATAAAATTTGCTTTATTCTGACTTACCTGCCACTTTAAGTCGAATACTTTGTGGTAGTGTTGCGTTTGATGGAAAATAAATACAATTTATTAAAATATTAAGCATATAATACAGAAAACAAAAAAAAAACAGCAAATGAAAGATGTCGGGAAAAAGTTGTTCTAAAGATATCAATTTGTGATTCCTTTTCATCTCTTGATCTCGCAGTTGCCACAACTTACAACTAAAATGTGCACAAAATTTAGAAATGCGAAGTTATTCAGAGCAAAAGAAATAGAAAATATTACTGCACGTGATCATCCAACACGAATTTCCGTTTCATTCCCGATCGTTGAAAAATAAAGTCTGTCCCAAATACTAGGAAATAGTTTACAATCTTGCAAAGCACAAAAATAATACTCGAAATAGCAAAGATAAAATTCCATGAAAAAATGTTTTTTCAAAAATAATTGCTTTTTTAGCAGTTCCGCTAAGCAATCAAAGTAATCGAAATACTCGGTATACATTCCAATTTTTACAAAACTACCAAATTACGGTTGATTTGAGTTTACTTACTCGGGTGTTTTCTAGCATGAAACTCATTAAAGTATAACAATAAAGTAATGTTTAATATTGCATTCACTAAACTAATAGATAGTGTATAAATAAAACATAATAAAATCAAATATCTGGAATAACATTTATGTGATGCCTGTGCAAACACACAAACACAAAATCGAACGTAGAACAAAAAGATGGACGGACGGATAGACTGACTTTCGCAACCAAGTTCACTCACTAAATAAAGGTAAGTAATCACTGTATGCAAATTTCTATGAAAATATAAAAACCGTGTGGATGTGTATAGGGGACAGACAGACACCATACACGCAAGAAGCGGATTTGGCATCAGAAGGGTCGAAAACGGATACAAACTTGAAATGGGGTGAAAATATTCAATGTACAAACAAACCATTCTTATTTATATAGATGTGTTATATAGAAGCTTCATGGATTCAAAACATAGTAAATATGCACATCCAAGTCCCATTCAGAACCTTGAGCCTCTACACGTTGCAATCACTTCACTAACTCTTAACAAATGACACAAGGTGGACTTTCACAAATTTCGCATGAGATCCAAAATGGCTGCTCGTCATCTTCTGGACATACGAAGCTCATTTTTCATTTCATGGAACAGTCAATTCCGGGAATGTAGAATTGGAGCGAAGAACCGATATGCCTACACTGAGCATCTGTATATTATAGATCAATGTGATGCCGTTCATCTCTAGATCATAAACGAAGCAGTTACTGTCAAGTACATTTGGTGACGTACTATTTGTGAACCGTTATGGTAAAAGTGAATGGTCTCACTCACCGGACTTGGCAAGATTTGATTCTTGACTGGGGTTATTAGATTTCCGAGTTTACAGCACAAGATCGTTTTTAGCGGAATCTCTATGGAACCTCCCGTATTCATCCGCATATGCAACATGCTTCCTATACAATTGCTCCCACTCGCTTGCTTCGGAAGTTGAGAAGTTTCGGCTACAAGAGTGGTTCTGTGTTTGCAAATTTCATTCAAAATTTGTTGTATGATATATTTTGCGAAAAAAAAATGTATTTGGAAAATTTCTGCTCTTTCCATAATTTCTGTATTTATCTTGTCAGCTTGATTTCAAAGTCAACTTTACCGATATATTTTTTGTTGATACTTAGACTTCAGAAACTGCAACACTTTGTTATGTTTATTTAATGAACAGAAGTGTTGTATTTTCATAAGCATAAACTAGAAACTGTTCAATAAAGTTCAGTCTTTTAAAAAGAATTCAAGTAAAATATCCATTGATAGGAATGTTTTAATCTGTTATCAAATAATACTTAGCCTTATCTATTTTAACAGCCCGTTGTGCTACTTCAGTGCGACGTAAATTCAATACCTACCTACGTACCTGTTCTACGGATTTTTTCAGATGCAACTGCTATTCAAGACAACAGCAAAAAGATATTGTAAATTTGCGATAACCCTTCTATATTTGGTCAGTTTTGGTACTAAATTGAACACGTCCTATTACCTGCAAAATTGACTTCAATTTTTATGAAATTTTTTACTTTTAAAACATAATATTATATGGTGTAAAATACGTGGTAATTTTGACGTCTTTTTACTAAATTTTCTGTTTTTAATTGTTTGAAAATCGTTTCACTGCTATACCAATAAAATGTATTTGAATCCTTAATCAACAAAAATGGTTTTGTCGAACAAAAATTTGAATTAAATGAAAATGGTGCAAACAGTTTAAATTCTGTAATGTTCAAGAAAAATATAGTTACTGTACCAGTTGGAATTCCATAAATGAAAGCAATTTAAGATGCAATTAATCCAAATGTTTCTACCACTAGATAATAAAAGAAGGTAAAGTAAAATATTCCTCAGAGTCTTAAAAGTCTGCTGATGCTACAAAGAAAGCTAAATTAAAGTGTATCCAATTGGGGTAAAAGGCGAGGTTTAGGTATTGGAGGCATAATTCATGACTGCCGTAGAAGAATAGCCGAAATTGTAAAACTGATTTGATCTGTTTGGTTAGTTGTGAAGAAAAAAAGCGGTTTATTGTCATATGATATACTTGAATAGAACACACCGTTAGTACTTGAAAACTGAATCGTTATTATTGTGGCAAAGAACTGATATTTCGAACATCACGAAACTTATGTATTCACAACTATGATCTCGTTTATCCATATAATTTGTTACAGAACGTAAAATATTAACATAACCATTCCTGAGCTGTTAGCATACTTTGTATGCATATATAGAGGAGAGGAGGGTATTATGGAATACCATTTACATTTCTAAAAATAACTTTACTGATTTGAAATAAAAATCCCCAAAATCATCACGAGTACATACTATAACTAATTGGTATGAACTGTCACTTGTAAAAAAAATACTATTTATATTGTTGTTATAAAAAAACATTTTTGAAAAAAGGTTCAAATGGAAGTTAATATGAAATAGTCGGGTAATATGAAATAGGTGGTTTAAACCATTGAAAAACAGCTGTAGTAAGGGAGTCAATTTGTCTCTATCCTTTTAGGCCTACTACATGAGGAACTTGACTTTGAACCACAGACAAACCAGTTTCGTCCACATTAAATAACATGTTAGGAGGATAGTTGTTTTTAAAAACAACATCGATCAGGTCAAAAAATTTGTCTACTGTATTAAATCCCCTGGCTCTGTCAAAAGATGTACCCATGGGTTTACGAACTGAAAGTTTCACTTTCTTTTTCATAAAAGCGTAGAACCAGTCTTTGCCAGCAGTTTCGTCGTTAAATGGATGGGGTATGTTATTGCTAACCGGAATTTTCGTGTCGGGCATTATGGAATACTAGGTATTCCATAATACCCGACACGCCATCTTACAAAATAAATAAACCTTTAAACTGATGGACAAAACATTCCGAGCTAAAAATCGACCACAATATTTCAAACTACAATTCCTTTAGTGTACATTATGCTTAAGATCAATGTTCAAGTCGCATGTGTACTAGTAGCTTAAAATGTTTGAAAATATTTACCTACAAAAACTCTGGAAAATCACAAAACACACTTTATTCTGTAACGAGTGGTACGACAACAACATGTGGTCAACTCTCACTGCACTGCATCATGGGGGTCTTTCTTGAGAAGTTCATGGTATTCCCAACGTGATAACAGCACCAATCAGAGCCGAAACCTCGGAATTCCATATTTCCCGACTATTCCATAACAACTCTCTACTACTTTCCTCTCCTCTACAACCACATAGGAGTTGAGAAGTCAAAAATATGTGAACTACGTATGATTGGTCAGTGTTTCTACCTTTGTGTTCTCCTTTGAAAGATCGAGGGCATTTAAAAATCAATTAGGAAGTCTGTCTACAATTTTAATACAGTTACACCATCGACGTCTTGTTTTTTTAAATTAAACTTCAATGTTCGATTTTACATTATTCACTTATTTTTTATATTAAATTTAAAATAGTGATAAACAAAACTCTATAATCCGTAAATAGTTTTATTAACAAGTACTGTCATAATGTATACAGAAAATCTTTACAATTCCTATAGTTAGTATGGTTGAAACAAGTAATTTTAAAAGTCCTCTAGCAGCAATGCAAATGAGGCAGATAAGAGAAGGTTTTACTGTAAAGTAAATACAGAGGTCGCTAGTGGTTTTCCATAAATTGGCATTGATATCGAGAATCCGATAACAATACTACCCGCATGAATCAAATATCGAGTTCAAATGGAGACTGAGTTTATTTTTCTGCCAGTAGTATATGTTTATAATTAAAATCTTTTTCGTATTCTTTTTCAGAAATACACGTCTTGATTTGTGGGACAAAGATTTGTACCAAATATACGTAATATGGGAAACACTAGCATTTATGTAGATCAGTTAAATTAGTAGTTAGAGCAACGTTAATAAAAAACGAATTCTTTTGCTTGTTATGTACACATCAACACGAACAAACAACTTTACAGCGTAGTTTTGGACGCATTTAAAATTCTGTTGCCGGAAACTAGAACTGTTGGAATAACGACCATTTTTTTATGTACGAAATTTATACAAGAGAGCTATTTCTGCCGTTTTAATTTTACAGTTTTTTTTTTTCTTCATTAATGAACTTTTGCTACATTGATATTTGACTCCGTGATTCAATGATACAGGGAAATGTTTATTTTTATGTCGTTGCAATGGATGTATATGAAGTAGTCGGCGTCTAACACGAAGAATATTTGAAAATCACATCGCTCATACAGACTTAAAAACTTTAAATTTTTAGCTACCACTATTTATTATTTCAAGTGTTGAATAAGTAAAAAATAACTACTTTATTGCTTATTTCGTTATAAATTGCACTCTTCAAAGTGTGAACAAGGTATAGATTGAGGAAATAGAAATTTAAGACAAGCTGTAATACCTTTTTAAATTGCAGCGATATTCTATTACCATATAAGGACTACTTAAAATGATAAAATGTATATGTTATTGCTATATGTTATTGAGATTACATTGCGGTATTTGTACTCGAATTTAATCTTTTAAAAAATTGCTAAAAATGAACATTTGAAACCATTAAGTTTTTGAAAATCATTTAGTGAATAAAGATATCATTTCACAAACAATTGAAGAGGTGGGTACAAGAAGGGGTTATGTGACCTTTGTTTACATTTGGGATTTTTGAATTTACGTCGTGCAGAGGTATGTATAAGAGAATTCTTATGCGGATACTAACAACACCAATCCCAAAAACATTCCGTCCAAATAAAAGCCGAATCTTTTAGTGTGTACTATATTTAAGCAATTCATGTCGAAAATTTACGCACCAGCTTTAAAAATTAAAAATAATTATTATTTTTTCTCTTTTCGACCATATTATCCTCATTATTTTTAAATTCAGTTAAAGTAAAGCCCCTTCGAGGCTAAGTTCCCCAAAAATCTATCAAAACATAAGACATTACACCCTTATAACGGACTAAAATTGACTTTAGGTTGACCGTTTCAATGAAGTCCTGTTTATAACAAATTCGTTCATGTGTGTAATGCATCAAGGCTTGCATTAATGAAAGTTCTGTAGTTCGAGATCCTTCCTTCCTCTACCACCTTCCGTGGGTGTATACTAGGGATGCGACATCGATGTCGATGTTTTCAAAACATCGATGTTTTTTAAAAAACATCGATGTATTGGGGTCGATGTTTTTGTGTCATCGATGTTTATGCGTGTCGATGTTTTTACGTTATCGATGTTTTATTTTTAAATAAAAAAAAGTACCATTATAAAAATTTAAAAAATAACCAAGTAGCATAATTTTTATAATCAGGAAATTGAACATACTTTTAGACCAAAGTGACCAAGGGTAAAATTTTAAAAACATCGATGGTTTGGGGACGATGTATCATCAACATCGATGTTTTAATTTTCAGCATCTATGTTTGCTGTCGATGTCACATCAATAGTTGGTAAACCAGTTTTAAGAAATGGGGAAGAAGTTTAAATACACTGAATTTTATAAACATCGATGGTTTGGGGTCGATGTATTATCAACATCGATGTTTTAATTTTGAACATCGATGTTTCAAAACATCGATGTTTTGCTATCGATGTCGCAACCCTAGTGTATATACGAAGAATTAGAAAGTATAGAAAAAATAGCATATCAGCATATGAAACTCATATTTTATTGCATGTGACAGTCACTACCTGTGAATTGCAAAGTACACTTCCGGATTATCTTTTAAATGTTATGATAGTATTTCTTTTTCCTTATTCCAAGATATTGTGATACTTCCTGTGTTTATTTATACTTCTTAATACTCTTGGAAAGGATATCGTTTCTTTGGATATATTTATGTAAGCTTAAATCGTTTTCCCGGAAGTTAATTTTTTCTTTTATGTATAACGCGTTGGTGAAAAGATATTTTTTGTAACGGCTTTTTAGTCGATTGGATGATTCTTTGAAGTGTGGACACGGTGCTGTGTTAGAGTATGATGAGATGTAGTTGTAACTGTGATATCGCTACCAATATCTAAATAAATGTTTTTTTAGTTCTTTTAAAAAAAAGGCTATTTCTTTTATCACGACGTTACAGAATGTAGAATTGGGTAAATGAGAACCCACACGACCGAGCCCTAAGATTAATCACGTGTTAGTCTTTAGGGCGGATGTGCTGCGTTTATTAAAAGGGTATCTTACTTTTTCTTGAAGAACCTCTATGCTAACGCAGACTGGAAGACAAACCCAGTCCATGCAGAACGCTACTTGAAAATGCCACAGAAAAAAATGATGCAGTGGTTATTGCAAAATAATCTCCTTCACAAGGTCATGTTTATGCAAGACTCTTCATAACCAATGAAACAGTTCCTGACAAGCACATTAGGTGAAGATCGATTAATGAGCAATTATGCTGAAAATGATTGGTCTCGCTTCACTAGTTTAGTTTTGATAGTGTGGAGATGTAAATTTCCATGTGTATAGACCGTATAAACTAGTCTTTGGCGGAGTTTGAAGGACGTTATTCATACAGATATGCAACACGCTTTAGTTATCGGTTTTCTCATTTGCAAAGATTTGCCGGAATGCAAACTAAACTTAGTTTCCCCTGGAAATCTGCAATTTGTACATGTGAAGCGTCATCTGGACAACATTTTTTCTACTTCCAGAAGAAATTCCCTTGAGAATAATATTTTAATAAACCGCGTTCAAATATGCCATTTCCATCAAAGTTTATGAATTATCAAGTGATTTACGGAATTATCAGATTTTAGGTATGTACTGTATATAAGTAGTATTTGTAAAAAATGTAGGTACCAACTCTCTCTCTCTCTCTCTCTCTTGTAAATTTCAATCACAATCACTTAATAATATTTTCCGAAACTGTTTTGTTAGAAAATCTTAGCATTGCTGTTAAAAGAGTAATTTTAAACTATCGGGTTTATCAGGACGTAATTTTATCTGTCGTCTGACTAACAAATTACTACCCCATGGCCTAAGAATTTTTATCTTTTACCCACGTTTTTAAGCTGCCAACTATTCTCCTTCAAATGGTCATCGCGCTATATTATGCACCCCTTGAAATCACCCACAGAGATCTTGATATTGAACCCATTTTCGAATACATTCAAACCCTTTCAATAAACTTCTTCCTCAGAATTTCGCACATACTATATCCACGCCTTGAAAAGATCCTTCCTTATGACACCTCCTTGTGAAATCTCGCAAGAGACCTAATCTCATCTCGATTGCGATTTTCATACCTTGCCTCCACGTCCAAATCGTCGAATTCAGGCAATCACCTGAATCCACCACCTTGTTTTTTTTTTTTTTTTCATATTTTTTTGCTTATGTTTTTTTTTACTCAATTAAACACCACAGCTCATGCATTTAACCGTCCTTCTTCTTTACTGATTGTCTTTTCCTTCCCACAATACTACCCGCCCCATTTGGAACGTGAATGGGACTTCTAATTGTATCAATTAATAAATACTATCTTCTATCTAAATTATTTTCCTGGTACCAAGTGTATTGTCACTTCCTTTAACATTATACAATTTGCTTTTTTGCAATCATTAAATTCTCTTATCAATTCTGATTTGGAGGTTAGCAGTTTTCTAAAAAGTACTCCGTTATTGATACGTACGTTCCGGATTATATCTTCTGATTCTGGTACTGTTAAAATTGTTCGCCTTTCCCAGAGTGTGGACAAGGTATACGTAGGTATAAAGTAGAAATTTAAAAGAAGCTCCAATTGTGTATTGAATTCGTTTTATAAAACAATTTATGTAACATATAAGTACTATTCCTAATAATACAAGTTACCATTACATGTTATCGGGATAGCAGTACGGCGTTTTGACTCGAAATAAATCTTATAAAGTCTTAAAAGTTAACGATGGTAATTATTTTAAAATCAGCTCTACTATTATGAAAGAAGTGTTTGTGTGTGTGAACTCTCCTCTACGGAACTAACAATGAGATTTGGCACACAGGTAGTCCAAATGTTTAGGAAATTTTCTATTGCGCCCGAATTTTAAAATTTAATCTAGAACATTTTAAAATTAATTTATTGGAATTAATTTATCATTGTTTTCCTTAAAATGGCAAAAGTATGGAGATGACAGATTCTAAATTTATTTTTTCCGTTTCCGTTTGATTTTCCGAGCAAGGATTTCAGGGGACGAACAAAACAAATAAAGTTTTAACTCGAGTTATTTAGTTCTTTTTCTACCTCCTGGATCATTAAAGATAGATTGAGAATTTCAACGGATTTGAAATCTGCGGAAAATTTTGCACTATAACAATACCTAAAAATATGATTTTCTTTAAATAAATAATTTTTAAATTGTAACTTTTATATTTTTTCCCATACGAATGTCTAGTTTAATAAATAAATACATGTCGCTCTGTAACAATTCATAACAACTGAGTTCTGCCCATCTATCAATATTTCCATAAATTGTTGATCGATGTTTTTTTTCTTGATTTATCGTGCTCAGCAGAATACAATTGGTTGAACACAATGAAATCGTCAGGCGCATTGAAATTGGTGCGTGATCAAAGGAATCGGAAAGTTTTGAATCAAAGATTGCTTCCTGTTAGTTGAAACTGAATTAATATGTGTGTCTATTGGGGCAGTTTCTTTTTTAATTTCAATACTTAACAAATTGTGATATTGCTCACAGATCGTCGCCAACATTCCGATGTGTCGAGTGAAAAATTTATTAACTGCCTACCACTTGTGGTTTGAAATTAGTGATAGGGTTTTAGCGGAAGTTTGCATAGTCCATTTTATCTCCTTCGAATGCAAATGTGTTTGACTGTTTTATACACAAAACAAGGACAATATTTTCTCTTATAGATAACTTTTGGTATTGAAATTAGATCTCTTATTGTATTCATCTTTCTTTGCTTTGAGAAGTCTTAATAATAAATTGCATTCACTTTCGTTTAATCGATTTTATTACTTATGTTCAAAGACAGAGAGTTATTAAATGACCACAGTTTCAAAAGTTTAATTGGTAGCTCTTGAAACCAAATCTGTCCAGGAACGTTTTGAAAATTTCAATTAAAAAACTACTGTACTCTACCTTTACTTGTTTGCCTATTCATCAAATACGAAGGAATTGCAGTGTTCAATACTCGATTTCGCGAAAATTGTTACTTACGTGTTTACTGTCTGTAGAAAGTTAACACTGATGTGGTAGAGTAAAATATAACATACAAAATCGGAGTCCTATAATCCCAGGCCTTTAAATTTTTATCCATTATACACTATTTAAAGTAGCCAGCATGTCCTAAAATGATACTGCACATACCAAACATGTCTCGTAATAGTTTCTCTTTATAAGCACTCAGAACCAAGCTTTTCATGCTGGACCTAATCTTTTCCCCCTATGTAGCCCCTCTTGTTGAATGTTGACACTGGTTTGGTCTACCTTTGTAATCTAGGACTATTATTCTCTTCACTACCAACCATATAAAAAGTGTTTAAAAATCAGGATTTTTTTTATAAATGTTATGAAATTCTTCAAAGTTTTCAAGTAAATTCCTCTTTTGAATGGTGGCATCATAGGGAGCTAAACATTTTAGGTACACATCCCTCACTCCTTTCAACAACGTCATGTCTCAAAAAACGTGATTTTTCAGGAGAGTGAATTTAAAGTTCAAAAGTAGAATAAATGTATTAAAAATAAATATTGCTTCTGCTCTCTAGTGGCTAAATATTGAGCTGTGAGATTTGACTGTTGCAGGGATATGCATTCTTTCAGGGTATTCTGAAAACAGGCATACCTAAAAATTGCCGATTTTTGAGATATGACGTTATTGAAAAATATCTTGTTTCTTCATCTTTAAACTTAGCGATTTTTAATTTCTCATTTCATTCAGTACATGATTTTTTATGTAATTTTGTTTTTGTTTCATTTGAATAGAAAAGTTTAATTTCACTTTAGTTGGAGTATTATAATTAATTTTAGTTACGTTTGATTACTTCATATAATTTTTTTGCGTAGCTAATGTTTCATCATAATATAGCTTTTTTTCTATTCTTCGAAAGAAATTCTTATTTTTAGGAAATATTGTTTAATCAGGTTTTGGTTTGCACACATCCAGTTGATTTATAAATTGAAGGAGTTTAGACGATATGAAACAGGGCAAGCAATCCAATGAATACAGTACAAGAAAGATTTGCATTCACTGTCGTCATGGAAAGGGTGTAAACATTGGTACTTGTTAGATGGAATAGGAATCCTAATGCTAAATGCTTCGTGGGTCGAAAAAACATTCAACATTGAGCTGAATTTTTAGTGTATCATTGGGTGGTATTGATCTTAAAATTTTTTTTTTTTTTTTAAACTTTTCTGATTATTTCAATAAAACAGACTTTTTTATAGAAACGGAAATGATCTCAACAATATGGCCACATACGGAAAACTGTCCATATTTGTAATAAAATATGAAAAAACATTAAGTACTCTGAATCTTGAATTGATGTATTACGCATGTTCGAATTTAATCTTATTGAGCAGGATTCGAAAGTGTACACTTAATTAAAATACAGAAAAGTGAAAAACTTCAATTTCCTTTTAGTAAAACCTCATATTGACTTCGAAAATGCAGTTATCACAAAATCTGCATTGTGACGATCGTTGGCACTCGAAATATTCCTCTTAACGACAGCTTACATTTCAGCAATGTTTCGAAGTACCATATAGGTTGGTTAAACCATTTAAAATCGTGCTGACAGTGCAAAGGTAGTTAGTTTTGTCTCTGAGATCAATTCTTACCCAACGAGCAGTAATACAACTGTCCTCATGTGATAATTAATCGTAAGAACTTTCTTTCTCGGCAGGTTTTCAAACTGTTTCAACATGAAACAGTTTGAAAAACTAAACATCCTTAATATGTAATGTTATATTTGGAATTAAAATTAGATATCGCGTTACATGCCACTTATGTAGTCAGGTTCAAGTCTGAATAGACAATTACAGTAAATTGACGATATTTTAGAAAAATTGCTTATGACATTTTGCCAGAAGTGTCATTTAATCAATTCTTGGAAGCGTCATCTGGGTTTAAAAAGAGGACTTTCTAATAAAGTCTGGCTTATGACCAAAATTATGTAAAAAGTAGATGTGGATTTTGTCTCTGAACGTTTCCTTTCTTCAACGTAAGTAAATATATTTTTCAAGCGTAAGACATTTATATTTAAAGCAGAATTCAAAGAGTTGTAAAAGCAAACTCCATTAATGAAATTTTGTTTGGAACGTTTTAGTTTTATCCGTGATCCAATAATGCAGTAAGATTTTTATTTTTATATCGTTGCAATGAATGTATATAAAGTGGTCTACGACTAACGCGAAGAACATTTGAAAATCATTTCACCCATATAGACCGAAAATCTTCAAATTTTTAGCTACCACTATTTATTACTAAAATGTTAAGTCTATAAAAATAACTATCTTGGGAATTTTTGTAAACAGCTGTACAGTTGAGCTCCTTAATTCGTTTGCACTCCCAAGAGTGTGAACAAGGTATAAAAGTGGAGGAAATGGCATTATAAGACTAGCTGTAATAGCACCTTAAATTGCTGCAATTTTGACAAACGAATATTAAAGGTTTCTTATTGCGATTACGTTACGGTATTTTAACTCTAATTAAATCTTTTCAAATTTGATAACAATAAACAGTTAACACCACTTAGTATTTTATATCATTTTGTGAATAAAGATATAACTTCACAAATAATTCAAGGGGTGAGTGAAAGAAGGGGGTTGTGTGACATTTGTTTACATTTTGTGATTTTTGATTTTGCGTCGGGGAGAGGTATGCCCAAGAATCTTCCGTCCAACAAAAAGCCGAAAAATTTTACGGTGTACCATATTGAAGCAGTTTGTGTCAAAAATGTACTCACAGCTTGTAAAATTAAGAAAAATATTTTTATTTATCCCTTTCCGAACATACACTCATTGCCATAAAAAATTTGCGCACCAAGAAAAAGTCGTCGAAATGAAACGAAATTTTACACATGCAAGTGTACTACTTTGACATAAGTAAATTATTAGAAAATCAAAGAAAAAGGATCAGTTATTGCAGAAAAAAGTACAAATGAACGTAAGTTTTATTACTTGGACTCCCTCTAGCGCGAATGCACGATACGATACGAGCGGCCATTGAGGCATACAAGTTCCGTATGATGTCCTGAGACATCTCGTTCTACAGTTACTGTAAACGCGCCTCTAGTACCCAACTCGTAGGGTGTCCAACTTGCCGTCCCTAAAGACACATATATTCTCGATTGGTGACAAATCTTGGGATCCAGCAGGCCAGGGAAGGGTGGTAATGTGGTGGAGGCAGTCTTGTGACATCCTTATAGTGTGTGGACGAGCATTGTCTCGTTGAAAAATGGCTATAGGGAGCCCTGCCATGAGTGGCATCACATGTGGCTGAAGGATGTCATGGACGTACCGCTGGGCTGTCATTGTGCCATGGATCAATATAATCATCAATCGTAAGCAATGGCACCCCATACCATCACAGCAGCAGTGGGAGTGGTGTGTCGCTGTAAAGCGAAGGCAGGATTGAGGCGCTAACCACGGGGCCTCCACACACGAACACGATTGTCATCACTGCTCAAATTGAATCTGGATTCGTCGCTGAAGATGACCTGGTTCCATTCCGTTGCAGTCCAATCCAGTCGTGTTCGACACCACTTCAAACGGAGGAGTCGGTGTGTGGGTGTCATTGGCAGCACACGCAATGGGCGCAGGATTTAGTACACTCAAACAAGCTCTGCCTACCTGTTTTATACTCCAAGGAGAACGAAGTTCAACGCCCTCTAGTGGCATTATACAGTGCGCAATCACGCTGCATTTCTAATCATTTGCATATCTGGCCGACATGTACCTTCGTGCCAAGTTTCGTTACGATCCCACTATTATTTCTTGGTGATCTAATTTTTATGTCAATGAGTGTATTGCCTTCAGTATTTTTAATTGCAGAATACGTAATAAAAACTCCTTCGGTTCTAGGTTTCCTGAAAATCTATTAAAATATAATACATTAGAACATTATAACGGACTAAAAGTGATTTTAGCTTAACCTTTTCAATGAAAGTCCGGTTTGTAACAATTTGATATAGGTGTTTAATACATCAGGGCTTACATCAATGAAAGTTCTGTAGCTCGTTATAAAATTGTTTATTTTTAAAGCATCCAGTTTACAACAATTTTTATGTCATTATTTTTGCTTTACTTTTTGAATTAAAGGTAATTATGTTAGTGGTTTTGAATGCTTTATGAAGCTGAGGCTTTATGTTGTCTTCAAACCGAATATCCTTCTCATCGCCAAGGATAATTGGTTAGTCGAAAAAACACTTGGAATAACGGCTGCGAAAGATCAAAAAGATTTGTATTGGCGTAGACTTAAAAAGGACTACATGAAGGGTTTTGAGTGTAAACACTAAAACACTACTCATGGATAAAGATGAATTGAGTGAGAAGCCATTTTCAAATTAATTTCTAACATAAATGGTTACTATTGAAATTTCTTTTTAGATTCCACAACGTTACCCTACACATCAGCTCCCAGTATTTCCTCCAATAAGGATATTTTTTTCTTTCCAAATTTTACAAACTTCAGATTTAACGTTTGTCTTCTCCACGCTACCCTTTCTCCCGTAACGAAAATTACCACCCAAATTGAATCGATTATACTTTCTAATTTGAGGACCTCGGTACCCCGGATGTAAAAATGACGGATTAGCAACCAGAGGGCTGCGAGTTCGAATTAAATGGCAGAATGTCGTGTTGAAAGGGGGCTGGTGAACATTAAATCAGTCGTGACCTAAAATGTCCTGACTTTAACGTGGTGTATAAGATTTAAGTGTGGGATGCCAGCCAAGGTGTTGTCTCGTCATCTGACCGTTCTTGAAATTTACGTGGTGTTGTCCTCGGGTCTTTCCCTTCAGGGTTTGATCCCCAACCGTCGCCAGTAGCCCGATGTGTTGATCCAGTGCGACGTTGATTAAAAAACCAATTTACCTACTTTAAGCTTTTGGATTAAACTCTTTTTTTTTGTATCAAAATGGACAATTTCAATTTTTTGTCATTATTTGCTGCATCAAATTGGAAACATATTATATATTTCTATCTTTTACTTTCAAGTAGAAAATTTGTATTTTTCCCCCAGTAGTCGATGGGAAAGTTGTACTCCAAAACGAGTTTCGAGTATTTTTGGAAGTCGTATAAAAAAGGATTATTTGATGGTGTTGAATTCGTTTCGTGTATTATATTGTTTAATTTTTCGATATGCACTGCAGTTGATGATCAACTGCTGTAATGCCATTTTATATGAATTACTAGCCTCTACGTGGCTAGCCCGGCGTTGCACTTGTCCGTGGTGTAAGTTATTAATCTGGTGTAAAATGTTTCGCAGACTCCAAATCCGTTGAAATTTTCAATCAATCTTTAACGGTCTGGGACAGGGACGCGAACCTTTTTAAGGAGTGCTCAAATTTTGTACATTATCTTTTTAGTACTAGTTCATGGGTCATTTGGACAGGGGGAAGGAACATGGCAAAAAACTACTTTTTTTGATTCTCAATTTTTTAATCGTTTAAGATAACGATTCCTTTTTGTTTTGCGACTTTTACTTTTGCAAGTGAAGAGCAAAATACCGATATAAAATGGGGAAAATCATACCCAGCCCCCCTGCACTGAGTTTTTAATGAACAAGGGAAAAAACATATAAAAATATGAAATATTATATTTTGATCTTTAATATTATAAAAGGAAGTGTTCGTCGGTCTGTTTGTTTGTTTGTTGCCAGATAAGTCCTGACGAATCTATGGCACTTACAGTAGTGGGATTTGGCACACAGGTAGTGCGAATCTTTTGCAATTTTAGGGTCGAGGCGAATTTTAAAATTCAATCTAGAACATTTAAAAATGAATTTAATATTTTTTTTATCACCATTCTTCATTCTACCGCGGTAATTCCAAGGAATTAAGAAACATAAAAATTTAGACTTTTCGACCTCACGTGTCACCTTGATTTTTGAAGTTTTTTTCATCTCTGGGGAGAGAACACATTCTAATTCCTTCGTTTGTTTCGAGATTCATTCATTTTGATTTCCTGCGAAACGGATTCCATTAAAGCATAATATTACTTTTGTTATCACTGGCGTTCTTTAGTGCTTTTTTCTATCTCAGCGATCGTTAAAGGTAGAATAAAGATTTTAACGGATTTGAAATTTGCGGAAAATTTTACAACACATAGATACCTTTTCCGTTTGATTTTCTTTTAATCTTTTATATTTTCGCAAGAGATTGTGACGTCACGTGAACTTTCCCTTTCCAAAAATAAACAGATTGCATTATCTGCCCTTCACGTTAAAATAAAAACAAAAGCAGATTTTCATTTAAGTGAACGAGAGCAAAGAAAAAAAAATTGACTGTGATTGTTAAGTTCTTTTTTCGTAAAATCGGAATAGTTTTAGACAGATTGAAACTTTCAACGGATTTGAAATCTGTTGAAAATTTTACACCATATAAAAACGAAACGCACGGCCAACGCCGGTCTAACCACGCAGTGGCTAGTAGACAATATAGTCACAGGTATGTGTATGTACAATAAAATTAAAGTATATTTAATGAAAACTATGTTGTTGTTTTTTGTCAGATAATTTCTAAATAATAGGTTCATATTCAATATTCTTTAGTTTAATGCTATTTGCAGTCGATTCATTTTCTAATTTTATTTCAATTATTAGACTTTACAAATTTTATCGAAGAAAACAATTTTTCTCATGAATATGTGGATCCAAACATCTTTAAAAGAGCATCAGCAAGTTTCTTCATTGATATAAAATTATTTGGTAAAGAATCCCATACGTTTAATATAACATTAGTGTAGGATCATATTAATTTCAGACATTTTCCCTTCGGCTTCGGAAATCAAGTTATCAAATTTATTTTTCCAAATTATGCTGCTTTGAAATTTAACTAATTCTATTTCTAAATCACGGATACCTAGACACTTAAAATTCGTTTAGCTCCATTGTTTCAAACTTCGTTTTGTATGGATATAAAATAAAGTGAAATGTATTTTCCATGCTTTTAGATTGCTTAAATCTCTCCTCAAAGGCTTGTTTTATTTACTGTATGATCATTAAATATTTTCCTATTGCATTTTCTTGAACGTCAAGTGTATTTTCCATTGTTATTGTATTTTGAAAATGTTTTGAGGATAATATTTCATGATTTTCATATCCAAATCCGTAACTAGTAAAGATGTCAAGTTTCGTCATATATATACTAATATTCTCAAACATCATTCAAACAGTTTGACCATTTCATTGAAGTTTTTTATTCAGTTAATTAAAATGCTGAGTGATGTCACATAAAACATAAAATCATTTAACCAATCTATATTTGAAAATTCGTCAAAACTATTGTTTCTTTCTTTCAAAAAGAGCGTAATTTCTTCTAATAAATAACAAACCGTTTAAGAACTTGACGGGAACTGAGCCATCGAACATTGTTGTATGTCAAAATCCCTGAATACTGGAACTCCACTTCCTTGGGAAATGCGTAGCAAACACCGGTGGTTGGAAAAAGTTCAGAATGCATTCACCTAACCCCGCAAAGTACTGCACGGGCTACGCAGTGGCTAGTAAGTATATAAAAGTCAACGCGTGGGTGATTTAAAAACCTGCGCGGGTCAGTGTCTCACCCACGAGTCATAGGTTCGCCATCCCTGGTCTAGATTCTGATGTTTCTTCTTTCGCGGAAGAAAGGCGTTGAAAATCCGATGGAGAATAAAACTATTAAATTGATTTAAAAACCTTCTAGAGTGAATTTTAAAATTCGCCGCGACCCAAAAACTGCAAATAATTTGGACTTCCTGTGTGCCAAATCTCATTGCTGTATGTGCCATAGAATAGTCAGCATTTTGCGGCAAGAAACAGACAAACAAACGAACACTTCCTTTTTATAATAGTAGAGATATCATGTTCGGTACTTAGAAATCGATTCATTTTAAACTCATAAGTCTGAGAAAAGAAACTGGATACCAACACAACGATTTGTTAAAAGTCATTAGAGGTTGGGAACTAATCCAATGTTGTGACACGGGACAATTCATAAGAACACAGTAAAGTGCAAAACATCCAATATCCTCTTAAATTTTTTCTTCAAAATTGTATTAAGAAAAGATCTGCCTTGTGACGAAGATAAGTTTTCAAAACATGCTTTTCCTGACTTAATAGCAAACATCCCAGCAATTTTCAGAAAATCTATCTGGATTGGTTTTAAAACACTCTAAAATAATTCTAAGGCTATAAAGAAGATTGGGTTCGTATATGGTTAGTATTGTCTCATCATTGTTATTTTCGGTTATATGATTAAAATTACTGTTGTCCTTATGTGATTATTAATAGAAAAAAAAACTTTATTTCAACTTAAAACAGAGTTTGAAATTTAAAACTCCATAACAAAACTTTAAAATAATGTTAGATTATTAGTAACTAAAAATAATAGGTTCTTCATATTATTATGAATGCCATTTCTGTACAAATTTCTATTGACGATTAGAGTAGTTTGTGCAGCATTGTTTTTGAAAATTACACGAGAGGAAGAAGCATGATCTAATCACTTCTCGGAAGCGTCATCTGGATTTAAAAGAGAGCACTTCTTAATAGTTCTTGGCTTATGAACAAAAGTGTGGATGGAACTTTTGATTTGTCTCTGAATATTTATTACTTTCCTTCAGAAATTCTATTTTCTTTGCGTAAAACATTAATTAAAATAAAATTTTAATTTAAAGCAATGTAAAAATATACTTTGCATCAATTGTGTTGAATGCGCTCAGTAATGTGCTCAATTAACTTCGAAGATTTCACTCTAGATATTAAATGGCTATTAACAATTTAAAGGTGCAGATATTTTTAGGGCTTGTGATTTTCATTTCTTGGTCCAAAGGGTCCTTTGGTTTAATAGATTGGTTTCAGCGTTACAGAACTATTCCAAGGAGGAAAATTTAAAGTGGTTGAAAATAAGTATGCGCAAAATGTTCGAAACGCTGTTGAAATTGTGCAATGTTTGAGGAAAAATTAAATATAAACGTAGAATACAATATATGTTTCTACCACTAGATGATAAAACAAAAGATATTGAAATAAAATGAGTTACTTTTATTGGAAGTTAACATCGTATTTTCTCTATTTGCCTCTTTAATTAAAGTGTCGCCAATTGGTGATACGGGTTTTCAAACAGAATGCTCGGAATAAGAATTATTGCTATTACTGAGAGTGCTAAGAAATTATATTTGAGATTGTGTGTAACTGATTAAATCATATAGTTGTGAAGTGAGGATGCTTTTCTTTTGCATTTTTATACCTGGAAGTACAACTGAATGGAGAACAACTGAATGGCAAAGGAACTTTAGTCGAACACACATATTTTACCAACCATAAATAATTATTTTAAGCGCAAGAGAACTCTTTTTTTCCAAAATACCAGTGAATATTTTTTTCCTTACATTTACAAAATTCCGATTTAACATTTGTCTTCTCCACACTACCCTTGCTTCTTAACCAAAAATTGTTCATGTAAAAATATAATTAGGTGTTTTCAAATAATTCTCAATTTAATCGTGGGATATGATAAATGTTTCTACCAGTAGATGATAAAACAAAAGATATGGAAGTAAAAGAATTTTTCCAAGTCGGAAAAAATTCGAGTTCGCTACAATTTTCAATAAAAGTGTCGCCAATAGATCATACGGGAATATACACAGAGGTCTTGGAAAAAGAACTACTACAACTATTGATATCCCCTTAGACAGTTGTTACTGTGACTGCTAAGAAAAGATATATGATATGTAACTGTGATTGAATCTATGCTATTCTTTTGTCTTTGAATACACCGAAAGTATTTTACATCTGAATCGGTGACTGCGTGGCCAAGGAACTTGGGTCTAACGCACATTATATTTTACCCACCCCAACTAATCATGTCAAGCGTAAAGGGAACTCTTTTTCCCAAAATACCTATGACGATATTTTTTTATCGTCTTTACAAACTGCAGATTTAACATTTGTCTTCTCCACGCTATCTTGCTTCTGAAACGAAATTGTTCATGCAAAAAGAGAATTGGGTGGTCGAGAATATCTCAGAAATAAATATATCGCTATCTTCACAATTAACTATGTTCAGTGCAGAATAAAATGCAACAAGACCACGTAAAGTCGGAGTGAAATTTTATTTAAAATATGTTATTTATTTATAAAATAGATATATTCTAAATATTATATGTATATAATAATTTTATAAATAAATATGTCCATCCAAGATCATTCGCCTCCTTTTCGCAAACGTAATTCCTTTATCAACTACTTATGGCTTCATGTCTTTCCAAATTATCTCCCTCTTATCAAGGTATGTGTGTTCACTATGCGATATAATTGAATATCAACTCTGCACTGTTTATGATCTTAATCACTTTTTTCAGCCCTCTTATGTTAACAGTTTTTGTTATTCCATTTGTAAACTTTTGTTGCATTGATATTTTATTCCTATATTCAATAATCAGAATAATTTTTATTTTTATTTAGTTGCAATGGATGTATATGTAGTGTCTTTCTTCTAACGCTAAATAGTTTTCAAAACATTTTGCCCCAAAAGACTTGAAAACATTTACTTTAGCTACCACTATTGAATCTTAAAATACTTATTAATTTAAAATAACTTTTAAGTTTATATGAATTATTTCTTCGGAATCTGGTGCTGTTTAATAAAATTCTTCGCATTCTCTAGAGCAGTGGTGCGCAAACCGTAAATCGCGACACTTCCTCAAATCGCTTGAAAATAATTGTGAGTAGCCAAATTCAAAAAAAAATTATTAAAAAAAATATATATATGAGGTTTTTCTTCAACAAATATCAGTTACCAGTAAAATAGTGAAATTATATACAACTGGCACACTTGTCTTTTTTTAACTGACATATATGAAAGTGTAAGTTGTGTGTTTGAAAGTAGTTTTTAATTTTTTAAATGTTATTATTATTATTATTTTTTTTTAATCTTTTTATGGTAAACTTTTCTGGTATAGCCAAACCAATACGTTTCGGAGGCAGTTGGCGAATTACGCTTAGTTTTTAATGCTATTTGTTTCCATACTAGCTTTTTATTTTCTGGCGTCATTTTAGCTAATATAATCGTAATATGGAATTTGCCAAGAGAGGCAATACTATTTCTTTCAGAAAGAAATATTCCTCACAAAGATACACATTATAACACATTTATATAGTAATTCATTTCTTTCTATGCAATGTTTATTGATTTGTTTTGTACAGGTTATATAGCAAAGAATGGTATAGGCTATAATGGCAGAATCCCCTTTTGATTATTACTGAATAATTCGTTGCAACTAGTTGCTTTAAAAGTTTCCTCCAAAACCTGTTCTTGATATTCATATCGCTTAGAAACCTGTAGAACATCAGGAAAGTCATCAGGAAGTCGTTGAATTAGTTCCTTGCATCCCCGATTGCGAAACGAAGCCAATTCAGCAGTTCTACGATTACTCATCTAATAGAGTAAGTCGTTATTAGAAAAATCACAACCGCTAAAAATATGTAGTAGAGTTGTTTACAGGATGACTTTCTTATCCAGGATATAGGTCTATTAATTAAAAATGTGTCTCCCATTGGTGATAATGGCAAGTACTAAGATAAGTACAATTTTAGTTTAGTATCGAGGGGGTTTACAAGAGTGTTCTGTGTCTACAAATTCGATTCAAAATTTATGGCATGATAATGTGGCAAACAGTTAAAATTGTGTAGTGTTCAAGAAAAATATGATTACTACACTAGTTGGAATTCGATAAATTCAGCTAGTTGAAAGTAATTTTAGATGTGTGTAATGTTAGACAAATGTTTATACCACTCGATAATAAAAGAAGGTATACTAAAATATTTCCGAGTCTTTATTGTTATCGATGTTTTTCGCAGTTTTCTGCAAGATACTTTGTAATTATACGTCTGTTCCGTTCAGTGCTACAGCAATGGTTTCAATGGCTCCACCCCCTTTGGAAAGTGAATTGGACTTCTTATTGTATCAATTACTAAATTCTATCATCTATCTAAAGTATTTACCTTATCCATAGTGCATTGTCACTACCTTTAACTTTCTTCCCTGAGTTTTAAGTTTACAACTATTAAATTCTCTATTAATTCTGATGTGGAGGTTCGCAGTTTTCTACAAGGTACTCCGTAATTGATAAATTTGTTCCGTTTTTTGCTACAGCAAAAGCTAAATAAAACTGTCTCAAATTGGTGACACGGGGTAAAAGGAGAAGTTTTGGAATTGGAGCCTATTCTGTAAAACTGATTGAATCTGTTTGGTTAGTTTTGAAGAGAAAAAAAAAAGCGGTTTATTGTTTTGTTGATATGCTTGAATAGCACAACACCGGTCGTACTTAAAAACTGAATCGTTATTGTTGTGACAAAAAACTGATATTTCGAACTTCACATGACTTCTCTATCCACAACTATGATTTCATTTATCCATATAATTTGTTACAGAAAGCAAAGTAGTAACATAACTGCATTCCTGAGCTGTTAGCATACTTTGTTCGCATATATGCACCCGCATAAGAGTTAAGAAGTCGGTCTTTTACAACCTTCAACTCAGATCGATCAGTGTTTTTTCCTTTGTGTTTTCCTTTGAAAGATCGAGGAGCGTATCAAATATCAGTTTCGGAGTTTGTATACAATTTTAATACAGTTGCATCTTGGTTTTTTTAAATTTAAACTGCAGTGTACAATTTATTATATTATTCACTTATTTTTTATATTAAATTTCGAATAGTGATAAATCAAACTCTTTTACCCGGGAATATTTTTATATACTTTTATTCTACCGGGATTATTTTTTATATTTTTATTTTTATATACAAGTACAGACATAATGCATACAGAATATCCTTAGAGTAATTAGAGTTTTATTTAGTTTGGTTGAAACAAGTAATTTTGAGAATCAGCTAGCTGCAATGCAAATGAGGCAGATAGAGAAGGTTTTACTGTAAAGTACACTGCTTTCCACCGTAAATGCAACACCCTGAAGGAAGCATGCAAATAATATGAAATTTACAACATGCATTAGCGGAGGTGGGATATACAAATGATTAGAATTTCAGCGCAGACGCACATCTCATGCGCCTGTGGCGCCACTTCAAAGCGCTATTTAAGGCTTGGAGATTTCGACGATTTTAAATACGGCAATTGTGTATTTCTTGTGGTTTTTATTTAAAAAAACGATCAATTATGCCTCGTAGAAAACAGCCATCATCTTTTGATCAAGTATCCGAGTTCGACAGAGGAAACATAGTGGCCTACCGAGATTGTGGATTATCTTTCAGGGAAATCGGTAGTCGTGTTGGACCGTTGCCTACGTAATACACAAGGCCGGGAAATTTCGCGTATTTTCGTCCAAAAACTGGCGACTCCTTAGTTCACGGAAATGTCCGCTAGGATCGCGTTTCTTTGCCGTTCTAACGCGATTTTTCAATGTAAACAATGACGCTCTGGTGTGTGTTTGGAGATCGTGTTTGTTTTTGACAAAGCTTTTTTTATAATTTTATATTATTTATTGCATTATACTGCTTTTTAAACCAATATTATAACAATATTGTGCACAAATAATTAGTGAAAATGGTACATTGTTGTGTACCATATTGCAATTCGAATTCCTCTCTGAAAGAAAAGGTTGGTTTTCACAGTTTTCCTAATGATCCCATTTTTTTTTAAGAGATAAGTGGCGAGTTGCTATTTCTCGTCAATGTAATAAGGACAAAGCTCTTTGGTGTCCAAACCAAGCTTCAAAAATTTGCAGCAAGCATTTTACTGTTCAGGATTTCAGTGTGAGTACTTTACAACGAAGATTGTTACCTCATGTTGTACCTACAGTATTCACTGGGTACCCAGAACATAAACAAAAAGAAAGGAAAGTAAGGAAAAGTCCAAAAAAGAGATTAGCTTCTTGTAAATTGTCTGATGAGTCTAATGTTAAAAGAGTATGTGTTAGATCTCCAAATCTTTCTTTTGAAGAAGCAGGCCATGATGTTTCCACCTCTTCCACTATGGACATGGGAATCCAAGTGTCTTCGATAAATAAATTAAGTTGTAAATGCGTATCCAAATCTAAGTCACTTTATAAATTGCGTTCGAAAATTGTAGCTTTAAAACAGAAAATAAAGCTTCTTGAGAAGGAGAAAAAAAAGGAAGAAATCTGACGAGGAAGTAAAATTGTTAAAAATTGTAGAAGATAGCAAAAAGGGAAATTTAAAATCATTGTTCCTCTTGGAGCAAATTAATGCATATGGTAAAAAACATATAAAATATGAAGAAACAACTTTAAAAATTTGTGTTCTATGGCAGAGAAAGGCTCCAGCAGCCTATGAGTTTGTGCGATCACTCAATATATTGCAAATTCCACATTCAAAAACCCTTAAAAATTTTGTGGGATTTTCAAATGGTGAAACTGGCATAACTTTTCTCATCAAACAACGTTTGTGCTCTGAATTTGAAAGCTTGAAGAATGAGGAAGAGAAAATGGGCTCATTAATAATAGATGAAATGGCAATTAAGGCAAAGTTGTTGTATGACTGTAATTTGGATCAATTTTTAGGATATTCCACATCAGAAATTGAAGAAATTGGTTGTGGCGAAAAAGTTGCCAACAGACTTTTGTGTTTTTTGTTTAAAGGCCTGTCAACAGCATACCATATTCCAGTTGCCTTTTATTTTACGAAACAATTGACTGGTACCCAATTGTGTTCTTTGACCAAGAAAGTTATCAAAGAAGTAGAGGTAATTGGTTTTAAAGTCATAAGACTAGTAACAGATAATGCATCTGTTAATTTTAGCATGATGAAAGAGCTCAGTGGTGGGGATATTTCATTTCAAATTCCTCATCCAAATGATAAGGAACGACCACTATTCCTCAGTTTTGACTGCAGTCATATTTTAAAAAACATACGTTCTCAATTCTTAGACAAAGACCTAATTTATCAAAACAAAGTTATTTCTAGTTCACATCTAAAAAAGCTATATGATACTCAAAAATATTTAGCTGTTAAGCCAGTACGGGCTTTGACAAGAAAGGTCCATCAGAGCTCGTTCTATTTCATATAATTTATAAAACTTTGCAATTTAAAAATAATAATAACTAAAAAAATCTAAAACTTTAAAATAAAAAAAAAATTTAATTTTGAAAAACAATTTGCTTTTTAATTTGAAAAAATAAAAGTCGCTTCTGACCCTGTGGAAATTTTTATCTTCGCGCCTGTTTACATGGATATTTCATTCTTTCTGTAAAAAATTATTTTAACGTTTTAAAAAATAACGTTTCGCTTTTTTCATTTACTAAACAGTGAAACGTATTAAAAACAATTGTTTACCTTTTTTATTTACAAAACTTACAATGTTCTACGTTAAGTTAAAAAGAACAATTTATTAAACAAATAATACGCAAACAGATGCGGAGTTCAAATTATTAGATAATGCACAGATATCTAGAAATACAAGGACCAAACAACTGTAATGCGGATATGTGATCGTTGGATGCAGGAGAGTACGACGGACCGCCGTGTTTTATCGCATCCACCTCAGTGCAACACTTCACGTTATGACAGGCATAATATGCGTATGGCAGTGACGGATTGCTCAGCCACATCACGAACCATAGCACAGCACATTCAGTCTGTAACGCATCATCCAGTGTCTGCGCGTACCATTCGACGCCGTTTACAGCAGAGTGGTCGGTCCGCAAGACGCCCATTGCTTCGTCTACCCTTGACGCAAAACCACAGACGTCTCCGCCGCCAATGGTGCGATGAAAGAAGGATGTGGACGCTAGAATGGAATGAAATTGTTTTTACTGACGAGTCAAGCTTCTGTCTGCATCACCACGATGATCGGATTCGAGTCTGGAGACACCGTAGAGAGAGGATGCTGAACAGCTGCACCGCCACACTGGTCCTGCACCGGGTATTATGGTATGGGGCGGTATTGGATATCACTCTCGCACTCCTCTAGTACGCATTGCCGGTACTTTAAACAGCCAGCGTTACACTCCGAGGTGTTGGAGCCAGTTGTACTTCCTTACCTTCAGGGCTTGCCCACAGCCATATTTCAACAGGATAATGTGCGACCACACGTAGTACGCATTGTCCAAGGGTTCTTCGTCAATCGCCAGATTGAATTGCTTCCCTGGCTAGCTCGCTCTCCGGATCTTTCGCCGATAGAAAACATGTGGTCCATGGTTGCTCAACGATTGACCCAGATTACATCCCCAGCTGCCACACCAGATCAACTTTGGCAACGTGTGGAAGCTGCTTGGTCTGCTGTACCCCAAGAACACATCCAAAGTCTCTTTGAATTAATGCCGAGGCGTGTGGCAGCGGTGATCTCCAACAATGGCGGCTACTCTGGCTACTGATTTTGGCAGGAACCACACTTCACGGAAGTCTATAACTTTAATCACTTGATACTTGTTCAACATGTTATCTACAAAATAAATTTTGTAGTAATGTCTCTTGTCTTTCTTGGTGTTGCAATTTGGGTGGCCAGCAGTGTAAATACAGAGGTCGCTAGTGGTTTTCCATAAATTAGCCTTGATTTCTAGAATCCGATAACAGTACCACCCGCTTGAATCAAAAATTGAGTGCAAATCGAAACAGAAAGGTTTATTTTTCCGTCAGTAGCTTATGTTTATAATTAAAATCTTTTTCGTATTATTTTTCAAAAATACCGTTCTTAAATTATGGGACAGAAATTGAAACCAAATATCCGTAGTATGGGAAACAGTAGCATTTATGTAGATTGGTTAAAGTAGCAGTTAGAGCAATGTTACTCAAAAAGAATTTTTTGAAAGAAAGATTAGAAAGATGAAGAAAGAAAGATTAATACACGTCAATACGAACAAACAACTCTACAATGTCGCTTTGGAAGCATTTGAAATTTTGTTCTCGAAAAACTCCAGAACAGTTGGAATATCAACCATTTTTTTATGTACGCAATTTATACAAGAGAGCTATTTCGGCCGTTTTAATTTTTCAGTTTTTATTTCTCCTTTAATAAACCTTTGTTACATTGATATTTGACTCCGTGATTCAATAATGCAGAGACATTTGGATCGTTGCAATGGTTGTATATGCAGTAGTCTGCGTCTAACGCGAAGTATATTTGAAAATCATCTTGCCCATACAGACTAAAAAACTTTAAATTTTTAGCTACCACTATTTATTTTTCAAAATATTTAATAGAAAATTAAATAACATTCTTCAGACTTATCGGAATGTACTTTAAAATCTGAGGAATTTAAAATGTGTGCACTCTCTAAGTTGGAACAATACATAGACAGAGGAAATAGGTAGTTAAAACAACTTGTAATTACATTTTAAATTGCTGCAATATTCTTGAATCAAACAAGGACTACTTAAAAGTATTAAACATATTTGTTATTGCGATTACACTGCTGTATTTTAACTCTAATTGAATATATAAAAATACTGCAAAATAAGCAGTTGACACCACTAAGTATTTTAAAATCATTAAGTGAATAAAGATATCATTTCGCTAACAATTCAAGGCTTGAGTGAAAGCAAAGGTTGGGTGACGTTTGGTTACATTTGGGATTTTCGTCGGGGAGAAGAAAGTATTTAATAATTTTTCTCTTCGCAACTATACTATCCTCAGTATTTTTAATTGCAGATAAATAATAAAGCCACTTCTGGGCTAAGTTCCCTGAAAATCTATTAAAACATAATACATTACAGCCTTATAGAGGACTAAAAGTGACTTTAGGTTGACCGTTTTAATGAAAGTCCTGTTTGTAACAAATTCCTATAGAGGTGTAATGCATCAGGGTTTACATCAATGAAAGTTCTGTAGTTCGTTATAAAAGTGTTTATTTTTAACGGATCCAGTTTGGAACAAATTTTCTATCATTGTTTTTGATTTACTTTTTGAAATAAAAGAAATTTGTGGTTTTATGTGCATTTTGAAGCTAACTCTTTCTGTTGTCTTCAAACAAAATATCCTTCTCATCGCCAAGGCTAACTGGTTAGTCGAAAAAACACTTGGAGTAGCGGCTGCATAAAATCTAAATTATATATATCGGTGCCGGCTTATAAACTACTACAGTAATGGTTTGGAGTGTCTACATTTAAACACTGCTCAGGGATAGAACAAATATTTCCATTTTAGAGATTATTGAGGGAGAAGCCATTTTCAAATTAATTTCTAATATGAATGGTTAATATTTAAATTTCCCTTTCGAGTCCACAACGTTACCCTAACACATCAGCTCTCAGTATTGCCTCCAATAAGGATATTTTTTTCGCGATTTTATGTGGTGTTGTCCTTGGGTCTTTCCCTTCATGTCGAAGATTTACTTATCTGCTTTAAAAATTGTAAATAATTATTCATTTTTCTCTTATCGACCATATTACCCTCATTACTTTTAAATGCAGATAAAGTAAAGCTCCTTCGGGGCTAAGTTCCCCGAAAATCTATTAAAATGTAATACATTACTACCTTGTAACGGACTAAAATTAACTTTCGTTTGTTAGTCCATAAAAGCTACACTTCTAACCGAGTGAGGAAAAGACGTACAAATTTTCAGTCTTCAGCCGTTTTTTAAAGAATACCACTAAACACGATTTTTTTGCAGAACGCCGAGTTTTTGGGAAATTTCAATTTGGTTCCTAATAATATTGTTTTTAATTCTGGAAATATCGGGACATTTTCCTTTTTTTTTTCTTTCAACTGTCATGTTTCTGTCTTATTAGCATTGGCGAGCGTATGACCATATGAAGCTCATATTTTATCTCATGGGAGAGTCACTACCTGAGAATGTAGAACTGGGTAAAGGAGAACCCACACGAACGAGCCCTTAGATTAATCACGTGTAGTCTTTCGTGCGGATGCACTGCTTTTAAAAGGGTATCTTACTTTTTCTTGAAGAGCCCCTATGCTAACGGAGACTGGAAGACAAACCCAGTCCATGCAGAACGCTACTGGAAAATGCCACAGAAAAAAATGATGCAGTGGTTATTGCAAAGTAATCTCCTTCACAAGGTCATGTTTATGCAAGACGGGCACCTCTTCATAACCAATGAAACAGTTCATGACTAGCACATTGGGTGAAGATCGATTAATGAGCCCTTATGCTGAAAATAATTGGTCTCGCTTCACTAGTTTAGTTTTCATAGTGGGAAGATGTACATTCCCTTGTGTATATACCGTATAAGCTAGTCTTTGGCGGAGTTGCGCTGTGAAAACTCCTCTATTCATACGTTTATGCAACGCGCTTTATTTATAGGTGTTCTCATTTGCCAACATTTGCCTGAATGCAAACTAATCTTAGTTTTCCCTGGAAATCTGCAATTTGCACATGTGAAGCGCCATCTGGACAGCATTTTTTCTCTTCCAGAAGAAATTCCCTTGAGAATAATGTTTTAATAAACCGTGTTCAACTATGCCAGTTCCTTCAAAGTTGATGAATTTTAAAGTGTTTACGGAATTATCAGACTTCAGGTATGTACAGTATATAATTAGTATTTGTATAAAATGTAAGTACCAACTTGGAAATTTCAATCACAATCCCTTAATTATATTTTCCATAACCGTGTGATAGAATAATCTTAGCATTGCTCTTAAACGAGTCCTTACAAACTATCCGGTTAATTTGGAAATAATTTTATCCGTCTTCACACTCGTACAAATTACCACCTCATGGCCTATGAATTTTTATGGAACTAGGGGGCTCCGCCCCCTGCTCGCTTACGCTCGCCAAACCCCAGGGATTGCTACGAAATCCCATTTGGTTTGCTTCGCAAATCAACACTCCTTTCACAGAATCCATTTGGTTAGCTTCGCAAACCAACATTCCTTTCGCCGAGTGAAACTATCTGAATAATTCGTTTTATCCTGATTTCACTTTCCGGACCATGACGTCTCAGCGAGGGCTTGGCCCCCAGCTCGCCGACCCCCGAGGATTACTACACAATCCCGTTTGGTTTCCTTCGCAAGACTGAAAATTTGTATGTGTTTTGCTCACTCGCGGAAGAAATTTCGCTTTATCAATTTTGTCACTTAATAAACTCTAAACTAATAGCCGCATCTTAAACAAATCTTAATAATTGTCTAGGGAATACGATGAAGAACAACCCATGTTAATTTAGTTTTTTTTCCAATCAGTACTTTCACGGGAAGCCGTATAAGAATCGAGCTAAACAACGCAGTTTTCAATCCTGCGTCGGCAACTTTTTTTAATATAGACAGATACCCACTTTTTTAAGCTGCCAACTATTCTGCTTCAAATGGTCAACGCGCCATATTATGCTCGCCTTGAAATCACCCACAGAGATCTTGATATTGAACCCATTTTTGAATACATCCAAACCCTTTCAATAAACGTTTTCCATAGGATTTCGCACATACCATGTACACAATTTGAAAAGATCCCTCCATATGACACCTCCTTGTGTAATCTCGCAAGAGACCTAATCTCTTCTCGATTGCGATTTTCATACCTTTCCTCCACGTCCAAATCGTCGAATTCAGAGAATCTTCTGTATCCACCACCTTGATTTTTTTCATATTTTTTTGTGTTATATGTTTTTGTGTTATATTTTTTTACCCTAATCAACCCCACAGCTCATGCATTTTCACCGTCCTTCTTCGGTTGTACCCGCCCTCTTTGGAACGTGAATTGGACTTTTAATTGTATCAATTAATAAATTCTATCTTCTATCTAAATTATTTTCTTTTGTACCAAGTGCATTGTTACTTCCTTTAACACAATCCAATTATTGCTCTTTTGCAATCATTAAATTCTCTTATCAATTCTGAGGTGGAGGTTAGCAGTTTTCTGCAAGGTAGTCCGTTATTGATACGTCCGTTCTGGATTATATCTTCTGATTCTGGTACTGTTAAAATTGTTCGCCTTTCCCAGAGTGTGGTCAAGGTATACGTCGGTATAAAGTAGAAATTTAAAAGAAGCTCCAATTGTGTATTGAATTCGTTTTATAAAACAATTTATGTAACAGATAAGAAGTACTATTCCTAATAATACAAGTTACCATTACATGTTATCGGGATAGCAGTACGGCGTTTTGACTCGAAATAAATCTTATAAAGTCTTAAAAGTTAACGATGGTAAGTATTTTAAAATCAGCTCTACTATTATGAAAGAAGTGTTTGTGTGTGTGAACTCTCCTCTACGGCACTAACAATGAGATTTGGCACACAGGTAGTCCGAATTTTTAGCAAACTTTCTATCGCGGCAGAATTTAAAAATTTAATCTACAACATTTTAAAATTGTTTTATTGGACTTAATTTAATTTTGTTTTCCTCCAAATGGCAACAGAATGGAGATGACCGATTCCAAATTTATTTTTTCCGTTTCAATTTGATTATCCGAGGAAGGATTTCAGAGAACGAACAAAACAAATAAAGTTTTAACTCGAGTTATTTAGTTCTTTTTCTACCTCCTGGATCATTAAAGATAGATTGAGAATTTCAACGGATTTGAAATCTGCGGAAAATTTTACAATATAACGATACCTAAAAATGTGATTTTCCTTGAATATTAATTTTTAAATTGTAACTTTTATATTATTTCCCATACGAATGTCTAGTTTAATAAATAAATACATGTCGCTCTGTAACAATTGATAACAACTGAGCTCTACCCATCTATCAATACTTCCAAAAATTGTTGATGTATGTTTTTTTTTCTTGATTTATCGTGCTCAGGAGAATATAATTGGTTGAACACAATCAAATCTTCAGGCGCATTGAAATTGGTGCTTGATCAAGGGAATCGGAAGGTTTTGAATAAAAGAATGCTTCCTGTGAGTTGAAACTGAATTAATATGTGTGTCTATTGGGGCAGTTTCTTTTTCAATTGCAATACTCCACAAATTGTGATATTGCTCACAGATCGTCGCCAACAGTCCGATGTGTCGAGTGAGAAATTTATTAACTGCCTACCACTTGTGGTTTGAAATTAGTGATAGGGTTTTAGCGGACGTTTGCACAGTCCATTTTATCTCCTTCGAATGCAAATGTGTTCGACGGTTTTCCATACAAAACAGCCACAATATTTTCCCTATAGACGACTTTTGGCACTGAAGTTAGTTTTCTTTTTGTATTTATCTTTCTTTACTTTGAGAATTCTTAATACTACATTGTGTTCCGTTTCGTTTAATCGATTTTGTTACTTATGCCTTCTAAGACTGAGAGTTATTAAATGACCACAGTTTCAAAAGTTTAATTGGTAGCTATTAAAATCAAATCTGCCCAGGAACGTTTTGGAAATGTCAATTAAAAAACTACTGTACTCTACCTTTACTTGTTTGCATATTCATCAAATAATTATGACCAAAATTGTTTGGATTTTGTCTCGGAACATTTCCTTCCTTCAACGTAAGTAATTCTATTTTTCATGCGTAAAACATTTAAATTTAAAACAGAATTCAAAGAGTAGTAAAAGCCAACTCCATTAATGAAATTTTGTTTGGAACGTTTTAATTTTATAGTTTTTATTACTCCATTGATGAACTTTTGTTACATTGATATTTGACTCCGTGATTCAATAATTCAGAGAAATTTTTATTTTTACGTCGTTGCAATGAATGTATATAAAGTAGTCTGAGTCTAACACGAAGAATATTTAAAAATCATATCCCACATACCGACTTAAAAACCTCAAATTTTTAGCTACCACTATTTATTACTAAAATGTAAAGGAGATAGAAATAACTTTCGATAGGATTTTGAAAATTTTGAGAATTGCTGTGTTCCTAATTGCGTTTGCACTCCTAAGAGTGGGAACTAGGTGTAAAAATAGCGGAAATAGAATTATAAAGAAAGCTGTAACGCCATCTTAAATGGCTGCGATTTTGTATTTTTACTCGCATTAAATCTTTAAAAAATTGATAACAATAAACAGTTGACACCACTTAGTATTTTATATCATTTTGTGAATGAAGATAATATTTCACAAATAATTCAAGGGGTCAGTGAAAGAAAGGGGTTGTGTGACATTTTTTGATTTTGCGTCGGGGAGAGGTATGCCCAAAAACCTTCCGTCCAACGGAATGACGAAAAATTTTTGGGTTCACCATATTGAAACAGTTTATGACGAAAATTTACTCGCCAGCTTTAAAAAATATATATTTTTTTATTTTATCCCTTTTTGAACATATTACCTTCAGTATTTGAAATTGCAGATTACGTAATAAGACCTCTTCGGGTCTAGGTTTCCTGAAAATCTATTAAAATATAATACATTACAACCTTATAACGGACTAAAAGTGAACGAATTTTATGTCATTGTTTTTGCTTTACTTTTTGAAATAAAGCTAATTATGTTTGTGGTTTTGAATGCTTTATAAAGCTAAGGATTTCTGTTGGCGATGAGAAGGATATTCTGTTTTGAAGACAAGGATAAGTAGTTAGTCGAAAAAACTCATTTAGTAACGGCTGCAAGAAATCAAAAATATTTGTATCGGCGCAGACTTAAAAAGGACTACATGAATGGTTTTGAGTATAAACACTACTCATAGATAAAAGAATATATTTCCATTTAAGACATGAATTGAGTGAGAAGCCATTTTCAAATTAATTTCTAATATACAGGTCTAGGACAAAATATTACGAACACCTGTGAAATAATGGAAAATCTTTATAAATAGGGGGTTGGACCACCCTTTGACTGAAGTACAGATTTAATGCGATTTGGGATAGATGCATAAAGGTCATGGACAATATTTAAAGGAATATTAAGACATTCCTCCTGCAGAACGGTCTCTAATTCCGAAAGTCTGGATGTAGGTGGAAATCGGGAACGAAGTTTGGACTCCAAATATTCCCATAAATGTTCAATATTATTCAAGTCCGGAGACTGAGGGGGCCAGGCGAGATTTTCAACTTCATCGTCATGCTCTTCGAACCATTCTTGAACACACCTAGCAGTGTGGATAGGCGTTGTCGTTTTGAAAAAGCGGTCGCTCTCCAGGGAATACAGTCTGGACAAAAGGATGGACATGATCCCCTAGAATGCTTAGATAGTGATTGGATGTGATCCTCCCATGCAGAATAACAAGTGACCCAAGATATCGCACCCCATACCATAATGGAGCCACCCCCATGCTTCACAGTCGGCAACAAGCATTCAGGATTAAACGCTTCTCTGGGCGTTCTCCAGACATAAACGCTTCCGGTCGTCTGAAATAGGGTGAATGACGATTCATCTGACTATATTACCTGTTGCAGGGACCAGTTTTTGTGATCTCTGCACCAATGGCGTCGCTTGAAGGCATCACTTGCTGTCACCAAGGGTTTACGAATTGCCACTCTGCCATAAATGTTCGCAGCATGAAGTTCCCTTTTGACAGTTTTTGTTGAAACGGGGTCCTGGATATGACTGTTCATTTCGGATGTTATCTCGGATAACGATTGAATGGGATTTCGGGCTACTATGCGCTTCTTGACCCGTCTATCCCTATCAGCAAGCTTTGACTTTCGGCCACTGTTGTGCTTTGAAGTGAGAGACTGATACCTTCTTCTTAACACCCACTAGGTGGCAGACTTCTGTTGCAGATGGCGCGGCTGTACTGCAGGTGTGAAATAAGTCATACTTTTTCACAGGTGTTCGTATTATTTTGTCCTCCATCTGTAAATTGTTACTATTGAAATTTCTCTTTAGATTCCACAACGTTACCCTACACATCAGCTCCCAGTATTTCCTCCAATAAGGATACTTTATTCTTTCCAAATTTTACAAATTTCAGATTTAACGTTTCTCTTCTCCACGCTACCCTTTCTCCTGTAACAAAAATTACCATCCAAATTGAATCAATTATTCTTTCTAATTTGAGGACCTCGGTACCAAGGATGTAAAAATGACGGATTAGCAACCAGAGGGCTGGGAGTTCGAATTAAATGGAAGAAGGTCGTGTTGAAAGGGGCTGGTGCACTTTAAATCTGCCGTGTCCTCAAATGTCCTCAAGTTAACGTGGTGTATAAGTTTAAAGAGTGGGATGCCAGTCAAGGTGTTGTCTCGTCATCTGACTGTTGTTCAAATTTACGTGGTGTTGTCCTCGGGTCTTTCCCTTCGGGGGTTAATCCCCGACCGTCGCCAGTAGCCCGATGTGTTGATCCAGTGCGACGTTGATTAAAAAACTCATTTACCTAATTTAAGCTTTTGGATTAAACTATTTTTTTTTTGCTTCAAAATTGACAATTTCAATTTCTTTTCATTATTTACTGCATCAAATTGGAAACATACTTTATTTCTCTCTTTTGCTTTCAAGTAGAAAATTTCTATTTTTCCTCCAGTAGTCGATGGGAAAGTTGTACTCCAAAACGAGTTTCGAATATTTTTGGAAATCGCATAAAAAGGATTATTCCATGGTGAGAACTGGTTTGGTGTATTATATTGTTTAATTTTTCTATATACACTTCTCATCAACTGCTGTAATGCCATTGTATATCAACTACTAGCAACTACGTGGCTAGCCCGGCGTCGCCCGTGAACGTGGTGTAAGTTATTAAACTGGAGTAAAATTTTCCGCAGATTTCAAATCCGCTGAAATTTTCAATCTTTAGCGTTTCCGATTTTACGAAAAAGAATTAACATTCCCAGTCAAAATGTTTTGTTTTTGCTCTCGTTCCCTGAAATTGAATTATTCAAGGAAATGCAATCTGTTTCTTTTTTTTTTAACGTGAAGGGCAGCAGATGCAATCTGTTTCATGTGACGTCACAATCTCTTGGGAAAATATAAAAGATATAAATTCAATTTAAAAATTATTTATTTAGAGAAAATCATAATTTTAGGTATCGATCTGAAGTGAAATTTTCAGCAGTTTTCAAATCCGTTGAAATTTTTTACACTATCTTTAACGGTCTAGGAGATATTAAAAAGAACTAAGTGACTCCAGTTAAAGGTTGTTAGTTTTGATGGTCTAGTTGGAAAATCTATCCTACGCTCAAAATCAAATTGGAAACGAAAACAATAACTTTCTCAGCGATGGAAAAAATTTAGCATAGTTCCAAAGGCTGACGTCTAGATTCTGATGTTTCGTTGTTGATACGTTGATTGTTTATATTTTAGATTGTTTCGATTTAATAATTTTAATTTAGTAGGATTTAAACATGCCTTCAAAATAAAATACAGTTACACCAAAAAATGAATATAATGTGATTTAACATTTTAACTCACTAGAACGCTAAATCAATAAAATAGTTTCCCAACCACAAAAAACCCACGAAGCGTTCGTACACTTTTAAAAGCAAAGACAGGTGATCCTGCACCAACTAGTAGAATGAATGTTTAGGCTCAGTCTCGCCTAAAATCCCCGCTAATGTATGAAACATGTCCAAAATGCCTCTGTTCACGCGCCGTCCCCACAACATCAGTTTGGATTTAAATGCAGCTACTTTGTCTGCCAACTTGAAAACAGTTGTCACATTTGTCAAAATTAGAAAATAGAGATATACTGAATTCAGAAATCATAATTGAAGCTCTAGTAACAGAACGAATTTCAAGTTTTGATTTACCGCCTCCTAATTTGAGTGGACATTTCATGGATAAGAACCGCACAAACCCGAGATAAATACACCAAAATAAATAAAATGGAAGTAATTTAATATTTCTTGAACGGCCCGGTACCATTTGATCCACGGACCGGTACCGGTCCGCGGCCCGGGGGTTGGGGACCACTGGTCTAAACGATTATTTTCAGCGCTACAGAACCATTCCAAGGAGGAAAATTTAAAGTGTTTTATAAAAGTATGCGCAAAATGAAAATGTTTGAAACGTTGTTGAAATGGTGTAATGTTTGAGAAAAAATTAAATATAAACGTAGAATACAGTATTTGTTTCTACCACTAGATGATAAACAAAAGATTTGTCAATAAAATGAGTTGCCTGTATTGAATATTCTTGAACCTCTATTTCTGCTTCTGTACATCAAAGTTTCGCCAATTGGTGATACGGGTTTTCAAATAGAAGACTCAGAATAAGTATTATTGTTATTACTGAGACAGCTAAGAAATTATATTTGAGATTGTGTGTAACTGATTAAATCATATAGTTGTGAAGTTTTGCCTTTTTAAACCTGGAAGTACTTCACAAATAAATGGGTACCGTCGCGGCAAAGGAATTTTAGTCGAACACACATATTTTACCAACGATAGCTAATTATTTTAAGCGTAAGAGAGGACACTTTTTTCCAAAATACCAATGAATATTTCTTTTCTTACCTTTACAAAATTCCGTGTGGAAATTTACTTTGGTGGTAGAAAAAAACTTTTTGAGTTATTCTATGTATTGTTGTAACTAGTGTTGCTGTAAGCTTATTATTATTATTTTTTAACTTTTTGAAGTTGTACTGATTTTTTTGAGACACCCTATATATGTGTTGTCCTGCGAGTAACGCATAACAGTTTTTCAAATATACTCGCCCATAAAGACTCGAAAACATTTACTTTAGCTACCACTATTTAATATTTTAAATATGTATTAATAAAATTTTTCACGTGGGTGTATAAACAAGTTAAAGTCAAATTCCTCTAAATAAGGATGGGCTAATTGATTCTTTCAAGAAATTGTTCACCGAAAATAACTCTATTGGCCTTCCTGTCCCTGCAGCGCCAACTGTTGTTGAATTTTTGGACTTTTACCATGATTTAAAGATTGTTGAGGGTATCTATTCTTTGAATCCATTTGTAGGATAGGACACTTTCCCCTAGACTTTATTTCCATCCATTCATGTAGTGAAGATTCGGGGCTTCTAAAACTAGTTGCTTTGCATTCTTTCTGAGAAAACACGGTTGCAAGTCGTATTTTTATTCGCACTTTGCGCTGAGCTTTTCTCTTATTGTTTAAATTTTACCTTATCCTTCGGGTAACGACAATAGTTCTGCTTACATAAGTCTATATTGCAGGAACATTTTACTTTTACGTCCCATCTAAGACTTGTTACATTGATCAAATTTTCCAAGCCAATCCTCCACCGAGATGATTTAAAAACGCTAAAAATAATGACCAAAGCCAAAATCATTTGTCTTGACTTTTCTATGGAAGGGATGAAACAAGGGTGGGTGCCGAAATCAATTGTCAGCAACCATCATGTTTTATATCTTACAAAACTGGTTATGATAGCTCTTGTGGATCCACCATTAACTATCTAACTGTGTATAATATTATGTTTCTCGTGATGGTAACACAATCTTTGCCCAGCGCTATGTCTACTTCTTTCTGACATCTCTATATATAATTCTCAGACGTGGCACACAAAAAAGAATATATTTCATCGCGCTTTGGCAACACCGCACAATTGTTTGTTTACCACGAAGCATCGCGCCTCAACCGAATTTATAGCGTTATAGGATGATATTTTATTGAAAAAGAAATTAATTTTAGTCCAGCTGTGTTGCAGCTTACAATGGAAATCAAAGAAGGCGGAGGGTCTTTTTAGGGCCATTAAAAAATGACCCTTTTCAGTGCCAACAATTATAGTTCAACAAGACGCTTGCACTACAACTTTGTACTACAAACTCAATGAAAAAGTGCATGGGTGGCTCGAGTGCTGGGGAAAGGTACACACTAACAGCAAGCTGGGTATCCAATTTCCGAAGCAGCGCTCACATTTCGTGTCAAAATTTGCTAAAAAAAGTTTTATTTGAATTCTGATTCCAGATGTACTGTACATATTTCCTGTGATATAACAAATTTATGTTTGAAAATATATTTTGGAATATTTGGACTCATAAATTGGATTCCGAATCAGAATGAACCATCCCATGACATGGATTCGAACCCAGAGCCTGTCGGACTGATAACCAGAGCGTTTTGAATTGAATAACAAGATTTCTCTCTCTACAAAGCGCATACTTATAAATTCATCAATTAGTATTTTCTTTTTGCAAATTTAAAAGTTTACAAAAATTACTTGTTTTTTTTTTGTTTTTGTTTTTTAAATAATTTTGAACTTTAATCAATTCATGAAAACAAAAGTATTTGATTCATTTCCTATTTCCAACTCTGGGAGAAGGAAATAATGAAAAAAACATTTATCCTTCACAACTTATGTCAAAACCCATAATACTCTGAGCGTAGTCTCGAAACTCATCCTTAAGTAAATATCAAACAAAAATTTATGTAACTGTTAATTAGCCTTCACTGTTAATCCAAGTGTGAAAAATTAAAAAACCGCTGGTAGATATAAAATTTAAAATAACATTTTAGTTTCAATAAAAAAATTGTTGGAATTGACTTAATAAACAAATGCAGTTCTGTTGCATACTGTTATTAACTTTCAATTTAACAGTTACAATAAAAGCTCTTTTTCGTGTACTTTTTATTATTCATTAGCCTTGTTGGTTTGCTTCGCAAACCAATGGCAGACACTCAGACAATCACAACACCAACAAAAAATGGCAAGCACCACTGCAACGCCGTGATGCAAGGTATTTATCTGGTGTAAAAATTTCCGACGACTTCAAATTCGTTGAAATTTTCAATCTATCTTTAACGATTCCGATTTTACGAAACAGAACTAATTACCAGTCAAAATGTTTTTATTTCTCTCTCTCCACTGTAATTAAAGAGGGCAGGAAATGTAATCTGTTTTTTTTTTTAAAGCGAAGGGCAGGAAATGCAATCTGTTTATTTTTGGAAAACTAAAGTTGACGTGACGTCACAATCTCTTGTGAAAATATAAAAGGTATATTCAATTAAAAAATTATTTTTTTAAAGAAAATCATATTTTTAGGTTTTGATCTAATGTGAAATTTTGCGCAGATTTCAAATCCGTTGAAATGTTTACTCTATCTTTAACGGTAGGAAATAGAAAAAAGAATTAAGTTACTCCAGTGTTAACAGATTATTTGTTTTTTATCGTCTGCTGAAAGTCATTCCTCCGTGCGAAATCAAATCGGAAACGAAAAAAATAAATTTAGAATGGGTGATCTCCTATCCTGTTCCATTCAGTAATGATTAAATTTCATTAAATTCATTTTGAAATGTTCTATATTGAATTTATAAATTTCCCGCGACCCAAAATTGCAAAAAATTCGGACTACCTGTGTGCCAAATCTCATTACTCTAAATAACATAGATCAATTCTTAGAAACGCCATCTGGGTTTTTAAAAAAAAGCACTTTCTAATGCTGCATGGCTTATGAACAAAATTGTGTAAAAAGCATAAGTTGATTTAGTCTCTGAACATTTCCTCTCTTCAACGTAAGTATTACTATTTTTCATGCGTGAAACACTTAAATTTAAAACAGTATTCAGACTTGTAAAAGCCAACTTGAAAAATGGAATTTCATTTTATTAATACCTAAAAAGTTAGGGTTGACTTCTGACCTGTCCTTTTGGGATTGATCCTGGAATGTGGCCAATAGCCCCTTTTGTTCCTCCAGTGCAACGTTAATTCAAATACATAGGGTCAGGCGTGGTAATTGTAAACAAGCTATAACAAGCGCCCACGTGAAATTCTGAGAAACTAAAAAGTTGTGAAATATGAAAGCTGTCAACCTTGAGGATGTAATATGGGGATCCCGTATTTCTTTGATTCACAGCTGATAGCAATCTGTTTAGTAAAAAAAAAATGTGGTTGAAAAGTTTGTGTTTTAAAGTTGTTGTGTGTTGCATTTTCTGCTGCCCTCCATAATATATTGAAAAATATGCTCTTCCAAATCTTTAGTATGGTCAGTTATGTTTCTATCGAACAGAAAATCCTTGATTTTTCATTCGGTGAACTTTAATGTAACTACAGTTGAATCTTTACGATTACCACATATTTTTCGAAGGCAGTAATTGTAAACATAACTTTGCCAATAGTTTCGTTCAATTTGAATGGAAAACCAATGTGTTTTTCCGTGTGATTTTGTATTTAATCGTATTTAGTACGTAAGAATTGCATTTTAATGCATTATTTTTTCGCGGTCTTGGGGAGCGGGAAGACTGATTTACTAAAGCGTCACGCATAGTGAAGTTCTTAGAACTGACCAAGTACTGTCCCACTTGAAGGAGGCAGAAGATAAAAAGATCAAAAGGAAGCCGAAGCCGAGTGAGATGAAAGTGAAGGAACCAGGAGAAAGTGAGAAACCAAGACAGAAGCAAATGTAAAGGATAGCGAGGATGAGGAACTATTGAAAGAATTGACTAACATTGTAGGTGAAGAGTTTGAAGCTGTCCAAACATTCAAGCAAAATATAGAAGACTAGCTTGTAGGGGAAGTTAAATATTTTGGAGCCATTCATGGAAGACATTGAAACGACTACGTTTCTGCTTGTAGGTTTTGAGGCGGAAAGAGAAAGAAAACCCATTTTTCGTATGTATGAAGGGTGGATGTCGTTTCAAAAAAGGAGTTAGAGATCATCGGACTCAATTGTATCGACTCAATTCGCTGTGGTTGAAAAAGACTAATTCTGTGTTACCAAAGACCATGTCAAAGCAATTTTACTCACTCCAACCTGTAGCAAAGAAGGTCGTAAAGAAATTTTTTCGATTGAGGGGACTGTTAATGTGTAAGAAATGTTTTTTTTTTGTATCTAAGTTTGTATATTTCAATTTTTTTTTTTTTTTTTTTTACTAAACACATTTTTTGTTCAGTAAATATTTGAAATATATATTCTTATTAATTTCCTGGAAGTTCACCTCGTGATCAATGCAACTTTCAAGTGTCACTAAATTTTGCTGGTGCAAGAAGTGGGAGTATTTGGTAAATGTAAAGATCAAAACGGGATAGTTGTAAGCATGGTATTAGAAGAGTAAAAATACCATTGGAGTTCCTTCTAATGCCACGACTTCTGCTCATTCTGTCACTTGTTCAATATTCAATATCACGAGGAAAATCGTTGTTTACGATTACCCCTACTTTCAGGAGTAATTGTAAACACGTGGGGTAATTGTAAACAGCCAAGTACGGGAGTGAACAATGTTTAGTTACTTTATCAAGAGTTTGAAAATAGGGATTGAAAGTAATCATACAAATTCTGTTCACAATTACCCCGCCTTATCCTACCTACCTGCCGTTGAGAGTTTAAGAAGTTTAAGTGTTAAGAATTAGAGTCGAAAAATCGGACTGTTCAGTATTTTGTTGCTTCTAAATAATGAAAAGGGATAGTTATTGTGAACTAAAACACATCTCTTTAAAATAATTTGCCTTAAATTTAGAAAATAAAATATTTCTATTTTTGTGTCTATGAAATAGTTTATACTTATTAGGCCCTATTTGTTAAAACGCTAGAGATAGGTTGACATTTTGATAACATTTTAAAAAACTGTTTTGGGAAAAAAGTCTATGATCGAAAATATTAAAGTTATCAACAAAATATTATTGGAATAGCAGTGTATCGATTTAAATTGAATTCCATTTTAAGTTGTGATTTTTGGTACATTCGACAAAAATATTCGAAAAACAGAACATTTTAAAGCAATTTAATGGGGAATTTAAATATTAAAAAAAATAGCATTAAAATTAATTTTAATTTTAGCTTGATAATAAGCCTGGATTCCTTTGTTGTTCGCATTAGTTGCTAACAGACAACAAAACAGCTAATAATAACTGTGTTACTAAATAGTAGAAACATTGATTAGCAGAGTATCGTAAAATATCAGTTTTGCTCATGTTTTCCAAAACGTTCATATATTTTCATACCATTATTGCAAAATTGAGCAGCAATCTAAATTTACACATTTAAGAATGCATAAAAGTCAAATGTCCACCAATACCTATATTTCTACTTAACTTTTAGTTGCGTATTGGTTTCTACAATCTTGTAAAATGTTCACAAATGAAAAATGTTGACTGCTTTTTGAACTATTTATCATTGACTTGTGTGAATTTTCTCAGAAAAGAAATACTTCCGAAGTGAAATTGCTCACTATTGAAACTAAAATAAGTACATCGATGACAGACAAAAAAAATCTTTAAAAAACACGTTTATAAATTAATACAAGGTGATTCGTATGTAATGAAACATCTTGAAAGACGTTTATAACAACAAAAAAGGAATCATTTTTTTTAATTACTTAATTCTTTACCATTAATCATGCTCAGACAATGATCTTGTATTATCATCTGAATGTCGTTTGAATATTTTAGTTATCATCTGACTGTCATTTGATTATTTTAATCATCATCTCTGTATTTTTCATGTTTCAATTCTTATCTTTGCCTGTGATTTTTAATTATTAACTATATTATCCATTTATTCAGTCTTCTCTGTGACTCACTTTGTCCGCTTTTGGACCTTGATAAAACCCTGGCATCCAATCCACTCAACAAATTCACACTTAAGCGCTTGTGCAATCGGAGTTCGTTACAATAATCATCGACAGATATTGCAAAATAGAGGAGAAACAAAAACAATTTTAATCGTTGATGAGGCAAAAAAAGATTTTTAATGGATGTACCTTGCTATTTAAATTGCCCAAGCGTAAACGCTACTCGAATCTTCATTTCAATGAAAGAGAAAATAAACAAAAGCCTTTTATCAAGTCGAATTCTAATTCGAAATCAAAACTCCAAATAATTTGTTCGTCAAGCAAATAATAAATTTCCTACGCAAACACAAGTCGATGCAAGTTGTATCATTAGCGCACACGGGATTATACTTTCCAACAGAACGATTAATTCGTTTCCGATAAATAATTGTTTCGAGTATACAATCGATATTCTTAATTACGATATCCGATTTTCATTCTCTTCCGAACTGAGAGTCGTTATCATTTCTGCCCGATTATTACGGTTCCAATTTTAAAACTCTTTTGTTCCGAAGAATTATCGATCAGCCATCTTGTTCAGAATGTGTCGTTTGCGTGGAAAATAAATATCGTTTACTGAAAAATAATTGCTGGTTAGTTTAGGAATAATGATAATAGCGCTTCAATTAAGATGATTTAGATGATGTGCGGGGTTCTAATGAGTGAGGGAAAGGGCAGAAGGTATCGAAAAAACCAGAAGTTCCGTTAAAAAGTGTTTCTTTTTTGTTTTCTCATGGGGAACAGATGCAATTCGTTTCTTAAAGCTGTTTAATAAAGGGTTTTGTTTCGTAATAGCCTAATTTACGAAAGAAAACGACGTTCAAAGTTACTAAACGAAATTTCTAAATTAGATTCTTGACTTGATTTAGTAATTGCAACTGGCAACTCAAAATGTGACCAAGATATCGGTTCACTTCTGAACCAACGAATGTGCTTGGAGAAAGGTGCACTTTTTAGTGGTTCACATGTTAACATTGAAGGAAATGTAGCTGAAGATAAATTGGTAAGATAGGTAGGTATTGAATTAGCGTCACATTGGAGCAACACAATGGTCTATTGGCAACGGTGTGGGATCAATACCCGAAAGGAAAGATCTGAGGAATACACCAAAAATTTAAAACCATAATCAGTTGACGTGGTAATACTTTAGCTGCAATTCGTTTAGAGATGTATGCATGTTTGTTTTTCATCTGTAAATAAATGTTGTGCGTACGAAGATTTTATTTCTATATAACTGGCCTGATAAGATGCTATTGTAACACTCCCCTAACCCTACATTACTCTTAACGCCATCTGTCGGAGTTATGGAGACTCATGATTAGTCGAATATACATATACCCCATTACCTAACTCTTGCACTCGAACAATGAACACGTCTGGCTTCGTTAGAGAGAGAAGAAATCACCGAAGCAACCCGCTTCTTTATGTTGCCCTACACTATCAATTTAATATAACGTGGGGTACCGTTGTGTTACAACAGTACACCGTTAAACTTTTTGCTACTTTCAACTTTAATCGCGAACGTTGACTCTTCTTAAAAATAATCTTTCTTTAAAATAACTGGTAGTTAAGAACTCTGTTACACGTGCGTGGAAGTCTAAGGTTCCGATTTACACCAATGGATGACAGTATAAATCGTTAGTTCCTGTGGAATGTTTATTTTTCAAAAGCGATTTTGAAGAAATGGCTTCGACTCAACGTGCTCGTAAAAGTAAGTAAATTTCATTTGTTTTTAATAATTTTTAGTGAGTTAGTGTGTTTTAGTTGATAATTTCTTAAAATATGTGATGAAACATTTTTTCTGATTTTAATCTGTATTTTGTACAGTTGAGAGCAATACTTATTTAGGTCCATATATGCGGACGTGAGTATTTCACGGTTAAAATTGGTGTTGTTATCTTCTACGTTTTGCCCTTTCAGAAATTTAACAGACAGTCTGTTTTGAACCGTTTACGGTATTTCATGAGATTTTTTTATCATTTTTAAATTAAAAGTGTAACATTATTCCATTGTCGCCGACCAACCGGTATAGTGGTTAAGGTGTTAGCCTCCAGATCGGAAGGTTCCTGGTTCGAATCCGGGTCCGGGCATGGATGTTTGTAAACGTATGGTGTAGAGGCGGCTGGTGCACCTTAAATCTGTCGTGGCCGAAAGTCCTCACGTTGGGTTGGCGTGGAAGTTTGGAGAGTGGGGTGCCAGCTCAGGTGTTGCTTCGTCATCTGACCATGGTTCAAAATTACGAGGTGTTGTCCTCGGATCTTTCCCTTAAGGGACTGATCCCAGACCGTCGTCAATAGCCCGTTGTGTTGCTCTAGTACGACGTTAACTAAAAATTACCAAATTACCTATTCCATTGTCTAAAAATTTTATTTTGGTAATATTGATTCGAGTTTTCGGCAAAAGTATCTGAAAATTCATGTAATGTGTCTTAGCAATACTAAGTGTAGTTTTTCAATAGAAATTTTGACTACAGAAGAAATTCAAGCTCTTTTGCAAGAAAGTGATTTGTCTGATGCTAAATGAAAGTGATGATGGGTGTTCAGAACTCTTTCTAAATTCTGGTTCTGAAAGTGGCTGAAAAAGAATCTGCGATTAGTCCTGATGCAGAAGAGTCTTCGTCAACTTCTATTCCTTCAAGGAGAGGAGGTAAACTTTGGAAAATCAAGATGTATGGTGTGTTTTATTCAATTATGTACCCTAATAAGATAATTTACACCTTTATTTTAAAGGATATAAACTTACCCAACTAAAGTTTTACTTATTTGGTATGTTCCAACATGTGCTTTCTTGCAAAGATAGCTAAATTCTTTTTAAATATTTTAACTACCAAATGATAATAAACTTGATTTCATGTTAACAATATAATTTTAAAACGGTCCCAAAAGGTTCTTCTGAACACATGGTTCAAGATTTTCCTGAGCCACATACACCAATAAAGGCTTTCTTCAAGTATTTGGATGTGAAAGTCTAATAACTTTCATCTTCGAAGAAATTGCAGATCAAGCCAATCTGTTCAAAAGAGGATCCCAAATCCTTTGCATCACGAAAAATAACTGTTTTAGTAAATACCACACAATAAAATAAAAATTGTATAAAAAAAATTATTTTTGTGTCGTATTTCCTACACATATTGTGTTATTTTAAAGTGATAATGATATAATATGTACCAAATTATGTTTTGTAAAGATAAAATGTACCTATGTATGTGAAAAGCATTTCCCAAGAACCAATATCACATGAAAAAAAAATATTAAAAAATATATAATTTGTGGTTCTAACATTCTAATATTGTTATTGTACTTAGAAAGTGGTAATAAAATTGCACTGTATAAAAATATGAGTTCTTAAACAATATAATTTTAAAATTATTACGCTTTCAGCATAATTGGGACCAGAGGTATATATATGTGTTGTGTACCTAAAATGTTTAGCCCCCTATGATGCCACCATCTAAGAGAGGGATTTTCTTGTAAACTTTGAAGTATTTCAGAATATTTATCATAAAGAAAAACTGATTTTTAAACACATTTTATATTTTTGGTAGTGAAGAGGTTAATTAAATGCCTACCAAGAACAACGCCTCGTAATTTTGAACAAAGAAGCTGGTTTCTTTTTTTGTTTAGCCAAATTCACGGGATTCTGGTGTGTCATAAAGCCTACTTTAAGCATCCAGTTGAAAATCCTCCAGAGAAATCCGAATCAGTCACATACCAACTGTCACCCCTATCAAATCATCGATACTCAGTCACAGCTTTCACTGCTACCAAATCACCGATCCTGGCCACAATCACCGAAACGCAATAGCATTAATAGTATCAGCTTAGCGATTACAGTTTAGTCACTTTTACCGAATCACCTATGCTCTCAATCACTGTTATTTTGATATTTGAGTAACAGGCAAGAACTGTGATTCACAAGTATAGGTGATTGAGTAGCAGTTCTACGATTCGCTTAACATTCCTACCAGATATCTCAGACTCCAAATTGGAACGAAATGTTAAGTTTCTCGAATGCTGTTCATCAGAATTCTTACAGGTTGTAAGTTGAAAATTATCTGGTATCAAAATTAGATTTTCCATATTTGCATGCTATTTAAAAATAAAATACGAGGACATCTCACAAATAAAGATATCGCATCCTTCACAGAGGAGTAAGCTTATGTAGAAAATGTATAAAGAATACATTATGTCGGGGTGAAATTTCATTTGAAGAATTTAGGTTCCTACCCATTTCCACTCATTCTAATCCAGACGTACTTTGACCTTTCCCTATACATATTAGCCTCCGTTAAGCCGTCGTATCTGTGTGCTATCAAATCAAATATCACATAGTCACTGTTTATGATCTAGGCTATTTTTTCCTACCATTTAATCTATATAGTTTTTACTAATTTACGAATGAACTTTCGTTGCATTGATATTTGAACCCTATATTCGTTTTCCGATGCTGGAATATTTTGCAATTTTTTATTCAACTAGGGCATTTTTCCCGCTAGGTGCACACACTGCACCTAACGTTAAAAAAAGAGGGGGAGAACGTGTTTTATGTCATTTTGATGTTTGAACAAAATATTAGTTTTGATCTCTCTCGCTCTAAAGAAACGTAATTAAAATTCCTAAATACACACTATGCGAAAACAAAATCGCACGGTCGTAACGAGTTTATATAGGAGGAAGGTCTACTTGGAGTGACACTGCTACCAGAACTTTCCGATGATCGAAACTTTTTCCGGATGCTTCTGTTGAAGCGACTGTCGCGACAACCGAAGGGAGAACTTAGATCACCCGCGAATGACAGGCAACATCCCGCATTTCTGTAAATACTTCGTGTTTCAATAAAGTGTAAAACCGTAGGAATTCTTGAGAAATGTCTAGCCACTGCATTTCGTAAACAAATATTTTCATTATTTATCTTTAAACTCAGATTTTATCTGCTTAAAATATAGTGTACTCGTTTATTTTTTATCTGTTTTTTGCCCACCAATGTCTGATGATGACTGAATATTTGTAAGTAATATTTTCGCACATAAAAAAATTGTTTAAATACTTTTAGTTACTATCTACTACTAACCTATCTAAACATACCCAACTAATAAAGTAGTTTGTATTAAGTTAATGCTCTTACATTACGTTTTTTAAATGTGCACCTAAAATGTTTTCTGTGTACCTAACTTAAGAACTCAGGAACACTTTGTGCACCTGTATTAACAAATCTATTTCGAGGCATGAACTAGGGGGCTTCCCCCCCCCTGCTCGCCTGCGCTCGCAACGCGAGTTTTCAATCCTGCAGCGTCTGTGGTAACGTTTTGTTAATATAGAGAGATTATGTAGAGTAATTTTTATATCGTTGTAATACATACATATGTAAAGCGATCTGCTCCAAATGCACAGTAGCTCTGAAAGTTTCCTCACCAGATACTTGAAATTTTTAATTTAATGTACCACTATTTATTTAATACTAGTAAAATACCCGACCTTACTTCGTTTAAATTGGTTTATTCGAGATTGAAGCAATATTTAAAATATATAATGACTTATGTTTTTCGTACAAGAAAATAATATTAACACCTTTCGCCATCTTTATCATTTCAACTACTTACTTTGGACACAAATCCTACACATGCATATCCATTCATGTAACACATTTGACATACATCGCCCCTTGCTCTATGACAAAGCTACAAAATGGCGAAAGGTGACACTTCGGTTACTACTACTACAAAAGACGATTTTGAGGGAGATTTGGAATTCCATTTCTGAAGTTCTTTTCATGTTCAACTCAATAAATAGAAATGACGATTTACGGCGACTTGAGTTCTATTGTAAAATATTGTTTTACTTGTGGCACTCAGGAATGCGACATTGTGGAATTTCGCAATCCTCTCCTGTCATTATGACAAAGAATTTTCAATGTTTGAAAAGTTCTAGTTCGGATTTTTTAAACATAATTATATTCTTTCAATAACAGCATAATTAAACTTAAAATTTTCTTTACTCGTACTAACCTGCTATTTATTTCGAATACTTTGTAGTTGTGTTGCGCGTTATGAACAGGAAAAACAAATTATTAACATAATAAATATATAAAACAGAAAACAAAAGAACACAGCAAAATAAAACAAAGTAAAAGATGTCGTGAAAAAAATTGTTTTAATGATATTAAATCGTGATTCTTTTTCTTAACTCTTGAGATTACACAGTTGTCACTTGCAACTAAAAAGTGCACATAATTTAGAAATGCGAAAATAGTTCAAAGCGAAATGAACAGAAAATATCACCACACGCGATCAACTAAAGTTTCCGTTTTATTCCCGTTCATTGAAAAATATAGTCTGTTCCAAATATTGGGAAATCGTTTGCATTGCGCGAAGAACATTCAATAGTCTTAAAATAAATGAAGTAACAAAACTGAAATTCCATTAAAAAAAAATTTGTTACAAAACTAATTTTTTTTCCCTGCAGTACTGGTTAACAATCAAAGCATTCGTAATTCTCATTATATATTCCAGTTTTTCCAAAACTACTAAATTAAAGTTGATTTAAATATACTTACTCAGGTGCTTTAGCATGAAACTTATCTAAAGTTGTTAAACTTATCTATGTCGACAAATATAGCAACGTAGAAATATTTATTATTGCATTCGCTAAACTAATATAAAAGGTATAAAATTAAGCACATTGCAATCGAATATCTAGAATAAAATTCATGTGATGCCTGTGCAAACACACAAACATATAATCGAACATACAACAGAAAGCCGGACGAACAAACAGACTTACGCAACCAAGTTCAGTCACTAAATGAAGATAAGTACTCACAGTATGCAAAGTTTCATGAAAATAAATTAAACCGTGTGGACGTGTATAGGGCATACACAATACATATAGACAGACATCCAAACGCGCAAGAGGCAGATTTGGCATCAGAAGGGTCCAAAATATTCAATGTACAAACAAACACTCCATTCTTATTTCTGTGCTCAGATGGCAAAATGTTATAGGTCATTTTTTTAATTTTTTGTGTCAGCAATTTTAAGATTCAACATGTGGTTCATGATTTATTACAATTTTCCCACCTTTGTTTTCTCATTAACTGAAAGAAAAAGACTTGAGACATTTTTCCACCTCATAAACATTAACAAACCAGACAACAGGATGGGATTTACGCAATATTTTGGGAAAGTGACATAACATTTTGACATCTGAGCACAGATCTATACTATAGATATATTTTAACTAACACAACTAGCACCGACGCAATCAGCTTGAACTGGTTTTGATTTTGGAGATTTTCAAGTGTTCACACTCAGCAGAGTGTTAACACTGTATAGATATAAATGAGCGGTGCATTGTCAGGGCTTTAATTTGTACTCAATTGATTCATGTGGAGAGTTTTCTAATGTGATTATGGCCGCACTACTAGAATTAACATAATTTCAACGCGGAATGCTAGTTGGAGCTAGACGGATGGGGCATTTTATTTCAGAAATTGTTAGGGAATTTAACATTCCTCGATCCACAGTGTAAGAGTATGCCGAGAAAATATAATTTCAGGCATTGCCTTCCACCATGGACACCGTAGTGGCCGACCGCATCTACTTAATGAACGATACCAGTGACGTATGCGCAGAGTAGTCGGTGTTAACAGACAAGCAACACTATGTCAAATAACAGCAACAATCAATGTGGGACATACGACTGACGTGTCCGTAAGGACAGTGCATCAAAATTTGGTTGTTGATAGGATGTGGTAGCGGAAGACCGACTCGAGTGTCATTACTAACAACACGCCATCGGCTGCAGCGCCTCTGCTGGGCTCGTGAACATATATTATGCGACAAAAATTATGGCATGATTTTGTATAGTGGTCTGCAACAGAGTAGCTTTGGAAGTCGAGGAAAATTAAATTTAAAACTTTAAATTTATATATACCACTATTTATATATTGAAATATTTAATAAATAATTTTTAAAATATCCATCTAATAGTTGATTCGTGTTTTTTTCCTTTCAAAAATTAAACCATGTTCTCAAAGTGGGAACATGGTATGGATTTCAAGTAGGAATTTTATGGATTGGTTGCTGTAACAATAGTATTTTGAATAAGCAATACATGCTTAAAGCAGAGTTGTATCTTCTCTATAGTATTTTAACAAAATTGATCAATCCTCATCAAATTGGGTACAAATTTTTTACAATTCTGCGATTAACACAGGCTAACTATTAATCCCCGATCTATTTGTCCCAGATATGCAAAGTGTATATAAGTACAATTCGAAATCCCCATAGGAATAACATAGATTTAACGATTGCGGTAGGCTACTCTTTTTGTACTTCTTTGTGTCTCCACGTAATGCAAAAAAGAAAGTCCACGCGGTTTAATATATTTTCATGGAAATTTGCATACAGTGAGTACTTATCTTCATTTAGTGAGTGGAATTGGTTGCGAAAGTCTGTCTGTCCGTCTTTCTGTTCTATGTTCGATTTTGTGTTTGTGCAAGCATGACATGAATTGTTTTCCAGATATATGATTACAATGTGTTTTATTTTATACATTATCTAATAGTTTAGTGAATGCAATATTAAACATATCTTTATTGTTATATTTAGAAGAATGTCATGCTAAAACACCTGAGTAAGTATACTTAAGCCACAATTTGGTAGTTTTCGAAAAATTGGAATGTATTTTGAGTTTTCTGATTACTTTGATTTGCTTTACCAGTACTGCTAAAAAAACAATTATTTTTCAAAAAAAAAAAATTTATGGTAAAATTTTAGTTCTGATACTTAATTTATTTCGAGTCTTATTTTTGTTCTTTGCGCAATGTAAACGATATCCGAACTTTTGGGACAGACGATATTTTTCAACGAACAGGTATAAAACGGAAACTCGTGTTTCTTTTTTTCACATTTCTAAATTTTAAACACTTTTTAGTTGTAAGTTGTGGCAACTGCAAGATCAAGAGATAAAAAGGAATCACAAATTAATATCTGTAGAACAACTTTTACCCGACATCTTTTATTTCATTTCGTATATTCGTGTATTAGATTAATAGATATGCATGTGTAGGATTTGTGTCCAAAGTAAGTTGTAGAAATTTTAAAGATGGCGAAAGGTTTTAAAATATTATTTCATTCGTAACGTAAGTCATTACGTAAACGTAAGTCATTATATATTTTCATCATCTCCTCAATCTAGAATAAACCAATTAAAACCGAGTAAGGTCGGGTATTTTGCTAGTATTCTATAAAATTAGGTATAGTGAATTGTCATGAAATAAATATGTCCCTATTAAAAGAATTTATTGCGTTTCGCCTCATCTATTTTTTTTTCGAAACAAGTATCTATGAACGTGGTTTGGTAATTACACTTGAGAACGATTTAACTATTAAATTTGTCTACTGAAGTCTACGATTGTTATACATTCATACAGATTCTAAATGGTGTAATGACCCACTTTCAAAGTTTAATTTCGTGTGTTGTGGGACATATGGCTTAATGTATGTAAACGCAGTTTTTCGTGGATTTCAGATCGTGAAGCATCGTTTACCGACACAAATGTCAACTAATTTTATTATTTTCTTAGAAAGGTATATCATTCTAAGAATAACATTTTTAAAAAGTAAAATGTTCCAATTCCTTGTTTTTATGAATATTTGAAGTAAATACGAGTATTAGAGACTCGTTACTTAATAGGTGAAGAGGGTATGGCTTTGGAGGTTTTGCTTGTATGTAATTAACATGTTTAAAAACATTATAAAAAAATATCATTTATTGACTTTCGTCACTGAAATTATGATTACAAGATCATGTTTTTCCATATTAGAATATTTTTCTCAGGTATATTATTCAATAATGCAAACTAATATTTATTTTCACGTCATTGAAAGGCATGGAACTGTATTACAATGACATAAAACATATTTATAGTGGTCTGTGTTAGATAAGAGTATAAAGGGGGTATGGAACTCACAACTGCAGATAAGAAATCGCCGTTCGCGTTTTGAAAATTTTTTTACAAGAGATTGTTCTACAAATATTTTTGCCGTGTGATAGTTATGTGATCTAATTACTGTGGTGCCTGCTCAAACAATGCTATAAAATCTGAATAGTAACTTCTGTTGAAATAAATCTCAAAATATAAGGATTTGTAGAGTCTCTCCTTATCTATTCATTGTTACCGCTGTTGAAACAAATCATCCAATGGCAAAATCACTTCTTCAGAAATTGACATATACTTTTGGAAACATGTCTGTACATGGTGGCAGAACCTATCAGAAACCCTTGTAACTCGAGAACTATTTTGAATATTCGTAAGATCTTGGCATCGTTCAAAGCTTAAGAATAAAAAATTTTAACTTATAAAAATGTTATTGATATTGTTGGTTTTCGTGATTTCCAGTGTATATATATGTACACCTTGAAGGAAGTACTACGACATAATATATCCCACAAACATCCAGATATGCTGCATGATTCAGCTATCAATGTTCCCACTGGCTTACAAAGTGATTTCTTGTGCTGGCTGACATAGCTGAATGCATGTAAACGCAGTATTCGGTGGATTCTGATTTGAACGTGGGAAGCGCCATCTAACGGCTAAAATGATAACTAACTTTTTTTCTCCTCCATAAGAATAATCTATTGCAAATCTTATTCAAACCAACCGGTTCCGAAAGTTTTTGTGAATTTTTGAAATCTGAGCCTACGAGATATTTGCTACAAAACATGAGAGAAGGGAATATACTTTTAGTTTGTTGTCTCATGAGACCAGATAGCGTCAACTACGATACGCCACTTGACTGTCACAGTCTACAAATCACTTCAAGGTATTGACAATTATACAGAAAAATGTCTTCCTTTCGATTACATTAAAAAAACCCATTGGAATGACCTTTTAAACACTTAAAAATGAATGAAATAAAAAAAACCCGGAATATTCCGTTGGTTGGAGGATGATGGACACTGGCCCATTTTCTACCAATATACAGAAATGCAAATTGCAAATTTTTAAAAGGGTCCAGATATCGCAGGCTCTAAATTGGAACGAAAGTATCGTTTCTCTGCCGATGTTCCTCATAATTCTTGCAGGTTTCTATTTAAAAATGATCTCGTATCACAATTACGTTCCCCATATTGGCATGACATTTAACAATGAAATACGAGGACATCACAAAAATAAAGATATCGCATCCTTCACACAGGAGGATGGTTCAAAAAAAATTTATAAAAATAATACATTATGTCAGGGAGAAATTTCATTGGAAGAATTTTGAACTTCCTCTCAATCTTATCCAGATCTACTTTGACCTTTCCACTATACATATTAGCCCCCGTTAAGACATCGTATATGTGATATCAAATCAAATATCACATAGTCACTGTGTGCGTTTATAAGCTTTCCTATTTTTTCTTACCATTTAATGTAAACAGTTTTTACTACTCCTCTAATGAAATTACGTTGTATTGATATTTGATAGCTACATTTCGTTTTTAGATGTTAGAGAATTTTTGTTATATTTTATTCAAAAATGCAGAGTAATGTTTATGTTTTTTCGTTGTAATCCATGCATATGTAAAGCTATCAAGTGATTCACGTGAAACGTTTTCTGATGTGATTATGGCCGCACTACGAGAATTAACAGAATTTGAACGCGGAATGCTAGTTGGAGATAGACGCATGGGGCATTCCATTTCGGAAACTGTTATTGAATTCAACATTCCTCTCGATCCTCAGTGTCAAGAGTGTGCCGAAAAATATAATTTCAGGCATCGCCTCTCACCATTGACAATGTAGTGTGGCCGACCGCGTCTACTTAATGACCGAGACGTGTGAGTAGAGTAGTCGGTGTTTACAGACAACCAACACTCTCTACGTCAACTAACAGCAACAATCAATGTGGGACATACGACAGACGTGTGAGTAAGCGTAGAGCAGCAAAATTTGGCGTTGGGATGTGACAAGAGAAGACCGACTCGACTAACAACACGCCATCGGCTGCAGCGCCTCTGCTGGGCTCGTGATCATATATTATATGATAATATAGAGCCATTTTTTAAAATTTATCTACCACTACTTCTATATTAAAATATTTAATACATAAAAAAAATTTTATTTAACGTGTGCCATCTTGTAGTGCCTCATGCTGCTTAAGTGTACTGTGTTCTCGAAGAGTGAACATGGTATGTATTTAATATAGTAATATTATGGAAAGGTTATTCCAATAGCCTTTTGAATAAGAAAAACATTCAGATCAAGCAAATGGCTACAACTACTTTTGAATAAGTAATACTTCCAAACCCAGTAGAGTTGTCTATGGAATTCTTCACCGTTTGACCAATCAGCATCAAATTGGGTACATTTATTTTACAATATTACGCGTAACACAGGCTACGTATTAACCTCCGATCTTGTAAGTACTGGATGTGCAAAGGGGTCTAAGGAGAATTCAAAATTCCCCTAGGAATATCATTCATAAAACGACTGTGGTAGGCTACTCATTTTGAGTTGCCACATAATGCTCAAAAAACAGTTTTTCCCATCAAAAATTACATTCTTATATATATGATTGAACTAACATTTTATTTCTTGCCATTAAAATTTTTTTTTAATATTTAATTTTACATAACTTACATTTTTTAATGGACACGAAAAGCCAAAACGAACAATTTTTTAATCATAAAAGCGTTATTTTGTTGACTGAGATCCGGCAACGTTATAATTAACTTTTATTTTATGAATTTTATTGGGAATCAATATTTTTAGGTCAGACAGCGAAACGTTCAGTTTCATTTTTGAGCATTTCTTAACTTTAAATCTTTGGTCTTTATCAATATTTTTCAGATGTCTTGTTTCGAATTTCTCTGCTTCAAAATGTACTCAAGTGGAAGAAATTCGAGAAGCTTGGTCTTATTTTCGTTCTTCCGAATTCTGGATTTTTTGAAGGATCGAATTTCTTATATGTTTGCATTTATGAGTTCCAGTTTCAGAACTGTTCTGGATTCAAAATTGAATTATATATGACATTTACCAATCAAATACAAAAATCTACATACAATAGACATCGCAATTTTCAGAGATAACAGGTTCAGTTCTGAAGAAAATGTGCAACAAGAAGATGTGATTTCGGAGCTCACCGTCTTTTTCGACGTCCAAGGTCCGCTTCTTGTAGGATTCCTCGAGCACAGAAGAACCATTAACTCCGATGTGTACTGTGAGACACTCCGAAGCGTACGCAGGTCCATGAAGAACAAATGACCCGGTCTGCTGACAGAGGGCGTGGTTCTTCTCCATGATAACGCGCGTCCACACGTCTCCAGGGTCACACACGCGGAACTGGATAAGTTCAAGTGGGAGCAGCTTGACCATCCGCCCTAAAGCCCAGACATGTCGCTCTGCGATTTCCATGTGTTTGGTCCCCTGAAAAAAGATCTGAAAGGGAAGCGCTTCAACTCATTTGACGAACTCAAGGCTCAGGCCTATGGTGGATACTTTGAATGAAGTCTTCATTTATACTGATAGTGTCGATTCATACCTTTTCATTTGAACAACCCTTGTATTAAGGGGATCCGGTACACAAAATTCTAAAATCTTTTATTATTAAGGAATTCAAAAAACAAAATTTAATTTTAAAATAAAATTTAAAAAAGTGGAACATTTTGATTAGGTTAAAAATTGATTTTTCTTCAAATTTTGTATGCAAAATAACATAGTTTTTGTTTAAAATTACTTATATCTATACATATTAAAAATTGTATTAGTGGAAATTTTTTAAATTGAATTCAATTATTTAACCCCAAAAGTACCAAAGAAAATTCAACATAACACATTATATATATATGTGTGTGTGTGTGTTTGTGTGTGGTAAACATGTGCATCAATTTTATTTAAAATCCTCCTGGAAGGTATTGTGACTTACTTCCTACATTTACTGCTTCATTTGATTTAATTTTGGCAAGTAGAACTTTTTTCTGTGGGTTTTGTAAGCAATAGTTGACTTCCTTGCAACTTTCCTGAGAAGTTTTTGCAGTTACAAGACACGAGCACATTTCACTTTTTGCTAGACGTTAGTCTCTTTTTGAGTCCATAATGGCTCTGACTGCAGCAATCTGGACTCTAACTTTCGAAGCGTTTAAGTTCTTAGGGCAACGGCTCCAAACCATCTTTTGAAGTGATTCGTTTCGATTTTGAGTTTCCCCTTTCTTATATCTTTCCAACAAAGAATCTGAAGCTAGTCTTTGAAATATTGGCATCATTTTAACAATAGTAGTAGATGTCAAAGGGGTTTTAATACCCAATTTATGCGATTCTGGCTTTGTTTTGTTAAAAATGGCGCGATTGTGTAAAAACACCACGAATCATTCCTGTATGGGCTCGGCCAATGAGCAGATGTCCAAATACTAAATTCCAAATTTAGCAGGCTCCTTAAAAGCCAGAATTAAAATTTTGTGTCATTTTATTCAGAAACATCTGTAGTATTTTTTAATGAAAAAAAACTAACCTTTTTTTCAGATTGTGAGTACTGGACCTCCTTTTATCTGATTACAACACGAGATCGTTTATGATCTTATTTGTGATCTAATTGTCGTGGTATAACCAAAATATTCTATAAAATTAGGTCTAGTGAATTGTCATGAAATAAATATGCCCCTATTGAAAGAATGCATTGTGTTTCAAAACATCTATTTTTTTTTTTGGAAACAAGTATCTCTGACTGTGGTTTGGGAAATACACTTGAGAATTATTTACCTACCACTTTAAAAGCATAAAAATTTTGTTTAATGACTATTACGGCTTACATTTTAACAAATTCCATATTTGGTTTACTTTATAAGTGATTACACTCCACAAAGTGTGAACACGGTGTGGCCGTAAAATAGTGATGGGAAATTCGATTCATTTGAAATGATTTTCAACAAAAGCATTCGTTCACACCAGAAATACTCACTTTAACTTTCCTGTAAATGGAGCTCCATCTGTTGATTGTCTTACCCACATTCATCCGACGAGGGTTTGCGGTTCTTTGCATTTTTCAGGGAAAGTACGATTGCCTCTTGGTTTTTATTCGCACTACACATTAAGGTTTATTTTTTACTTATTAAATGTGATTTACATTTCAAAGTAATTTCTTGTTTTGCGGACCCAGCTGTATGCAGTATTCAGCGGAATTCTGTAATTTAAACGTGTGAAGCGCCATCTAACGAAGAAAATGATAACTAAGTTTATTTTCTCCATCATAAGAGTAATCTATTGCTTATCTTATACAAACCAACCGGTTCCTAGAGGTTTTGGGAATTTCTGATCTGAGCCTATGGGACACTCACTGCAAAATATCAGAGAAGGGAAAATACTTTTAGTTTGTTGTCTCATGACACCAGATAGCGTCAACTACGATAGGCCGCTAGAGAGTTACAGTCTACAAATTACTTCAAGGTATTTAAATTATAACAAAAAAATTCTTCCTTTCAATTACACAAAAAAAAAATTAAAACATTAGACTGCAATTTTTGAACACTTATAAAATGAAGCAATCAAACAACGGAATCTTCCGTTCCGTTGGAAGATGATGGACACTGGCCCATATTCTACCAAGATACAGAAATACAACTTGCAGACCTTTAATGTACCACTATTTATTTAATACTAGTAAAATACCCGACCTTACTTTGTTTAAATTGGTTTATTCGAGATTGAAGCAATATTTAAAAAAAATAATGACTTATGTTTTTCGTAGAAGAAAATAATATTAACACTTTTCGCCATCTTTATAATTTCTATAACTTTGGACACAAATCCTACACATGCATATCCATTCATGTAACACATTTCACATACATCGCACCCTTGCTCCATGACAAAGAAGCAAAATGACGAAAGGTGACACTAAGGTTACTACTACAAAAGACGATTTTGAGGGAGATTTAGAATTCCCTTTCTGAATTTCTTTTCATATTCAACTCAATAAATAAAAATGACGATTTACGGCGACTTGAGTGCTATTGTAAAATATTGTTTTAATTGTGGCACTCATGAATGCGACATTGTGGAATTTCGCAATCTTCTCCTGTCATTATGACAAAGAATTTTCAATGTTTGAAAAGTTCCAGTTCGGATTTTTTAAGCATAATTATATTCTTTCAATAACAGCATAATTAAACTTAAAATTTTCTTTACTCGTACTAACCTGCCATTTATTTCGAATACTTTGTAGTTGTGTTGCGCGTTATGAACAGGAAAAACAAATTATTAACATAATAAATATATAAAACGGAAAACAAAAGAACACAGCAAAATAAAACAAAGTAAAAGATGTCGTGAAAAAAATTGTTTTAATGCTATTAAATCGTGATTCTTTTTTTTTTAACTCTTGAGATTACACAGTTGCCATTTGCAACTAAAAAGTGCACATAATTTAGAAATGCAAAAATAGTTAAAAGCGAATTGAACAAAAAATATCACCACACGCGATCAACTAAAGTTTCCGTTTTATTCCCGTTCATTGAAAAATATAGTCTGTTCCAAATATTGGGAAATCGTTTACATTGCGCGAAGAACATTCAGTAGTCTTGAAATAAATGAAGTAACAAAACTGAAATTCCATTAAAAAAAATTTGTTACAAAAATATTTTTTTTCCCTGCGGTACTGGTTAACAATCAAAGCAATCGTAATTCTCATTATATATTCCAGTTTTTCCAAAACTACTAAATTAAAGTTGATTTAAATATACTTACTCAGGTGCTTTAGCATGAAACTTATCTAAAGTTGTTAAACTTATCTATGTCGACAAATATAGCAACGTAGAAATATTTATTATTGCATTCGCTAAACTAATATAAAAGGTATAAAATTAAGCACATTGCAATCGAATATCTAGAATAAAATTAATGTGATGCCTGTGCAAACACACAAACACATAATCGAACATACAACAGAACTCGGTTCCCACAGCCCTTGAAAAGTCCTTGAATTTTTTTTTCCTAACTAGGGGCCCTTGAAATTCCTTGAAAATTACGGAACTTGGTGAAAAGTCCTTGAAAGTACTTGATTTTTTTTTAACAAGTCCATAATTGTGTAATTTCGTCTTGCATTGGAAATTGTCCAGACTAGTTTCCTCCACATTATGTGTGCCATTTGAGCCTCATTCTGAATGAAACCGGTGTTTCACGCTTTGACACTATGTGATATACTTATAATACTAGGTCTAGATCTCCACAGTATGGCTATCCGTCTAAGTTGGCACTTCTGGTCTCCATTAAGACGGCCGCTTCTCATACTCTTCTTCGTACCACCAAAAGAATTTATCGTACGATATTTTATCGCACGACGGAAATCGATATGTGTGCAAGTAGCCTGAAAGTTAGCATTGAAACAAAAAGCCCACTCTGCAAAAAAAAAAATCAGGTTCTGTGAGAAAAGAAAATCTAAATTGTTCCCAAAATTGACAATAACCTTTCCCTTTTTTGACTAATAGTTGTATAAAAAAATTATTATTTTTTTTTATTTTTCTTTTTAACTGACAACTTTTGTGTATGCCCTGTTTTAGGTCGTTATAAAAAATTTTAGGTCCTTGAAAAATGTTTTTTTGGTTTTGAAAAGTCCTTGAATTTTTTTTGGATAAAGGTGTGGGAACCATGCAGAAAGCCGGACGAACAAACAGACTTACGCAACCAAGTTCAGTCACTAAATGAAAACCAATTATTTTTCAAAAAAAAAAATTTATGGTAAAATTTTAGTTTTGATACTTTATTTATTTCGAGTCTTATTTTTGTTCTTTGCGCAATGTAAACGATATCCGAACTTTTGGGACAGACGATATTTTTCAACGAACGGGAATAAAACGGTAACTCGTTTTTCTTTTTTTCGCATTTCTAAATTTTATACACTTTTTAGTTGTAAGTTGTGGCAACTGCAAGATCAAGACATAAAAAGGAATCACAAATTAATATCTGTAGAACAACTTTTACCCGACATCTTTTATTTTATTTCATTTCGTATATTCGTGTATTAGATTAATAGATATGCATGTGTAGGATTTGTGTCCAAAGTAAGTTGTAGAAATTTTAAAGATGGCGAAAGGTTTTAAAATATTATTTCATTCTATGAAAAACGTAAGTCATTATATATTTTCATCATCTCCTCAATCTAGAGTAAACCAATTCAAACCGAGTAAGGTCGGGTATTTTGCTAGTATTCTATAAAATTAGGTATAGTGAACTGTCATGAAATAAATATGCCCCTATTAAAAGAATTTATTGCGTTTCGCCTCATCTATTTTTTTCGAAACAAGTATTTCTGAACGTGGTCTGGGAATTACACTTGAGAACGATTTAACTATTAAATTTGTCTACTGAAGTCTACGATTGTTATACATTCATACAGATTCTAAATGGTGTTATGACCCACTTTCAAAGTTTAATTTCGTGTGTTATAGGACATATGGCTTAATGTATGTAAACGCAATTTTTCGTGGATTTCAGATCGTGAAGCACCGTTTACCGACACAAATGTCAACTAATTTTATTATTTTCTTAGAAAGGTATCTCATTCTAAGAATAGCATTTTTAAAAAGTAAAATGTTCCAATTCTTTGTTTTTATGAATTTTTGAAATAAATACGAGTATTAGAGACTCGTTACTTAAAAGGTGATGAGGGTATGGGTTTGGAGGTTTTGCTTGTATGTAATTAACATGTTTAAAAACATTATAAAAAAATATCATTTATTGACTTTCGTCACTGAAATTATGATTACAAGATCATGTTTTTCCATATTAGAATATTTTTCTCAGGTATATTATTCAATAATTCAAACTAATATTTATTTTCACGTCATTGAAAGGCATGGAACTGTATTACAATGACATAAAACATATTTATAGTGGTCTGTGTTAGATAAGAGTATAAAGGGGGTATGGAACTCACAACTGGAGATAAGAAATCGCCGTTCGCGTTTTGAAAATTTTTTTACAAGAGATTGTTCTACAAATATTTTTGCCGTGTGATAGTTATGTGATCTAATTACTGTGGTGCCTGCTCAAACAATGCTATAAAATCTGAATAGTAACTTCTGTTGAAATAAATCTCAAAATATAAGGTTTTGCAGAGTCTCTCCTTATCTATTCATTGTTACCGCTGTTGAAACAAATCATCCAATGGCAAAATCACTTCTTCAGAAATTGACATATACTTTTGGAAACATGTCTGTACATGGTGGCAGAACCTATCAGAAACCCTCGTAACTCGAGAACTATTTTGAATATTCATAAGATCTTGGCATCGTTCAAAGCTTAAGAATAAAAAATTGTAACTTATAAAAATTTTATTGATATTGTTGGTTTTCGTGATTTCCAGTGTATATATATGTACACCTTAAAGGAAGTAGTACGACATCATCCGGATCACCCACAATCATTCGGATTTGCTGCATGATTCAGCTATCAATGTTCCCACTGGCTTACAAAGTGATTTCTAGTGCTGGCTGACATAGCTGAATGCATGTAAACGCAGTATTCGGTGGAATTCTGTGATTTGAACGTGGGAAGCGCCATCTAACGACTAAAATGATAACTAACTTTTTTTCTCCTCCATAAGAATAATCTATTGCAAATCTTATTCAAACCAACCGGTTCCGAAAGTTTTTGTGAATTTTTGAAAACTGAGCCTACGAGATATTTGCTACAAAACATGAGAGAAGGGAATTTACTTTTAGTTTGTTGTCTGATGAGACCAGATAGCGTCAACTACGATACGCCACTTGACAGTCACAGTCTACAAATCACTTCAAGGTATTGACAATTATAACAGAAAAATGTCTTCCTTTCGATTACATTAAAAAAAAACATTGGAATGACCTTTTAAACACTTAAAAATGAATGAAATAAAAAAAAACCGGAATATTCCGTTGGTTGGAAGATGATGGACACTGGCCCATTTTCTACCAATATACAGAAATGCAAATTACAAATTTTTAAAAGGGTCCAGATAACGCAGGCTCTAAATTGGAACGAAAGTATTGTTTCTCTGCCGATGTTCCTCACAATTCTTGCAGGTTTCTATTTAAAAATGATCTCGTATCAAAATTACGTTCCCCATATTTGTATGACATTTAACAATGAAATACGAGGACATCACAAAAATAAAGATATCGCATCCTTCACACAGGAGGATGGTTCAAAAAAATTTTTAAAAAATAATACATTATGTCAGGGAGAAATTTTATTGGAAGAATTTTGAACTTACTCTCAATCTTATCCAGATCTACTTTGACCTTTCCACTATACATATTAGCCCCCGTTAAGACATCGTATATGTGATATCAAATCAAATATCACATAGTCACTGTGTGCGTTTATAATCTTTCCTATTTTTTCTTACCATTTAATGTATACAGTTTTTACTACTCCTCTAATGAAATTACGTTGTATTGATATTTGATAGCTACATTTCGTTTTTAGATGTTAGAGAATTTTGTAATATTTTATTCATAAATGCAGAGTAATGTTTATGTTTTTTCGTTGTAATCCATGTATTGTAAAGCTGTCAAGGCAAAATGCGCAGTAGCTCTGAAAGTCTTACCAGATGTTTCAAAATTTTAATTTAATCTACCACTATTTATTATTTTATATTTCTTTATATATCACAATTTAGCACTTCCTGTTAACATTTAAGCCTCCTACGTTGATTATAATAATTATTATTATTATTTTTGTCCCTCTCTTACCCTATTATCTCCATCACCCCCCAAATCGTCACCACAGCCAAGGCTTAACTGGATTCCGTGTCTGATCAGGCTTGTTCATTGCGCTAATCGGGATGTAACACTAGAACGGTATGTTGCCAGCGCCATCTAGTGTAAGCAATCGTGAAAACGGATCGCGGGGATTCGCATGTTTTTTAACAGGGAGAAAGCTAGATTTTATTGAAAATAAAACGTGAAAAGTTATCAAATCCTAAAAGCATTCCACTCTTGGTATTTTTTTCGGTTTTTAGAAAATTGATTACAAATATATTTTGATATTTCTTTTCACAAAGAATTTTTTTCACCCTTCTTAGACTAAACAAAAAAATTTCTTTTTGCATATATTAGCTATCAGGTACAAGAATCCTTAGTAGATTAAAACGAATTTTAGAACTTGGGGGGGGGATAAATAATTTAAAATATTACAGTATTATTTACTACCATTAGTTAGCCACACTAATTAATGATACATTATTGATAAAATTGATCATAAACAAAATCTCAGACAACATGTAATGTTAATTCAAGTAAATGAGTATTCATATAATTTTTTTTATTTATTCTGCCTATAAGCAATGTTCAGATTGAAATTTGGGATACTTAAAATGAAGCATTTACTATAAAGTTTTAAGTTAGATTTATTTAAGGGGGGGCTGGAACACAAAAAACCTTCAAAGAGTCCTTTTTTGTTTTATATTCTCAAAAAATTTGAAATTTGATTCTTTTGTTTGACATGAATTTTATGATATCTTAAGTAGAACCGAAGTTATAAACAAAAGAACGTTTTGATAGCTGTCAAAGTTTTGAAACGAAAAAAATGTCGACATATACGAAAAACTGCTAACAAAAGTACAATTGCATGCAAATTGTACCGTAAAAAGGTACCATTAGCCAAAATAAACCTTAACCAAAGGTCCTCTTTTTTAAAATGCTTACTGCATACTCGACTAGATCTGGATTTATACTTCACAACGAAATCTTTTCTAGAGATTGTTTTCAACCACTGTGCTCGAAGGGTCGAGTCGCTGGGGAACTCATGGTATGATACATATTCCCCTACTTGCTCTTGAAACTTCTTACTACGAGTATGATAAGACTTACAAAACGGCACACAACAGTTCACCATTGTCTCTATCAAGTTTTTACTGATTTAAGGCTTTAAAATAATCACTAAATCGAAAATACTGCGAATACAGAACACGATTTCTATGCAATCCAATGGTAAACAACCTGCTTTTCTTGGTAGGGTGACAGCGCTCTCAAGAGGTAAGAGTTGGAAACTTTCAGTTACGTCGGCTCTTTTGATCTTTTGGGTAATGATTCAGCCTGTACAATCTACGGTTACGATCAAGTTTAGCCTTGCCACAGCTCATGCATTTCGCCACTTTCTTTTCGATACTGATTGGTCGCCCCCCCTCTCTGTCCCCCTCATCTTTGGTACGTGAATTGGACTCCTAATTGTATCAATTATTAAACTCTATCGTCTATACTAATTATTTACCTTTCTCATAGTGCATTGCCACTACCTTTAACTTTCTTCCTCCATTGTCTAGTTTAGAACCATTAAATTTCTTATTAATTCTGATGTGGAGGTTCGCAGTTCTCTGCAAGGTACTCCGTAATTGATACGTCCGTTCCGTTCCGTTTAAGCCTAGTTTATAGTTGCTTTTTTAAAAGGTTCATACTCGGCAGATGGTGAACATAATAGTTATAAAATATCATATTCAATTGGTTATACATGGAGTTGGCAAGTGTCATGTGATAGCAATGTGCAAAACTACAGATGTCAGTAGCATCGCGTAAAAAATGTATCATTGAGCAGAACGTTGTCGGGGCTTTAATTTAAACTCAAGTGAATCACGTGAAACGTTTTCTGATGTGATTATGGCCGCACTACGAGAATTAAAAGAATTTGAACGCGGAATGCTAGTTGGAGATAGACGCATGGGGCATTCCATTTCGGAAACTTATTGAATTCAACATTCCTCTCGATCCTCAGTGTCAAGAGTGTGAAGAGAAAATATAATTTCAGGCATTGTCTCTCACCATGGACACTGTAGTGTGGCCGACCGCGTCTACCTAATGACCGAGACGTATGAGTAGAGTAGTCGGTGTTTACAAACAACCAACACTACGTCAACTAACAGCAACAATCAATGTGGGACATACGACAGACGTGTGAGTAAGCGTAGAGCAGCAAAATTTGGCGTTGGGATGTGACAAGAAAAGACCGACTCGACTAACAACACGCCATCGGCTGCAGCGCCTCTGCTGGGCTCGTGATCATATATTATATGATAATATAGAGCCATTTTTTTTAAATTTATCTACCACTACTTCTATATTAAAATATTTAATAGATAAAAATATTTTTTCTCTAACGTGTGCCATCTGGTAGTGTCTCATACTGCTTAAGTGTTCTGTGTTCTCGAAGCGTGAACATGGTATGTATTTAATATAGGAATTTTATGGAAAGGTTATTCCAATAGCCTTTTGAATAAGAAAAACATTCAGATCAAGCAAATGGCTATAACTACTTTTGAATAAGTAATACTTCCAAACCCAGTAGAGTTGTCTATGGAATTCTACACCGTATGACCAATCAGCATCAAATTGGGTACATTTATTTTACAATATTAGGCGTAACGCAGGATACGTATTAACCCCCGATCTTGTATGTCCTAGATGTGCAAAGGGGTCTAAGGACAATTCAAAATTCCCTTAGGAATATGATTTATGATTATATATATGATTTAACTAACATTTTATTTCTTGCCATTAAAATTGTTTTTTTAATATTTAATTTTACATAACTTACATTTTTTAATGGACACGAAAAGCCAAAACGAACAATTTTTTAATCATAAAAGCGTTATTTTGTTGACTGAGATCCGGCAACGTTATAATTAACTTTTATTTTATGAATTTTATTGGGAATCAATATTTTTAGGTCAGACAGCGAAACGTTCAGTTTCATTTTTGAGCATTTCTTAACTTTAAATCTTTGGTCTTTATCAATATTTTTCAGATGTCTTGTTTCGAATTTCTCTGCTTCAAAATGTACTCAAGTGGAAGAAATTCGAGAAGCTTGGTCTTATTTTCGTTCATCCGAATTCTGGATTTTTTGAAGGATCGAATTTCTTATATGTTTGCATTTATGAGTTCCAGTTTCAGAACTGTTCTGGATTCAAAATTGAATTATATATGACATTTACCAATCAAATACAAAAATCTACATACAATAGACATCGCAATTTTCAGAGATAACAGGTTCAGTTCTGAAGAAAATGTGCAACAAGAAGATGTGATTTCGGAGCTCACCGTCTTTTTCGACGTCCAAGGTCCGCTTCTTGTAGGATTCCTCGAGCACAGAAGAACCATTAACTCCGATGTGTACTGTGAGACACTCCGAAGCGTACGCAGGTCCATGAAGAACAAATGACCGGGTCTGCTGACAGAGGCCGTGGTTCTTCTCCATGATAACGCGCGTCCACACGTCTCCAGGGTCACACACGCGGAACTGGATAAGTTCAAGTGGGAGCAGCTTGACCATCCGCCCTAAAGCCCAGACATGTCGCCCTGCGATTTCCATGTGTTTGGTCCCCTGAAAAAACATCTGAAAGGGAAGCGCTTCAACTCATTTGACGAACTCAAGGACGCTGTGAAGGATTGGGTCTCGACACGGTCACAGGAATTCTGGAAACAAGGAATCCTTCGGCTCGTTAATCAATGGTATCGTTGTGCTCAGGCCTATGGTGGATACTTTGAATGAAGTCTTCATTTATACTGATAGTGTCGATTCATACCTTTTCATTTGAACAACCCTTGTATTAAGGGGATCCGGTACACAAAATTCTAAAATCTTTTATTATTAAGGAATTCAAAAAAAAAATTTATTTTAAAATAAAATTTAAAAAAGTGGAAAATTTTGATTAGGTTAAAAATTGATTTTTCTTCAAATTTTGCATGTAAAATAACATAGTTTTTGTTTAAAATTACTTATATCTATACATATTAAAAATTGTATTAGTGGAAATTTTTTTAATTGAATTCAATTATTTTTAATTATTTAACCCCAAAAGTACCAAAGAAAATTCAACATAACACATTATATATATGTGTGTGTGTGTGTTTGTGTGTGGTAAACATGTGCATCAATTTTATTTAAAATCCTCCTGGAAGGTATTGTGACTTACTTCCTACATTTACTGCTTCATTTGATTTAATTTTGGCAAGTAGAACTTTTTTCTGTGGGTTTTGTAAGCAATAGTTGACTTCCTTGCAACTTTCCTGAATCGTCTACAGTCCTTTCGTTTGGAAAGCATTAGAGAAGTTTTTGCAGTTACAAGACACGAGCACATTTCACTTTTTGCTATACGTTAGTCTCTTTTTGAGTCCATAATGGCTCTGACTGCAGCAATCTGGACTCTAACTTTCGAAGCGTTTAAGTTCTTAGGGCAACGGCTCCAAACCATCTTTTGAAGTGATTCGTTTCGATTTTGAGTTTCCCCTTTCTTATATCTTTCCAACAAAGAATCTGAAGCTAGTCTTTGAAATATTGGCATCATTTTAACAATAGTAGTAGATGTCAAAGGGGTTTTAATACCCAATTTATGCGATTCTGGCTTTGTTTTGTTAAAAATGGCGCGATTGTGTAAAAACACCACGAATCATTCCTGTATGGGCTCGGCCAATGAGCAGATGTCCAAATACTAAATTCCAAATTTAGCAGGCTCCTTAAAAGCCAGAATTAAAATTTTGTGTCATTTTATTCAGAAACATCTGTAGTATTTTTTAATGAAAAAAAACTAACCTTTTTTTCAGATTGTGAGTACTGGACCTCCTTTTATCTGATTACAACACGAGATCGTTTATGATCTTATTTGTGATCTAATTGTCGTGGTATAACCAAAATATTCTATAAAATTAGGTCTAGTGAATTGTCATGAAATAAATATGCCCCTATTGAAAGAATGCATTGTGTTTCAAAACATCTATTTTTTTTTTTGGAAACAAGTATCTCTGACTATGGTTTGGGAAATACACTTGAGAATTATTTACCTACCACTTTAAAAGCATAAAAATTTTGTTTAATGACTATTACGGCTTACATTTTAACAAATTCCATATTTGGTTTACTTTATAAGTGATTACACTCCACAAAGTGTGAACACGGTGTGGCCGTAAAATAGTGATGGGAAATTCGATTCATTTGAAATGATTTTCAACAAAAGAATTCGTTCACACCAGAAATACTCACTTTAACTTTCCTGTAAATGGAGCTCCATCTGTTGATTGTCTTACCCACATTCATCCGACGAGGGTTTGCGGTTCTTTGCATTTTTCAGGGAAAGTACGATTGCCTCTTGGTTTTTATTCGCACTACACATTAAGGTTTATTTTTTACTTATTAAATGTGATTTACATTTCAAAGTAATTTCTTGTTTTGCGGACCCAGCTGTATGCAGTATTCAGCGGAATTCTGTAATTTAAACGTGTGAAGCGCCATCTAACGAAGAAAATGATAACTAAGTTTATTTTCTCCATCATAAGAGTAATCTATTGCTTATCTTATACAAACCAACCGGTTCCTAGAGGTTTTGGGAATTTCTGATCTGAGCCTATGGGACACTCACTGCAAAATATCAGAGAAGGGAAAATACTTTTAGTTTGTTGTCTCATGACACCAGATAGCGTCAACTACGATAGGCCGCTAGAGAGTTACAGTCTACAAATTACTTCAAGGTATTTAAATTATAACAAAAAAATTCTTCCTTTCAATTACACAAAAAAAAAATTAAAACATTAGACTGCAATTTTTGAACACTTATAAAATGAAGCAATCAAACAACGGAATCTTCCGTTCCGTTGGAAGATGATGGACACTGGCCCATATTCTACCAAGATACAGAAATACAACTTGCAGACCTTTAATGTACCACTATTTATTTAATACTAGTAAAATACCCGACCTTACTTTGTTTAAATTGGTTTATTCGAGATTGAAGCAATATTTAAAAAAAATAATGACTTATGTTTATCGTAGAAGAAAATAATATTAACGCTTTACGCCATCTTTATAATTTCTATAACTTTGGACACAAATCCTACACATGCATATCCATTCATGTAACACATTTCACATACATCGCACCCTTGCTCCATGACAAAGAAGCAAAATGACGAAAGGTGACACTAAGGTTATTACTACAAAAGACGATTTTGAGGGAGATTTAGAATTCCCTTTCTGAAGTTCTTTTCATATTCAACTCAATAAATAAAAATGACAATTTACGGCGACTTGAGTGCTATTGTAAAATATTGTTTTACTTGTGGCACTCAGGAATGCGACATTGTGGAATTTCGCAATCTTCTCCTGTCATTATGACAAAGAATTTTCTATGTTTGAAAAGTTCCAGTTCGGATTTTTTAAGCATAATTATATTCTTTCAATAACAGCATAATTAAACTTAAAATTTTCTTTACTCGTACTAACCTGCCATTTATTTCGAATACTTTGTAGTTGTGTTGCGCGTTATGAACAGGAAAAACACATTATTAACATAATAAATATATAAAACAGAAAACAAAAGAACACAGCAAAATAAAACAAAGTAAAAGATGTCGTGAAAAAAATTGTTTTAATGCTATTAAATCGTGATTCTTTTTTTTAACTCTTGAGATTACACAGTTGCCATTTGCAACTAAAAAGTGCACATAATTTAGAAATGCGAAAATAGTTCAAAGCGAAATGAACAAAAAATATCACCACATGCGATCAACTAAAGTTTCCGTTTTATTCCCGTTCATTGAAAAATATCGTCTGTTCCAAATATTAGGAAATCGTTTACATTGCGCGAAGAACATTCAATAGTCTTGAAATAAATGAAGTAACAAAACTGAAATTCCATTACAAAAAAATTTGTTACAAAAATAATTTTTTTCCCCTGCGGTACTGGTTAACAATCAAAGCAATCGTAATTCTCATTATATATTCCAGTTTTTCCAAAACTACTAAATTAAAGTTGATTTAAATATACTTACTCAGGTGCTTTAGCATGAAACTTATCTAAAGTTGTTAAACTTATCTATGTCGACAAATATAGCAACGTAGAAATATTTATTATTGCATTTTCTAAACTAATATAAAAGGTATAAAATTAAGCACATTGCAATCGAATATCTAGAATAAAATTCATGTGATGCCTGTGCAAACACACAAACACATAATCGAACATACAACAGAACAGGGTTCCCACAGTCCTTGAAAAGTCCTTAAAAGTCCTTGAATTTTTTTTTCCTAACTAGGGGCCCCTTGAAAGTCTTTGAAAATTACGGAACTTGGTGAAAAGTCCTTGAAAGTACTTGATTTTTTTTTAACAAGTCCATAATTGTGTAATTTCGTCTTGCATTGGAAATTGTCCAGACTAGTTTCCTCCACAGCATGTGTGCCATTTGAGCCTCATTCTGAATGAAACCGGTGTTTCACGCTTTGACACTATGTGATATACTTATAATACTAGGTCTAGATCTCCACAGTATGGCTATCCGTCTAAGTTGGCACTTCTGGTCTCCATTAAGACGGCCGCTTCTCATACTCTTCTTCGTGCCACCAAAAGAATTTATCGTACGATATTTTATCGCACGACGGAAATCGATATGTGTGCAAGTTGCCTGAAAGTTAGCATTGAAACAAGAAGCCCACTCTGCAAAAAAAAATCAGGTTCTGTGAGAAAAGAAAATTTAAATTGTTCCCAAAATTGACAATAACCTTTCCCTCTTTTGACTAACAGTTGTATAAAAAGATTATTATTTTTTTCATTTTTTCTTTTTCTTTTTAACTGACAACTTTTGTGTATTCCCTGTTTTAGGTCGTTATAAAAAATTTTAGGTCCTTGAAAAATATTTTTTTGGTTTTGAAAAGTCCTTGAATTTTTTTTGGATAAAGGTGTGGGAACCATGCAGAAAGCCGGACGAACAAACAGACTTACGCAACCAAGTTCAGTCACTAAATGAAGATAAGTACTCACAGTATGCAAAGTTTCATGAAAATATATTAAACCGTGTGGACGTGTATAGGGCATACACAATACATATAGACAGACATCCAAACGCGCAAGAGGCAGATTTGGCATCAGAAGGGTCCAAAATATTCAATGTGCAAACAAACACTCCATTCTTATTTCTGTGCTCAGATGGCAAAATGTTATAGGTCATTTTTTTTAATTTTTTGTGTCAGCAATTTTAAGATTCAACATGTGGTTCATGATTTATTACAATTTTCCCACCTTTGTTTTCTCATTAACTGAAAGAAAAAGACTTGAGACATTTTCCACCTCATAAACATTAACAAACCAGACAACAGGATGGGATTTACGCAATATTTTGGGAAAAGTGACATAACATTTTGCCATCTGAGCACAGATCTATACTATAGATATATTTTAACTAACACAACTAGCACCGACGCAATCAGCTTGAACTGGTTTTGATATTGGAGATTTTTAAGTGTTCACACTCAGCAGAGTGTTAACACTGTATAGATATAAATGAGCGGTGCATTGTCAGGTCTTTAATTTGTACTCAATTGATACATGTGGAGAGTTTTCTAATGTGATTATGGCCGCACTACGAGAATTAACATAATTTCAACGCGGAATGCTAGTTGGAGCTAGACGGATGGGGCATTCTATTTCAGAAATTGTTAGGGAATTTAACATTCCTCGATCCACAGTGTAAGAGTATGCCGAGAAAATATAATTTTTAAGGCATTGCCTTATACCATGGACACCGTAGGGGCCGACCGCATCTACTTAATGAACGATACCAGTGACGTATGCGAAGAGTAGTCGGTGTTAACAGACAAGCAACACTATGTCAAATAACAGCAACAATCAATGTGGGACATAGATATGACCGTAAGGACAGTGCATCAAAATTTGGTTGTTGATGGGATGTGGTAGCGGAAGACCGACTCGAGTGTCATTACTAACAACACGCCATCGGCTGCAGCGCCTCTGCTGGGCTCGTGAACATATATTATGCGACAAAAATTATGGATCAAGTTTTTCTTTAGTCATTTTCGTGATTTTGTTTAGTGGTCTGCAACAGAGTAGCTTTGGAAGTCGAGGAAAATTAAATTTAAAACTTTAAATTTATATATACCACTATTTCTATATTGAAATATTTAATAAATAATTTTTAAAAATTCCATCTAATAGTTGATTCAAGTGTTTTTATGCCTCTCAAAAATTAAACCATGTTCTCAAAGTGGGAACATGGTAACAAGCGGATGGACAGAGGAAGAATCCTAATGTTAAAACTTAGACGAATTTTCGGAGGTTGGCGCATGCGCATTAGCTATGATTTCGGATGGGGAAAAATATTTTAGGGAAGGATATTCGTACAAATGGGGAAAATCTGGGCATGGGTGAATTTAACATAAGGATTCTTCCTCTGTCAAATCTTGGTTCCATAATCCATTATTTTTTCGGCGTTACGTTCCATTTCTAGGAGTGATAAAAGCAACATATTTTCTAATCGTTTTACTTGGGTGTATGATACGTTTAAAATTGTCTTTTCTGCTGTTTCATTACGAATAGTTTAATTACATTAGGATTCCTGCTCTGGCTAATCTCTCGGCATTTAGTTTATTTTTCATCACCTTGATTCGAGTATTTTAGCAAGCTTTGGTTTCTAATTTTGCAACATTTAACAAGTCATTTCTTATGTATTTTGTTGTTGACTTGATTTTAAAACATTGCGGTTGCATTTCTTGATCTGCCATATATTCTATGGTTTGTAAACTAAAATCCTTAAATGTAATATTTATCTTCATACAAAATTTCGCTCATTGTGTTTGATTATTTAACTGTGTTCAAATTTATACTGTTGAGGCAATTCATAATTCGATCTAATTTCGTGAAACTTGTATAAATAAAAAATAGTTCAATTAATTTTTTGCTGATTTCACAATCTGATAATTAATTGGGTTGATTATATTGTATTTTACAACTAACCTTTCTTGTACTTCTGTCAGATAAATTTAAGGAGTTTTATTTTATTCATTTTGATTAGGGGGAAGCATTACTTGACATAAATTAAGGAGTATTGTTTGTTCATTTGGGGAGTATTGAGTGATTAGAGAGAGAGAGTTTTGATTTTGTGGGCAGTTATTCTTTTTGTTGATACATAAGCATGATTTAAATGAAGTTCCTGTGTTAAGCATGATAAAAAAGCATTCTTGACCATACCAATTTATACTATGTCATGTCAGATTTGTGGAACTCAGTTGTATAATGTAAAATGTGTGTGTTCCCCAATTACATTTCAATCCAAAATTATTTTGAGAACTCATCTGAAAATGATTTCACTCAGTAAACTGAGGAATTGTATTAGCAATAAAAAGTATTAATTGCTTGGAAAAATGACTGAAAAATAAATATTTTTCAGGTTTATATATAGCAGAGGAACAGCCTAAGTAAATAGAATCTGAACAATTTTTTAGCATTATCATGGTTGATTTTCTATAGCAAGGGAAAGAGAAGTATTGAGTGGATAGGTTCTAACAAAGCAGTTCTATGTATACTATGATGAAATTCACAAATTAATGGTGTTTGTACATGAAAATCAAAGTTGATCATAACTTGGGTAGAATGAAAATTAGTAAGTAGGAATTGCTTTGTAGCTATGCAAATGGATACCCATCCCAATTCTTGATGATATTAGTGCTCGTTTAGAACCCATTCATCTCTTTAACTTTTAGTGCCAAAACTGTATTGGTTTTCAATTGTCTCAATGTATTCACAAAAACAAAATAGTTATTTATCTTATGCTAGCCAAGAGATGAGCAAATTGAGATTTTATTAAATATACCAAAAAGGTGTAGTTTTTTTAGGAGTTATATCGGGTGCCAGTTCTGTATCCCAAAAAATAGGTACATATTTAATGATTAAAATTATCATTTTTCACTGCTTTGGTGTAATTTTTCTTATGAACAGAAGAAAAGTAATATTTGTTTTGTAAAAATTTTTTTAATATTATTCATTTAAATACTAAGTGTTCAATAATTTAAGTTTTAATGAAATGTGGTATATCTTATGGTATTTTTAATTTACATCTCTCTCTCTCCCACTGGAGCAACAGGCATTGGTGATGGTATTTTTTATTAACGTTGAACTGGAGCAACATTATGGGCTATTTGAAACAGTCCAGGATCAACCCCAAAGGGAAAAATGAAGACAACATAATTTTTAAATAACGAGGCAACACCCAAGCTGGCACTCCTAACTTACACACCACACTAATGTAAGAACACAACATATTTAACATATACCAGCCCCCTTGCTACACGACGGTCTTTGGCTGGATTCGAACTCCCAACCCTCCAATTACTCTTCCAACCGTGGCACCTGTTATAGTTGTAGTTTTTTAGTTCATCAGATGTCAGTTTCGTATGCCAAAAAATACATAACCAATGATTAAATATATAATTTTTCACTGCTATGAGGCAAGATATATGTAATTTTTCTTATTATGAACAGAAGAAAAGTAATATTTGTTTTATAATAAACTGACAATATTAATCTGAGTAATATTATTCGTTTAGCTACTAAGTGTACAATAATTTATTCACAAGACCTTTAACGAGTTATAAAATGCTACTGATTGGTCTAAAACCAGGATTTTGATGAAATGTGGTACGTCTAATGGTATTTTTAATTAACGTCCCACTGGAGCAACAGGCATTGGTGATGGCATTTTTCAATGAGCGTTATACTGGAGCAACACAATGAGCTATTTGTGACGGTCCTGGATCAACACCAAAGGGAAAGAAAAGATACATAATTTTTGAATCATGGTCATATAACGAGACAACACCCAAGTTGGCACTCCAAACTTCCACACAACAGATTTAACACACACCAACCCCCTTCTACATGACAGTCTTTGGCTGGATTCGAACTCCCAACCCTCTGGTTGCTCTTCCCACCACAGCACCTGTTATATTAGCATGATGCTGGTTTAATTTATTTTTCAAAAGGGCTATTCAAAATTATTTTATCTAAAATTTTCATGTCCTGATCAGGACAGATGTTGAGTGAGTTACATGTATGGAGATAGCATGAGCACATTTTATACTATAAATTTCACAGAAGTCTACTTTGAACAAGTTTAGCTGACTCATAGTTCCAGATAAGCTTTGAATGTAAATCTGACTAAAGCCAATAATGCTAAAGTTGCAAGAATCAGATTGTATAGCTACAGAAAATTTTACGACTTAAAGATATTTACCAACCTAACAATTGGTTTACAATTTCTTCAGTTGTTATGCAGGATGTTTACATAGGACATCATTTTGTTTTGGAATAACTTTTAAATAAAACACTTCTAATATCATTGTGCACTCAATGAATGACATTATTAATTTAATTTGATATCGGTCAAATGACTGCCAGCACTGCAAATTTAGTCTTTTGACCACATGATTTTTTTCAGACCATTTTTCTCAAAAGCTTTTACTGGGTTTGATTGTCATTTGTTTAGGAAGCTGACCTAGGATAGTGAGTGTGAAGCTTCAGAACATTTTAGCAAAATATTTAATCAAAATGCATTATCTGTGATGGAGACTTCTAGAAAATTGTAAAATTACTTTGGGTTACATCATGTGCCTTCAAAATAAATATATGTAAAAAAAATTTCAAAACACTGTTCTCCGCAAGATATGAAAAAGTCTGACTGACTTCTTACAGAAAGTTCCCATGAAAACATTGTTACTTTATGATATAGTGTTATTGAAAAACATGGGATCTCTGTTGACATTACACACAAATAGGCTTTCTCCAAACACAATATGGAGAAAATTTGGATTTTCATCGAAGCTCTAAATGTTTTTATGCATGCAGTCACTTGGTCTATATTATATTCCACAAATAAATATAATTATTTCAGTTCTAAAATTCAATTTAAATTACATTCCAAAACAGTTCAATCCAGAAAAAAAATTACTAAGTTACCCCAACTGTCAATTTTAAAAATACTTGCGTGTACCAGGCATCATTGGTAATCTTGAATAATTATGAAAATCAGAACTAAATATAAATCTTTTAGTACAAATTGTAAGCAACATTTAATGTATTCAGAATGATTTATTGAGACTGATTCTGACATTGCAAGATATTTTTGTAAACAAACACATGAAGGTAAACAAAAAGAAGTGTTTCAGTTACAGTGAATATATGTACTTCAATTCATTATAAAAGGTATTTTTTAATTAATGTTGTACAAGAAAAACAAAGAAACAAATGGTACATAAAAACTTTTATTTTCAATTCAATACACAATGAACTTTAAATATCAATTTAGTCATACAGGACAAAAATTCATTTTTCTGTAAATACAATTAATTGTACAAGACTCGGGGAAAAAAAAAAACTTTTTACATGACAACTTAACTTATGACCATTAAGTGTAAAATTGGTCAAATTAAAGTATTTCCAATCTTAATTTTTTTTTCTTCTTGAAACTTGTTATTGTATTTAATAGGGGAATTGGTTATTTTTGTAAAAAATTGGGTTATTTAAAAAAATTACTTATCATTTTGGCAATAACTGATTTGCAATAACTACTATCACAAAAACACCTGCTTCTAGAAATAAAAACAAAACCACATAGAAACACATTTTGATAGTGGGAATTACAAAATCATAAATACGAGTAAGAGGGCTAGTTAAAAATCTGAAGGACGAGGAACCTGAAAATATAAAGTGTGCACATCAGTACAATACAAATGAGATCACAAACTCGCCTTTTCGTGTCAACTTAATGTACACCTAATTCTGTTTGGACGAGCACGAGTATCATCTAGTGCGGATGTTTCACCAGTTTTACGAACGAATTCAGTTATTAATTGTTGTGTTTGTGTTTTGGTTAGGCCATTATCTAATTATGTGTAAGAGGCTACCAAGAACTTCAGTTCACGTTGAAATTTCCCAGCGCATTTCTCATAAGGGTCAGGTTTGACAAAATTATTTACCAATTTTCAGGTCAGTTCCAGACATTCTTTTATTAAACCTGTATTTAGAACAAGATCATATTGTTCATTATCACTGCATTCTGTGGGATTAGGAGTCTCAAAGACAACCTCTTCTAATATTTCATCTTTGCTTACGGCTTTGTCGACTGATTCATGGATATCTTCAAATAATAGATCACCGAATCTTTCTCCAGTTGTGTGCCATTGTAATGATGTTGGGAATACAGTCGTGTTAGTTACCAAATACAATAAGAACATTGGTAAATGAAAACATACGTTCCAAAACGCATACACTAGATGTTATGCAATCTATGTGCGGGCAATATAACTGACTGGCCACTGCATGGCCAGCACGGCACTGCCTGTGTCAGTTCTTTTCATGGGGTCAGGTGTGACCAACTGCTTGCTAACCCCCTGTAATTGCTACGAATTCCCATTTAGTTTAACAGATGATACTACTATGCCACAACTATAAAAAAAAATCGTAAAATTTCGGCAAATAAATTTAAAATGACTGGAGTAAATAGAGAATAAAAAATTTATTTTGAATTTGAGTATAAAAAAAGTTTGTGCAAAAACAGAATTAGGTGTGTATACACAAACAGGAAACTTTCGACACAAAAAATTAATACACTCAGGGTAGAGTCACATGAATTGAACCTATGTCATTCATCTACAGCTTGCAAGCTACTAACAATGAGAAACCCACTGAACCACCAGCAAGTTACTTTCCTACTCCTTGCCCTCAGCAATACTATTCTCTCTACACCTCGCCTCCCTTTTACGGCTTATCTCCCCACAGGTATATCAATAGAATAGCACAAAATCATTAATACTACCCTAATTTTATTCAACAGAGGTTTGGGAAAACCAAATCGACATATCACATTGTTTATTTTAACATACGGATGGTATGTAGTATCCGATACGTTACAACTTTCGAGCGATGTATTGCCAATTGTGGTAACCTTCCCGTTTTCTTGTTTTTCTTAGTTTTAAGGCAACCCTAGATATCTTCTCCTGACGATAATAAACGGGTCTCATGATTGGTTAAGGAAGAAAATACGCTTTTCCACTTTTATTTTTAATGTAGAACGGAATTAAAATTTAGACAGTCTTTGAAATTGTTGGGTGCATATGAATTTTGCTCTTGATTTATAAAATCGACTTGTTTTATTAATTTTCAAAATTTTTAGGATAAGTTTGGAAAGCAGATTGTAAGTTGTAATTTTTTAAATTTGTCACTTTATTTAAATTTCAATTAAAATTTCGAAAAAAAATTTGGATTAAATTTGATTTTTGAAATTGCAGATTGGAATTTAGAATTTTTTTCCTCTTTTGGTTGCTCATTTCCCCTTAGTTGATTTGATATAGCAGTGGATAGTGTTATTGAACGTTAGAAAATGTTTTTTTTTTTTTTTTTCAAACATGTAGTAGCTTGATTGGGAAGAAGGTGAAATGTCTTTCATGTGAGAATGATATGATTTTAACATTGAGAAAGGATGCTGGTGATAGGTAGGAGTGGAAATGTAGAAAGATAGGACAAAAATTTGGCAAAAGAAAGTATAACAGGAGTAAGAAATTGGAGGGTAAATGGGTGTTTGGAGGACTTGAACGAGGGACGGATAAATGTTTTATGGTTGAGGTGAAAAATAGGAACCAGAAAGTTTTGGCTGAGGTAATTCAGAGCTGAATTTTGCAAGGAACTACAAAAATTTCTGACTATTGGAAGTCATATGCTGGTATCAATACCCGAAGGACAAAGAGTTCAAGGGTTATCGATTCGAGTATGACTGTTAACCATTGTCAGAATTTCAAGGACCCGGCTATGAGGGTAAGTTTGATTTTTGTTTAGCTTTTGGTTATATTACAAACACTGGACTATGCTTGGGTGGGCACCCAATACGGTGACTTATACGCATGGAAGCCAACGGTGAAAGGTCCTCGCCGGCCCCGGAGGGGCGGCGAGGTAGCCGGCAGGCGGGGATCGCGCGTTATACGCTGTGACTTATCTACAAACAAATTTCTCCCGGTATACTGGTTTAAACGCATTGAAACCTTAAGCGCAATACGCTTTGACTTCTCTAAAAAACAATTTCCTCTTGTAAAGTCATTACAATAAAAATATTTGTCTTGCTTTTCCATATATGGCTCTATAACCTGGAATATCCCCATTGAGTTGCTCACATAATGCTTATTGCTAGAAAAATTGTGAAAAAATATTTTTTCACACTTATGGATAGCAGAAGAATTTTTAGATTTTTGGTTTCTCATCAAAAACCTTTGTGTGGATTATGATCACAGAAAAGAACTACCTTATTAAAAAAAGATTTCTTGTTTTGAATTTTCTATGCATTGCAAAGTTTCCAATTCAAAATTGATAAAAATCCGGACGTTTTAAAAAAAAATCACGTTTTTTTTTTTTATTATTATTATTTTTTTTTAACAATTATAATTTTTTTTATTTAATATTTTTTTTAAGTGACAAAACTAGGATGAAATTGACGCAAAATTGCGTACATGTTCGGAGAAAACCAGACTGAAATATTAGAAATTTTCAAGTGAAATTTATATTGCTTTTTTCTTAATTTTTAAACAAATTATTATTATTTATGCAGTGTATGCAAAGGTTCACGTTGTATATGGCGGCCATCTTGGAATTGCTTACATCGGCCGCCATCTTGATTTGGCGTAAACAATCGCTTTGGCGGCCTAACGTTGCGGATGCTACCACTCCACCTAACATACCTATATGAGAACTTAGAATAAAATTTGAAATAAACACAATCAGCAAAACAACTCTTACCGCTATTTAGAAACAAATATTGAGAAAATACAATACTTAACCGTTAGCTGGGTACCAAAAAACCGCCAAGCTTAACAGTTAGTGCAGCTATCGTCAAGCCTAAATATTCACGCAAAGAGTATTTCCAGGCATTTTTGGCAAATGAAAATTCTGTCATAGATAAATTCCAAGTCTATTTCACTGTACGAAACTTGGGCATGCCTCTAGTATGCAGTGTGTCCCTCATAAATGATGCAGCCAGTTCACACAGTGTCATTTGTCTACAAAATTAATAATGCAAAGATTTTGGCACAAGCATATGAAAGATTAAAAAATAATACAAAGATTTTGCAAATGAAACCACACAAAAAATAGCTAGAGATTAGGAAAAAGTGTGTCTCACTAATGAAGTCGCACTGGCCACGGCACGTTTTTAAGTATAATGCTTGATTCCAATTGCCCATTGGATTTATAGTCGCATGGAATGTTTAAAACAAAACCTATGCTGATGAACAGGCTTGTGAGTGACACAAGTTCAATGGCCCATTTACTATTGAACTAACTTGAATAAAATAGCACGTCTCTTCATAGTTATTTCATTTTCAATATTATTACACATAATACAGAAAGGAAATTGAAATTTTAAATTCTTATTTAAATCACTGATTTTTTTTAAATAAAAAATCAATTCATTTTAAATTTGCATACATACTCTGTAACAATCTAAAAATCGAAAGAAATGGTCTGTTTTAATAGAATCAGATGTATTCAATTTGTGGACTTTCAAATAATGCAATCTCAAAAACTCGATTATATCTAATTATGCATCAAAAAATTAACTACTGATCGCAGAACGAACAATCTCACTGCCTCTACTAAAATTACACTTCACAAATTTAATTAAACGCAACAGCGTAAAACAATTCAAAATAGAAGCTGAAACAAATTTTTCTTGCATGTATCCAACGCATCAAAAGATACATTTCAAAATTGAAGGAGATTGGATGCGTAACTGAAAAGTAAATACAATCTTTCTTCGATCAAGAATACGCCTAAAGACAAATTAACTTTTCCTAATTAAAGTATTCCGCTTTCAATAGAAAGTCCGTTGCAATCCATCAGCTCCTCACCTCACACAAGCAAAAACAAAACAGAATACATTCAACATCAAAACAGGGATTTTTCAAACCAGTTCAAAATTTTCCCTACCGCCGACAGAACTAAAAAAGTGTACGCCATCTAGCGGTAATTCGTCTAAGTTTTAACATTAGGATTCTTCCTCTGTCCATCCGCTTGTAACATGGTATGGATTTGAAATAGGAATTTTATGGAATGGTTTCTGTAACAATAGCATTTTGAATAAGCAATACATGCTTAAAGCAGAGTTGCATCTTCTCTATAGTATTTTAACAAAATTGATCAATCCTCATTAATTTGGGTACATTTATTTTACAATTCTTCGATTAACACAGGCTAACTATTAATCCCCGATCTGTTTGTCCTAGATGTGCAAAGTCCTTAAAAGTACAATTCGAAATCCCCATAATAATAACATAGATATAACAATTGCGGTAGGCTACTCATTTTGTACTTTGTGTCTCCACGTAATGCTAAAAATAAAGTTTTTTTCCAAAAAAAAAATGTAATCTAATATATATGATTGAACTGACGTTTTATTTCGTGCCATAAAAAATTATTTTTAAATATTCAATTTTAAATATCTTTTATCATAAAATTTTTTTTATCATAAAAGCGTAATTTTTTAAATTGAGATCGTTTTAAATTGAGCAACGTTATGATGAACTTTTATTTTATTAATTTTATTGGGAATGAGTATTTGAGTTAAGACCGCGAAATGTTTCGGTCGTCATATTTGAACATTTCTAAACTTCATTAAGCATTAGTCTTTATCAATATTTTTTAATTGTTTTGTTTCTAATTTCTCTACTTCAAAATGTAGGCAAGTGGAAGAAATTCGAGAAGTTTGATCTTGTTATCGTTGTTCTGAATTTTTTCAAGGATAGAATTTGTTTATGTTTGCGTTTATGAGTTCCTGTTTTAGAACTGTTGTGAAATCAAAATTGAATTACACATGACATTTGCCAATCAAACACAAGAATAAAAGTACAATATACATCGCAATCTTCAGAGATAACAGGTTCAGTTCTGAAGAAGTGGAACAACAACATGTAATTTCGGAGCATAATTTCACTAAAGAAATTTAGGTATCTATCAATCTTGCATCATTCACAACGTTTGCTTGGAATAAACAATACACATTTTCTATTATTTATGTCTGTCCAAATTAGACGTCTATGAGCGAAAAATTTCCGTAATATGGGTGTAAACATTGTTATTAAATTTGATTACAATGTTCGACCGTTTGTGTTTTAGTTGTCGTGGTCTAACGAAAATCTATATAAATAAAAATGGAGTGTTTGTTTGTACATTCAATATTTTCAACCCATTTCAAGTTTTCTATCCGTTTTGGACTCTTCTGATGCCGAATCCGCCTTTTTCGCGTTTGGTGTCTGTCTGTATAAACACGTCTACACGGTTTAATATATTTCATGGAAATTTGCATACAGTGAGTACTTATCTTCATTTAGTGAGTGGAATTGGTTGCGAAAGTCTGTCTGTCCGTCTTTCTGTTCTATGTTCGATTTTGTGTTTGTGCAGGCATGACATGAATTGTTTTCCAGATATTTGATTACAATGTATTTTATTTTATACATTATCTATTAGTTTAGTGAATGCAATATTAAACATATCTTTATTGTTATATTTAGAAGAATGTCATGCAAAAACACCTGAGTAAGTATACTTAAATCAACCACAATTTGGTAGTTTTCGAAAAATTGGAATGTATTTTGAGTATTATGATTACTTTGATTTGCTTTACCAGTACTGCTAAAAAACCAATTATTTTTCAAAAAAAAAAATTTATGGTAAAATTTTAGTTCTGATACTTTATTTATTTCGAGTCTTATTTTTGTTCTTTGCGCAATGTAAATGATATCCGAACTTTTGGGACAGACGATATTTTTCAACGAACGAGAATAAAACGGAAACTCGTGTTTCTTTTTTTCGCATTTCTAAATTTTATACACTTTTTAGTTGTAAGTTGTGGCAACTGCAAGATCAAGAGATAAAAAGGAATCACAAATTAATATCTGTAGAACAACTTTTACCCGACATCTTTTATTTCATTTCGTATATTTGTGTATTAGATTAATAGATATGCATGTGTAGGATTTGTGTCCAAAGTAAGTTGTAGAAATTTAAAAGATGGCGGAAGGTTTTAAAATATTATTTCATTCTATGAAAAACGTAAGTCATTATATATTTTCATCATCTCCTCAATCTAGAGTAAACCAATTCAAACCGAGTAAGGTCGGGTATTTTGCTAGTATTCTATAAAATTAGGTATAGTGAACTGTCATGAAATAAATATGCCCCTATTAAAAGAATTTATTGCGTTTCGCCTCATCTATTTTTTTTTTAAACAAGTATCTCTGAACGTGGTCTGGGAATTACACTTGAGAACGATTTAACTATTAAATTTGTCTACTGAAGTCTACGATTGTTATACGTTCATACAGATTCTAAATGGTGTAATGACCCACTTTCAAAGTTTAATTTCGTGTGTTGTGGGACATATGGCTTAATGTATGTAAACGCAATTTTTCGTGGATTTCAGATCGTGAAGCACCGTTTACCGACACAAATGTCAACTAATTTTATTATTTTCTTAGAAAGGTATCTCATTCTAAGAATAACATTTTTAAAAAGTAAAATGTTCCAATTCCTTGTTTTTATGAATATTTGAAGTAAATACGAGTATTAGAGACTCGTTACTTAATAGGTGAAGAGGGTATGGCTTTGGAGGTTTTGCTTGTATGTAATTAACATGTTTAAAAACATTATAAAAAAATATCATTTATTGACTTTCGTCACTGAAATTATGATTACAAGATCATGTTTTTCCATATTATAATTTTTTTTCTCAAGTATATTATTCAATAATGCAAACTAATATTTATTTTCACGTCATTGAAAGGCATGGAACTGTATTACAATGACATAAAACATATTTATAGTGGTCTGTGTTAGATCAGAGTATAAAGGGGGTATGGAACTCACAACTGCAGATAAGAAATCGCCGTTCGCGTTTTGAAAATTTTTTTACAAGAGACTGTTCTACAAATATTTTTGCCGTGCGATAGTTATGTGATCTAATTACTGTAGTGCCTGCTCAAACAATGCTATAAAATCTGAATAGTAACTTCTGTTGAAATAAATCTCAAAATATAAGGATTTGTAGAGTCCTCATCTATTCATTGTTACCGCTGTTGAAACAAATCATCCAATGGCAAAATCACTTCTTCAGAAATTGACATATACTTTTGGAAACATGTCTGTACATGGTGGCAGAACCTATCAGAAACTCTTGTAACTCGAGAACTATTTTGAATATTCATAAGATCTTGGCATCGTTCAAAGCTAAAGAATAAAAAATTTTAACTTATAAAAATGTTATTGATATTGTTGGTTTTCGTGATTTCCTGTGTATTTATATATGTACACCTTGAAGGAAGTAGTACGACATAATATATCCCACAATCATCCGGATATGCTGCATGATTCAGCTATCAATGTTCCCACTGGCTTACAAAGTGATTTCTTGTGCTGGCTGACATACCTGAATGCATGTAAACGCAGTATTCGGTGGAATTCTGTGATTTGAACGTGGGAAGCGCCATCTAACGACTAAAATGATAACTAACTTTTTTTCTCCTCCATAAGAATAATCTATTGCAAATCTTATTCATACCAACCGGTTCCGAAAGTTTTTGTGAATTTTTGAAATCTGAGCCTACGAGATATTTGCTACAAAACATGAGAGAAGGGAATATACTTTTAGTTTGTTGTCTCATGAGACCAGATAGCGTCAACTACGATACGCCACTTGACAGTTACAGTCTACAAATCACTTCAAGGTATTGAAAATTATAACAGAAAAATGTCTTCCTTTCGATTACATTAAAAAAACCTATTGGAATGACCTTTTAAACTCTTAAAAATTAATGAAAAAAAAAAAATCCGGAATATTCCGTTGGTTGGAAGATGATGGACACTGGCCCATTTTCTACCAATATACAGAAATGCAAATTACAAATTTTTAAAAGGGTCCAGATATCGCAGGCTCTAAATTGGAATGAAAATATCGTTTCTCTGCCGATGTTCCTCATAATTCTTGCAGGTTTCTATTTAAAAATGATCTCGTATCACAATTACGTTCCCCATATTTGCATGACATTTAACAATGAATTACGAGGACATCACAAAAATAAAGATATCGCATCCTTCACACAGGAGGATGTGGTTCAAAAAAAAATTTATAAAAATAATACATTATGTCAGGGAGAAATTTCATTGGAAGAATTTTGAACTTCCTCTCAATCTTATCCAGATCTACTTTGACCTTTCCACTATACATATTAGCCCCCGTTAAAACATCGTATATGTGATATCAAATCAAATATCACATAGTCACTGTGTGCGTTTATAATCTTTCCTATTTTTTCCTACCATTTAATGTATACAGTTTTTACTACTCCTCTAATGAACTTACGTTGTATTGATATTTGATAGCTACATTTCGTTTTTAGATGTTAGAGAATATTGTAATATTTTATTCAAAAATGCGGAGTAATGTTTATGTTTTTTCGTTGTAATCCATGCATATGTAAAGCTGTCAAGTCAAAATGCGCAGTAGCTCTGAAAGTCTTACCAGATGTTTCAAAATTTTAATTTAATCTACCACTATTTATTATTTAATATTTCTTTATATATTACAATTTAGCACTAGCCGTTTACAATTGAGCCTAACTTATAGTTGTGTTTAAAAATGTTCATATTCGGCAGATGGTGAACATAATAGTTATAAAATATCATATGCAATTGGTTATGCATGGAGTTGGCAAGTGTCATGTGATAGCAATGTGCAAAACTACAGATGTCAGTAGCATCGCGTAAAAAATGTATCATTGAGCAGAACGTTGTCGGGGCTTTAATTTAAACTCAAGTGAGTCACGTGAAACGTTTTCTAATGTGATTATGGCCGCACTACGAGAATTAAAAGAATTTGAACGCGGAATGTTAGTTGGAGATAGACGCATGGGGCATTCCATTTCGGAAACTGTTATTGAATTCAACATTTCTCTCGATCCTCAGTGTAAAGAGTGTGCCGAAAAATATAATTTCAGGCATCGCCTCTCACCATTGACAATGTAGTGTGGCCGACCGCGTCTACTTAATGACCGAGACGTGTGAGTAGAGTAGTCGGTGTTTACAGACAACCAACACTCTCTACGTCAACTAACAGCAACAATCAATGTGGGACATACAACAGACGTGTGAGTAAGCGTAGAGCAGCAAAATTTGGCGTTGGGATGTGACAAGAGAAGACCGACTCGACTAACAACACGCCATCGGCTGCAGCGCCTCTGCTGGGCTCGTGATCATATATTATATGATAATATAGAGCCATTTTTTTTTAAATTTATCTACCACTACTTCTATATTAAAATATTTAATAGATAAAATATTTTTTCTTTGACGTGTGCCATTTAGTCATGTCTCATAATGCTTAAGTGTACAGTGTTCTCGAAGCGTGAACATGGTATGTATTTAATATAGGAATTTTATGGAAAGGTTATTCCAATAGCCTTTTGAATAAGAAAAACATTCAGATCAAGCAAATGGCTATAACTACTTTTGAATAAGTAATACTTCCAAACCCAGTAGAGTTGTCTATGGAATTCTACACCGTTTGACCAATCAGCATCAAATTGGGTACATTTATTTTACAATATTAGGCGTAACGCAGGATACGAATTAACCCCCGATCTTGTATGTCCTAGATGTGCAAAGGGGTCTAAGGACAATTCAAAATTCCCTTATTAATATCATTCACAAAACGACTGTGGTAGGCTACTCATTTTGTGTTGCCATATAATGCTCAAAAAACAGTTTTTCCCATCAAAAATTACAGTCTTATATATATGATTTAACTAGCATTTTATTTCTTGCCATTAAAATTTTTTTTTAATATTTAATTTTACATAGCTTACATTTTTTAATGGACACGAAAAGCCAAAACGAACAATTTTTTAATCATAAAAGCGTTATTTTGTTGACTGAGATCTGGCAACGTTATAATAAACTTTTATTTTATGAATTTTATTGGGAATCAATATTTTTAGGTCAGACAGCGAAATGTCGCGTTTCATTTTTGAGCATTTCTTAACTTTAAATCTTTGGTCTTTATCAATATTTTTCAGATGTCTTGTTTCGAATTTCTCTGCTTCAAAATGTACTCAAGTGGAAGAAATTCGAGAAGCTTGGTCTTATTTTCGTTCTTCCGAATTCTGGATTTTTTGAAGGATCGAATTTCTTATATGTTTGCATTTATGAGTTCCAGTTTCAGAACTGTTCTGGATTCAAAATTGAATTATATATGACATTTACCAATCAAATACAAAAATCTACATACAATAGACATCGCAATTTTCAGAGATAACAGGTTCAGTTCTGAAGAAAATGTGCAACAAGAAGATGTGATTTCGGAGCTCACCGTCTTTTTCGACGTCCAAGGTCCGCTTCTTGTAGGATTCCTCGAGCACAGAAGAACCATTAACTCCGATGTGTACTGTGAGACACTCCGAAGCGTACGCAGGTCCATGAAGAACAAATGACCGGGTCTGCTGACAGAGGCCGTGGTTCTTCTCCATGATAACGCGCGTCCACACGTCTCCAGGGTCACACACGCGGAACTGGATAAGTTCAAGTGGGAGCAGCTTGACCATCCGCCCTAAAGCCCAGACATGTCGCCCTGCGATTTCCATGTGTTTGGTCCCCTGAAAAAACATCTGAAAGGGAAGCGCTTCAACTCATTTGACGAACTCAAGGACGCTGTGAAGGATTGGGTCTCGACACGGTCACAGGAATTCTGGAAACAAGGAATCCTTCGGCTCGTTAATCAATGGGATCGTTGTGCTCAGGCCTATGGTGGATACTTTGAATGAAGTCTTCATTTATACTGATAGTGTCGATTCATACCTTTTCATTTGAACAACCCTTGTATTAAGGGGATCCGGTACACAAAATTCTAAAATCTTTTATTATTAAGGAATTCAAAAAAAAAATTTAATTTTAAAATAAAATTTAAAAAAGTGGAAAATTTTAATTAGGTTAAAAATTGATTTTTCTTCAAATTTTGCATGTAAAATAACATAGTTTTTGTTTAAAATTACTTATATCTATACATATTAAAAATTGTATTAGTGGAATTTTTTTTAATTGAATTCAATTATTTTTAATTATTTAACCCCAAAAGTACCAAAGAAAATTCAACATAACACATTATATATATGTGTGTGTGTGTGTTTGTGTGTGGTAAACATGTGCATCAATTTTATTTAAAATCCTCCTGGAAGGTATTGTGACTTACTTCCTACATTTACTGCTTCATTTGATTTAATTTTGGCAAGTAGAACTTTTTTCTGTGGGTTTTGTAAGCAATAGTTGACTTCCTTGCAACTTTCCTGAATCGTCTACAGTCCTTTCGTTTGGAAAGCATTAGAGAAGTTTTTGCAGTTACAAGACACGAGCACATTTCACTTTTTGCTAGACGTTAGTCTCTTTTTGAGTCCATAATGGCTCTGACTGCAGCAATCTGGACTCTAACTTTCGAAGCGTTTAAGTTCTTAGGGCAACGGCTCCAAACCATCTTTTGAAGTGATTCGTTTCGATTTTGAGTTTCCCCTTTCTTATATCTTTCCAACAAAGAATCTGAAGCTAGTCTTTGAAATATTGGCATCATTTTAACAATAGTAGTAGATGTCAAAGGGGTTTTAATACCCAATTTGTGCGATTCTGGCTTTGTTTTGTTAAAAATGGCACTATTGTAAAAACACCACGAATCATTCCTGTATGGGCTCGGCCAATGAGCAGATGTCCAAATACTAAATTCCAAATTTAGCAGGCTCCTTAAAAGCCAGAATTAAAATTTTGTGTCATTTTATTCAGAAACATCTGTAGTATTTTTTAATGAAAAAAAACTAACCTTTTTTTCAGATTGTGAGTACTGGACCTCCTTTTATCTGATTACAGCACGAGATCGTTTATGATCTTATTTGTGCTTTAGTTGTAGTGGTCTAACCAGAATATTCTATAAAATTAGGTCTAGCGAATTGTCATGAAATAAATATGCCCCTATTAAAAGAATCTATAGTGTTTCGCCGCATCTATTTTTTTTTTTTTTTTGGAAACAAGTATCTCTGAATGTGGTTTGGGAAATACACTTGAGAATTATTTACCTACCACTTTTAAAGTATAAAAATTTTGTTTAATTAATATTACGGCTAAAATTACAGTAGCTTCAATATTTGTCCCTCTTATTTATGTGATTACACTCCACGTAGTATGAACACGTGTACAAGATAATGATGGGAAATTTGATTCATTTGAAACGATTTCAGAAGAAGCATTCGTTCGCACCGGAAATACTTATTTCAACTTTCCTGAAAATGCAGCTCCATCTGTTGATTGTCTTACCCCCATTCATCGGGCGAGGGTTTGCGGTTCGTTGCATTTTTCATAGCAAGGACTCGTGCCTCTTGTTTTTTTATTCGCATTTCCCTTTAAGATTTATTTTTCACTTTTAAAATTTTACTTAAAATTTCACGGAACGATTCTTCAGCAATCGAGTTAAACTTTTGGAAACATGTCTGTACATTGTTTCAGAACCTAACAGTACCCTTGTAACTCGAGAACTATTTTGAATAGTCATAAGATCTTGGCATCGTTCAAAGCTAAAGAATAAAATATTTTCAACTAATAAAAATATTACTGATATTGTCGGTTTTCAAGATTTTTAGTGTATATATACACTCATTGCCATAAAAATTTGCGCACCAATAAATAATTGTGGGATTGTAACGAAACTTGGCATTAAGGTACATGTTGGCCAGATATACAAATAAATACAAATGCAGCGTGATTGCGTAATGCCACTAGAGGGCGTCGAACTTCGTTCTCCTTGGAGTAAAAAACAGGTAATCAGAACTTGTTTGAGTGTACTTAATCTTTTGCAAAGGAAACGCTGAGGTATACATGCCGTTACGCCGCCATCGAAGACAATATGAGCAGCTGTCAGAGTTCGATAGGGGGAGAATCATCGGGATGATGGTAGCTGGGTGGTCAGCTCGGCGAGTAGCTCGTCAAGTAGGCCGTTCTGATTTTACTGTGAGGAGGTGTTGGGACCAGTGGACAGAAGAGACGTCATTTACACGGTGACCAGGTTCAGGAAGTCCTCGACAGACCAGTCGTCTAGAAGACCGTCACATCATACAAAACGCAAGCGTAGAGCCTACTGCCTCATTGGCCGCTATCCAGACACAGACAGCACCTTCACTACGGGCCCCTGTGTCTTCCCGAACCATCGCAAGACGCCTGGCTGAAGGTCATCTGGTATCGCGGCGCCCATTACGTGTGCTGCCAATGACACCCACCCACTTACGCCTCTGTTTGGAGTGGTGTCGCGCGCACGACGGGATTGGACTGCAACGGAATGGAACCAGGTCGTATTCAACGACTAATTTAGATTCAATTTTAGCATTGATGACAATCGTGTTCGTGTGTGGAGGCCCTGTAGTGAACGCCTGAATCCTGCCTTCGCTTTACAGCGACACACCGCTCCCACAGCTGGTGTGGTGGTATGGGGTGGAAATGCTTATGATACACGGTCACCCCTAATATTGATCCATGGAACAATGACAGCCCAGCGGTACGTCCATGACATCCTTCAGCCACATGTGATGCCACTCATGGCAGGGCTCCCAGGAGCCATGTTTCAACAAGACAATGATCGACGACACACAGCAAGGATGTCACAAGGCTACCTCCGCCACATTACCACCCTTCCCTGGCTTGCTCGATCCCCAGATTTGTCACCAATCGAGCATATCTGGGGTCATTGGGTTCGTCAAGTTGGACACCCTACGTGTTTGGTCGAACTAGAGACGCGTTTACAGCAACTGTGGAACGAGATGTCTCAGGACATCATACGGAACTTGTATGCCTCAATGCCCGCTAGTATCGCATCGTGCATTCGCGCTAGAAGGTGTCCAAGTAGTAAAACTTCCGTTAATTTGTACTTTTTTCTGCAATAAATGATACTTTTTCTTTGATTTTCTAATCACTTATATCAAAGTAGTACTTACATGTGTAAAATTTCTTTTCATTGTGACGACTTTTTCTTGGTGCGCAAATTTTTATGGTAATGAGTGTATAGTACACCTTGAAGGAAGTCGTACGACATAAAATATCCCACAGTCATCCGGATATGCTATATGCTTCTTCTATCGATATTCCCACTCGCTTACTAAGTGATTTCTTGTGCTGGCGGACACAGCTGAATTCGTGTAAACGTGTATTCAGTGGAATTCTGTGATTAGCTATTTTTTCCTATCATTTAATCAAAACAGTTTTTACTGCTCTACTAATGAACTTTTGTTGCATTGATATTTGATACCTACATTTCGTTTTTGAAATGTGGAATATTTTGTAATTTTTTATTCAATAATGTAGAGTAATGTTTATATCGTTGTAATCCATTCATATGTAAAGTTCTGTGCGCTAAATGTACAGTTACTCAGAAAGTCTCCTCACCTGATACTTGAAATTTTTAATTTAATCTACCACTATTTATTATTTAATATATCTTTTATTCAACACATCTAGCAAGGACTCCTGTGCTTCGTTTTACTTGGAGAGTTTCAAGTAATCATACTTAGGAGAAAGTGAATACTGTAGAGATATAGACTACTATGCTGAATTAGCTTTACACAGAAGTGCCAAAAGTCGTGTGATAGCAATATGCAAATATCCAGAGGACAGTAGCATCGCGAAAGAAATGTATCAATGGGCAGTGCACCGTCGGAGCTTTCATTTATACTCAAGTGATTCTTGTGAAAAGTTTTCTGATGTGATTATGGTCGCACTACGGAATTAACAAAATTTGAACGCGGAATGCTAGTTGGAGCTAGACGCATGGGGAATTCCATTTCAGAAATTGTTGGGGATTCACCATTCCTCGATTCACAGTGTAAGATTATGGCGAGAAAATATAATTTCAGTCATTACCTCTCACCATTGACAACGTAGTGGCTGACCTGGTCTACTTATTGGCCGAGACCAGCGACGTGTGCGTAGAGTGGTCGGTGTTAACAGACAAACAATACTATGTCGAATAGCAGTAACAATTAATGTGGCACACACGTGTCCGTGAGGACACTGCAGCGAAATTTGGCGTTGATGAGATAAGGCTGCAGAAGACTGACTCGAGTGCCCTTACTAACAACACGCCATCAGCCATAACGCCTCTGCTGGGGTCGTGAACATATTCATTGGATTCTTAGATGCAGGCACGTGCCAACAGGGGGGGCCGGGGGGTTTTTGGCCCCTCCTGTCACTGAGGTGGAGGGGTGAAATATGGCTTTCGCCCCTCCACAATATCAAAGAACATTATTAACATTTTAACTTCAAAAATAACATTAAACAGTACCGTTGAAGCAAATTTGGACTAATATCATTTCCTGTCAATAGATGCAGGCCCAGATCTAGAGGAGGGCAAACAGGCACTTATCAACAGGAGGCCAAAGGGTATTTGGTCCCTCCTGTCACTGAGGAGAATTGGCGAAAGCCATATTTAGCCCCTCCACACTATCAAGGAACATTATTAACATTTTAACTTCAAAAGTAACATTAAACAGCACCGTTGAATCAAATTTGGACTAATTTCATTTCCTGTCAATAGATGCAGGCCCAGATCTAGAGGAGTGCAAACGGCATTTGCTCTGGACAGCCGATTTCGTGGGTGAGGCGCAAAATTAGTGAGAAAAAAATGTATAATGTATGAAAACAAATAAAAATTATAGTACATGAAGATTTTCGTACATTGTCAACACTTTGCATGTACTCAAGATAGTTGGGTGACCCTTCGACGACATTTCCGTAGTACATCTCTACACACACATGCCTCACTATCCATATCCATAAACATAAAAACTTTTTACGAAGGTTTTATCAGAAATATTTATGACTTTTCTCCAGCGCGTTGTTGAATAGATTTATTTAAAATTGTTTAAATGATAGTTTTGGACATTTTTTTGTAAAAAAAAATGCATATATATATATATATATATATATATATATATATATACAGAGAGAGAGAGAGAAAGAAGCACAGAGGGGGCAGCGCACATTATGAGAGCTTCGATATATTCCCCGAAATGGGTAATAAATGAAGGGTCAAGGGGCAACACAAAATTAGATTTTGAAAATAACGAATTTGAAAGTTTTCTAACACGTAAATGTATGAAAAGTTTATCAAGAAACTTCGAACAAATTTTATTTGTGTAGTAAAAGTTTATATTTAACTAAAAGGGGAAAAAAATTGTTTCAAAGATCCAAAGTACCAAAAGATAAAATTCTTCCTCTGAATATGTGAAGATAGGTTTCCCAGCACATACCGATACTTTATCACTTTGTTTTACGGCTTTAAAGTGGTTCTACCCCTAAAATGAATGCACGTGGTGCTCGCACTTGAATGCTACGAGATGATTATCTCATTTTCGAAACCTTTAAATGCATTGTAGGGCTCGACCAAGTCTTTGACGGCATGTCTTAAGAAAAGCGATTTATTTTTATGACCGACTGACGGATTGTATGTTAGAGTTTTATTGCCCTAGGTCCCAAACTGGACAAGTAGAGCCTGACCAACTGACGGAAATATCGTTTGAAGGAGGGAAGATAAGGGCATTCCGGAAATCGCAACAAATCTGCCATTGCTTATTTTGATGATTTACAATATAGGGTCTTTTAAATTGTCGGCTTTCTTATTTGAAGTAAATACAAGAAAACTGCCTGCAAGTGAACTGTTCTGAATTTTTGCCCGATGGATTATTTAGTCTTACGGATTTCCTTGACGAGTGAGGTTCCGAGAATAATGTTTTGAAAGTGAACACATGAATTTGTGAAGTAATTAAGTGACGGAAACGTGAGAACAGTGCATTGTTAAAACTTGTTGCTTTGCAAACCAACACTCCTGTCGTAAGTGATTTCGCTTTTTCTTACTTTAACCATTAATGCACCTTAAACTGATAGCCGCATCAGTAAAAAAAAACATCTCCATTTTGTTCCCAGTACAATTTTGAATAAACCAAGTTAATCTCGTAATATTCTGATCTGTACTCAATCGACAAACCATCTTGAGAACCGAGTGAAAAAACCCAGTTTTCAATCCTGCGACAGCGGCGGTGGTAACTCTTTTTAATATAGAGAGATTCTTAAATATTTCTAACTTAAAACAACAGTAATACCCAATTATTGAAAAACGGGTTTCCAATAAAAATACCTATTCCAAGTTGTAGCTAACAAAAACATTCTTATTTTCATATAAGTAGTATGAACAAAATTTGCGGTCGCTAAGCAGTAAAAATTAATTTTTGATGAATGTTAGACAATAATAAATCTAATAAATTGGCTACCTGAACCATTATATTCCAAACTTTCGTCCGATATATGAGCCGCCGACCAACCGGTATAGTGGTTAAGGTGTTAGCATCTAGATCGGAAGGTTCCAGGTTCGAATCCGGGACGGGGCATGGATGTTTGTAAGCGTATGGCGTAGAGGCGGCTGGTGCACCTTAAATCTGTCGACCTCACGTTGGGTTGGTGTGAAAGTTTGGAGAGTGGGGGTGCTAGCTCAGGTGTTGTTTCGTCATCTGACCGTGGTTCAAAATTACGAAGTGTTGTCCTCGGATCTTTTCCTTAAAGGATTAATCCCGGACCGTCGTCAATAGCCCGTTGTGTTGCTCAAATACGATATTAACTAATAATTACCAATTACCGACATATGAGCCTTAAAATTTAATTAATAGAAAATTTCCTCATTCTCGAAAAAACGAGGAATTTTCAATATAATTTTCCGCAGGGGTTTATTATTATCTATCATATTTATATTAATATTGCACTTAGAATTTTAAAACTTTGCCTATGTAAGTTGCAATTGGTGAAAAAAGTTTTTCCAAATTAAAAATCATCAAAAATTATTTCAGATCCACAATCACTCTACATAGACTAAGTAGATTGACTATAACTATCGAAAATGAGTTTTCTGATAAATTCTGTTTTAAAGAACAAGATTATGCAGAGTAAAAGGTCAAAGGAAAATTTTTCGATTAAAAATGGAATTTTTTATTATTGTCAATTGTGCTTTTTTAAACCAAATTTTCAAATACATTTTATATTTTAATTATTGTTATTAGCTTTTAAAATTAATGTTTATCTTATTTCATTGGTTTTTAAAAATATTGCCTACTGTGCTTCATTGAAACCAAATTTTTAAATATAGATTCTCTTTAAAAAAATTATGAGCACTCATAGGCGGCAGAGTCAGAATCGAGATATTTTTACCCATGTGCTTCAAGCAAATCAAATATAAATCTAAAAAGTTCAGAAAAATCGAGACGAATAAGAAAAAATCGACGTTTTAATTTCTAATTTAAATGTATTGTAAGTTTTAAAATTCCCCTTAAAGTCATTTTATAAATATTGTATTCAGAAAGAAAATATGATTTTTTAAAATCAAGTGTTAATTGATGAATATCTTTTTATGTAAATTAATTAACTGTTTATAATTTATTATTAATAATTAATCAATATTAATATAATTAATTTATTCTTCCCATTTTTTACAGGGGTACTTTCGGTAGGACCCCCCCCCCAATTCAACAACCCTAGTTAAGCCTATGCTCGCCCCCCCTCTATTCAAAACGTTGGCACGTCCCTGCTTAGATGACTGTTTTTACATGACGGGAACTGTGTCCTTTGTTCAAACTGAACCAATCATTGACTGGAAATGGTCATATTGGTCTACTTGGAGACCATTTTCATCCATTCATGGATGAAAATGGTCGTCAACAACGTCGGTATTTTTCAGGATGACAGACAATTTCCAGGATGCGCCATGTCACCGGATTAAAATCGTTCCCGATTGGTTTATGTAACATTCTGGATAATTCCAGCACATGATTTGACCACCTAGATCGCCAGATATGAATCCAATCGAACATATATGGGTCATGATTGAAAGACCAGTTCGTGCACATAATTCTATACCGGAAACACTTTCACAATTTATGGGTGGTTGCTGAGGCAGCATGCCTGAATATTTCTTTAGGGGACTTCAGACAACCTGTTGAGTCAATGCCACGTCGAGTTTAAACACTTGACCGAGCAAAAGGAGGTCCCATGTGATAGTAATAGGTATCCCATGACTTATGGCACTTCTTTGTTAATGCAAATATCATAATAGAACAGCTATGCAACATATAAATGCTTTCAGATAGTGGTATGGCAATTTAGCTAGATTGAATTCTTTCAAAACGTTGAAACGAAAACCTGTTTTAAATAAAAAATTACGGACATTATAGTAGTAATTTATTATGTTTCAACTATTTACCACCGTCCCAGCCTAAGCCATTCGGTGTATCGCCACGTAATTTTGAACTACGGTGAGATGACGAAGGAACATCTGAGTTGGCACCCACTTTCAAAACGTTCACACCACCCAAAGTTAGGACTTTTGGCCACGACAGATATAAGGTGTACCAACCGCCTCGAAACCATACGCTTACAAACATCCTTGCATTTATACATTATCTATTAGTTTTGTGAATGCAATGTTAAACATTTCTTTATTGTTATGTTTAAATGAGTTTCATGCTAAAACACATGGGTAAGTTCACTTAAATCAACCATAATTTGGTAGTTTTGAAAAAATTGGAATGTATATTGAGAATCGGATTACTTTTATTTGCTTTACCAGTACTGCTAAAAAAATCAATCATTTTTTTTTTAAATATTTTTTTTATGGAATTTCAGCTCTGATACTTTATTTATTTCGAGTTTTTTTTTTTTTTTTTTTTTGTTCTTTGTTCTTTGCGCAATGTAAACGATTTCCGAATATTTGGGACCGACGATATGTTTCAAGGAACGGGAATGAGACGGAAACTCGTGTTTCTTTCGCTCTGAATTAATTTCTCATTTATAAATTTTGTGCACTTTTTAGTTGTAAGTTGTGGCAACTGTGAGATGTAAATGAATCACAAATTAATATCTTTAGAACAACTTAATTGAACAATTTAACTTATCTCAAGAACAACTTTTTCCCGACACCTTTTAGTTTGTTTTATTTCGCAGATTTCTTTTGTTTTGTGTTTGAAATGTTTATTATTTTAATAAATTGTGTTTCCTGTTCATCACACGCAACACCACCACAAAGTATTCGACTTAAAGTGGCAGGTAAGTCGGAATAAAGCACATTTTAAGTGTAATTGTGCCATTATTGAAAGAATCGTAATGTTTAAAAAATCCGAACAAGAACTTTTCAAACATTAAAGCTTTTTTTTTGTCATAATGACAAAAGAAGATTGCAAAATTCCACATTGTCGCATGCCGGATGCAAGAGTGCCACAAGTAGAAAAATATTGTTTTGTTGACTATGAGTGCAAGAGCCCTCGCCGTAAATCCTCATTTTTATTAATTGAGTTGAACATTAAAAGAACTTAAGAAAGAGAATTCCAAATTTACCTTAAAATCATCTTTTGTAGTAAACCTCAAAGTCACCTTCCGTCATTTTGTAGCTTTGTCATGCAGCAAGGGTGCGATGTATGTGAAATGTGTTACATGAATGGATATGCATGTGTAGGATTTGTATCTTACGTAATTGATAGAAATTATAAAGATGGCGAAAGGTGTTAAAAATTTATTGTTTTCTACGAAAAATGTAAGTCATTATATATTTTCATCATCTCTTCAATCTAAAGTAAACCAATTCAAACCGAGTAAGGTCGGGTTTTTTGTTAGTAGACTATAAAAAAAGGATAGGTGTATATATTCTCTATACAAATCTACATCGTTTGACCAATCCACACCAAATTTGGTACACATACTTTAGGACACAACGGAAATTTTTAGGCTATTTCTTTCCTGACTTCAGAACAATGTGTAGCCATGAAAATTGGCACATAGATATTCCTAAAAGTGCCCCTCGAAGCCCGTATTTTAAAATCTAAAGTTTGTTTTCCTGCAATAATTGGACACGGACAAGGAAGCATGTTCTACAGTGTTTGTGTATTTGATTAACACGGGGATATTTTGCGGTCCTATTTGAAACCCGAACAAAGCCGGATTATTCAGCTACTCATCAATAAATGAGTCGAGTGGCATCTGTGATTCTCTACAAATCGGTATATATAGCTCTAAACTCGAACAGTAGCATTATAATTATCAGTTTTTAACATTAAATCCGGCAATAATGAAGAGTCGTTTAACGAGCAGACGTTGATTTAGAACAAAAGTGTTTGTCTTTAAACTCACAAGTACAGTCCTTCTGGTGAATGTTTGAAATATGCATTAACGTTTACAAGTCATCTTTGGCGAGGAATAGTGCTCCACTCAACCACATTCTGTTTGAAGTTATTGAGGCTCGATTCCTCTAGAAACTGAGTTGGTGAAGCTAGCTCTTAAATTGTCGACAATCTGTTACCCTCAATGGTTTTCAGAATGTGGCTTTCACTCTTTATCCACGGAAGAGTGACTGTAGAATCGGAATACAAAAAAAAAAGTAGATGGCAGATGTTTCCGTCCTATGATTGGACACGTTTCATTAGTTTTGCAATAAAACGGCTGCACATAATTCCAGCCTAGGAATCGTTGTCCGTCATAGAGGATAAACTCGTGACTTGCTGGAAATTAGCTTCACTGAAACTTCACCTACTAGTTAAGCACTTTGCGTAGATGACTTCACAATAGGCGTTCTCAGAGGCATCTTAAAAGCCATGTAATTCTATTGTTGACACACCTTCGGGAGCAAAGGACCCGGAAATTTTAATATTGTTTATGGATAGCAGAGAAGTGAAGTTCTTCCATTTTTGAATTTTCTGTATTGGGAGCGTCTCATCCCATTCGAAGTTTGTAAGTCACAGTTTCTGCATAAAAAGTTCCGCTTTAGTTATGATTGGGCCATGCAAAACAATGAAATCGAAAATTCTAGCAATGGTCGACAACACTGCCCGTTTAGTAAAAGTGTTTAATCATAATAATTTGAAAAGTAATTCGGAAGTCTTCTTTGCGTCTTCATAGGCAATTGTATTCTGTTTATTTTTCACATAAATCAATTTTGCATGAAATGTTCTGGATGGAATATTCTAGTTGGAATGTTCAACATGGAATATTCTAGAAGGATCACACAGTTATATGTATAAGCGAGTAACAGTACCTGAACTAAGTTCTTTTTTTCATTCAGAACAAGGTCAGGTAATATCTCAGTCTTTTAGGCGCCAACTTCGTTTTTTTTTTTGTATTCGAATTCTGAGTGTGTGGGGAGACAGCAGCGTGCTCCGCAATCCATGAGGGATTTTGAATTGGGGTTGAATACCCTTTTGTGTTATATTCTTCACAGGAAATAATTGTCCATTGGTCATTGAATTCATGATTCAACAATAAAATTCATACAGTCCACTATCAATGGTCGCAGTCCAATCAACAGTCCACTGTCACAAAGCTAGCAGTCACACATCAAAATCCACTGTAAATTTCCTAAATGAAATGGAACAAAAAACCGGTATCAAGGCCATACCCTTCACTGATATCCCTGCTAAATATCCCGATGTATCACCTATGGATTTTTGTGCTTTGTGACTTTTAAAATCTGCATTATCCAAACGTCGTCCCACAACCCTTACAGGACTCTGGAAAACTGTTCAGGAGGAACGGGATAGAATACCTCTTCTGACACTTCAAAAGGCATTATTATCCTGGAAATTACGGTGTCGAAAGATAGTTCAGAATAAGGGCTATCACATAGAACATTTAAAACACAAGAACTTTATATAATTTAGTTTAGTGAATACAATATACATTGTCTAAAAAATGTGTGAACAGCCTCTGTAGACAGACAGACAGACCCCAAACGTGCCGGAGGCGAATTTGGCATCAGGAGGGTCCAAAACGGATAAAAACTTGAAATAGGTCCAAAATATTTAAAGTACAAACAAACACTCCATTCTTATTTATATTATAGATATATTTTAATTAACACAAATTGAATCGACACAATCAGCTTGAACTTGTTTTGTTTTTGGAGATTTTCAAGTGTTCACACTCAGCAGAGTGGTAACACTGTATAGATATAAATGGGCGGAGCATTGTCAGCGCTTTAATTTATACTCAAGTGATTCATGTGGAGAGTTTTCTAATGTGATCATGGCAGCAAATTCGCTGAATTTCAACGCGGAATGCTAGTTGGAGCTAGACACATGGGGCATTCCATTTCGGAAATTGTTAAGTAATTCACCATTCCTCGATCCAAAGTGTAAGAGTATGCCGAGAAAATATAATTTCGGGCATTATCATCCAACTAAACAACGTAGTGGTCGGTCGCATTCACTTAATGACCAAGACCAGCGACGTGTGCGTAGAGTAGTCGGTGTTAACAGACAAGAAACATTGTCAAATAACAGCAACAATCAATGTGGGACATACGACAGATGTGACCGTAAGGACAGTGCATAGAAATTTGGCTTTGATGGGATGTGGCAGCAGAAGACCGACTCGAGTGCCATTACTAGCAACACGCCATCGGCTGCAGTGCCTCTGCTGGGCTCGTGAACATATATTATGCGATAAAAATTGTGGAGCAATTATGTATTTAAGTCATTGTCATGATTTTGTATAGTTATCTGCTTCAAACAGAGCCGACCAACCGGTGTAGTGGTTAAGGTGTTAGCCTCTAGATCAGAAGGTTCCTGGTTCGAATCCGGGTCCGGGCATGGATGTTTGTAAACGTATGGTGTAGAGGCGGCTGGTGCACCTTAAATCTGTCGTGGCCGAAAGTCCTCACGTTGGGTTGGCGTGGAAGTTTGGAGAGTGGGGTGCCAGCTCAGGTGTTGCTTTGTCATCTGACCGTGGTTCAAAATTACGAGGTGTTGTCCTCGGATCTTTCCCTTAAGGGACTGATCCCGGACCGTCGTCAATAGCCCGTTGTGTTGCTCTAGTACGACGTTAACTAAAATTACCATTACCATTACCATGCTTCAAACAGAGTAACTCTGGAAGTCAATGAAAATTTAATTGAAAACTCAAAATTTACATCTACCACTATTTTATTTTAAAATATTTAATATATAATTACAAAATTTTCAATACATAAATTTTGCTACGTCCTGTATCTTTGAAGTGAACTATGTTCTCGAAGTGGGAACATAGTGTGCATGTAAAATAAGATTTTTATGAAAAGGGTGTTCTTACAATCGCATTTTGATTAAGTAATACATGTAACTTCATTAATCATTAGTCTTAATCAATATCTTGTTTCGAATGTCTTGCTTCAAATTTATCAACTTCAGAATCTACTCTCAAGTGGAAGAAATTCTAGAAGCTTGGTCATATTTTCGTTAGTCTGAATTCTTTCAAGGATCGAATTTTGTTTATGTTTGCATTTATGAGTTCCAGTTATAAATTTGTTCTGGAATCAAAATTGAATTATACATGACATTTACCAATCAAACACAAGAATCTTTATACAATAGATAACAGGTTCTCAAGAAAATATGAAACTAGAACATGTGATTTCGGTTTGTGTCTACCGAGTATCATTCACAACGTTTGTTCGGAATAAACAATACACATGCTTCAATATTTATGTCTGCCCAAATTAGACCTCTATTGCCATACAATTACTGTAATATGGGTGTACACAATGCTATTAAATATGATTACAGCGCTCGACTATTTATGATCTTATTTGTGTTCTAGTTGACGTGGTCTGCCCAAAACATTCTATACAATCATGTCTAGTAAATTGTCATGATATAAATATGCCCCTATGAAAAGAATTTAATACGTTTCGCCTCTTCTATTTTTTGGAAACAAGTATCCCTGAATGTATTCTGGTAAATACACTTGAGAACGATTTACCTACCACTCTTAAAACATTAAACTTTTTTTTAAATAAATATGATATGTTAAATAATTGTTCATTTTTAAGTAGCACGTTTTTTAAGTGATTGCACTCATCAAAGTGTGAGCACTATGTAGATACAAAATAGTGATGGGAAATTCGATTCATTTGAATCGATTTTCAGCAAAAGCATTCGTTGATTCCGGAAATACTCACTTTAATTTTCCGGTAAATGCACCTCGATCTGTTGTTAAAAGTTCGCATTAAGTCACTGACATACCATCATTCATTGGGCGAGGATTGAAGATTTGTATCCATGCCCTGACCCCGAATTCGAACGGAGAACCTTCCGATCCAGAGGCCAACACCAAAATCACTAAACCGGTTAGTCGGCCTATTTTAATACAAATCGAATTTATTTATGAACCAATTTAAAAAGTAATTTTACCGTAAGAAAGAGTGTATATATATTCTAAGCTTTCACGTGGTATTTTCAAATTTTATAACTATTAATATAAGCTATAGATATGGCAGTTTTAGATAATAATTTTTTTGCCAGATTTTTTGTGCGCCATACATTTATAACTCCATCACATACCAACCAATTGGTAGACTTAGAAAGCCTTTATTTTGATATTGTTTGTATCCGTTTTTGTTGGAATTCGTCTCTTAAGAATTTGTGAATTTAAGTGCCACTTGCTTGTGAAATATTACCAAGTTTCTCATACATTCGTAAACACCTTAAAATTGCGAATGTCGATGGAATTGGAAAATTTGTTTACGTTTTGAGAAAAAAAATTGTTAGAAAAGGGAACTTTTTTCGGTCGCGAAACTAATTTTAGTTCAAATTTTAACAATTGAAGTCGCTTTATGCATTTAAATTGCATGTAATATGCAAATCAGTTACCTGGCAGACTTGAAGCTACTGAAGAATTGGTCAAACATGCTCAAGAAGGAACTGATTTCGCTTCTTTTTTTTTAGTTGCAACACTAACATTTTGAAACAGTCACCTTTGTGGTAGACAGTGCACTTCCTTACATCGCATGTCTTGAAAAACACTTTAAGTGAAGAACGACTGATCAACGGTTGGTGGTAAAAATGAATGGCTTCCACGATCACCGGACTTCATTTTAGGCTCTGGGTTTACCTGATGTCCACGATTGTTATACATTCAAGCAGATGCTAAATGGTGTTATGACACGCTTTCAAAGTTGTAACATATATGTTTTAAGCACCCAACTGTTGGTTTCGAAAGAGACCAATAGATGGCGCCTGGGAGGTTCCTCCTCCAATGCGCAGTTAAGTTGCGCAGATGTATTTTCAAGGGAGCCCCGGATGTACGAGAAGTGTGATGTGACGTTTTTGATGTGAAAAAGACGCGATCCGACTCAGTCGCGGCCTTCATGTATATAGAGTCAATGATTGCTGTTAATAAATCGCAGTAATTACGACCAGGCAATCCTGTCGGTTTATTAAATCCACCACCCACACACATATTCGTAAGTTGCCCGGCGCTCGAGTTGAATAATGCTGCAAAAGGTTCCTTCAGCCCAGCCGAGCACTTACAAAGTTTAATATCGTGTGCTGGCGGATATATGGCTATATGCATGTAAACGCAGTATTTCGTGTTTTTCAGATATGAGAGCGTTTTTAAGACTCGCTTCTTGATAGGTGAGGAGGGAAAATAATTTTAACATGTTATGACATAAGATGTCGGCAACTGAGATAGGTCAAATCCAGTGTGTAATTCACAAAAAAAGTCAACACGAAACTAGGTTAATAAAGGTCATTCTTCAGTAAAAAAAATGAGGCATTAACAGCGGTAAATCGATTGCCTTTTTTAATTTATTGACATTACATATGCGAGTTTATTTTGTTAAAGAATATGGTATGCGTTTGGTGGTTTTGCTTGTTTGTTTTTGACATAACGTTATGTAACCAAATAACATTCATTGACTTATATGACACTCATATTATGATTCGCAACTTTTATTTTTCCATGCTTGAAATTTTTTCTCAGGTACCATGCTTACTAATGTCAACAATGCTTGCTAATTTTTATTTTTATGTCATTGAAAGGCTTGGAATTGTATTATTTACCTTTAAGCCGTCGTATGTGTGTGCTATCAAATCAAATATCACATAGTCACTGTGTGTGTTTATGATCATAGCTATTTTATCCTACCATTTAATCTATACAGTTTTTACTAGTCCACTAATGAACTTTCATTGCATTGATATTTGATAGCTGCATTTCGTTTTTAGATGATGGAATATTTTGTAATTTTTTTATTCAAACATATAGAGTAATGTTTATGTTTATATCGTTGTAATCCATGCAAATGTAAAGTGGTCTGCGCCACATGCGCAGTAGCTCTGAAGATCTCCTCACAAGAAGCTTGAAAATTTTAATTTAATCTACCACTATTTATTGCTTAATACATCTAATATATATATATATATATATCAATTGGCTTTGTTATCTATATGTGAACTGTAATTACAGTTCCACTTCTAAAATGTTCACATTCAGCAGAAGGTGAACATGATAGTTACAAAATATCATATTCAATTGGCTATAAACTGATGTGACAAGTGTCATGGGATAGCAATATGCAAATAAACAGATGGAAGTAGCAATCTAATGTAAACTTTTCCGATTTCAAAGTTTCAATGTATCTTTAGCAACTCCGATTTTACGGGAAAAAAATTAACAATCCCAGTGAATTTGTTTTTATTTCATGATCTCTCATTCACCGAAAAACGACAGGAAACGTAATCTGTTTCTTTTTTTTTAACACGAAGGGCAGAGTATGCAAAAGTTCACGTGACGTCATAATCTCTTGCGAAAATATAAAAGAAGGTCACGTGGGGATGAAAAAGTTCATTTTAGGTGGTTTCTTCTTTCGTTCGGACGAAACGTGTTTAAATACCACGTGGAGAATAAAACTATAATATTCATTTTAAAATATTCTAGATTAAATTTTAAAATTTCTTTGCGACCCAAAAATTGCAAAAAAAATTTGGACTACCTATGTGCCAAATCTCATTAATGTAAGTGCCATAGATCGTCAGGATTTTGCTACCGCGAAACAAACAGACAAACAAACCCTTTTACAATAGTAGAGATTACATTGAATTGGCTATGCATTGAAGTGGCGTCATTGGATATCAATATGCAAATCTACAGATGGCAGTAGCATCGCGGAAGAATTGTATCTATGGACAGTGCACTGTTGGGGCTTTTTCATTTGTATTCAAGTGATTCATGTGAAAAGTTTTCTGATGTGATTATGGCCGCAGTACGAGAATGAACAGAATTTGAACGCGGAATGCTAGTTGGAGCTAGACGCATGGGGCATTCCATTTCGGAAACTGTTAGGGAATTCACCAATCCCCTCGATCCGCAGTGTCAAGAGTGTGCCGAGAAAATATAGTTTCATGCATTACCTCTCACCATGGACACTGTTGTGTGGCCGACCGCGTCTACTTAATGACCGAGACCTGTGACGTGTGCGTATAGTAGTCAGTGTTAACAGACAAGCAAAACTACGTCAACTAACAGCAACAATCGATGTGGTACATACGACTGACATGTCAGTAAGGACAGAGCAGCTAAATTTGGCGTTGATGGGATGTGGCAGCAGAAGACCGACTCGACTAACAAGACACCATCGGTTAAAGCGCCTCTGCTGGGCTCTTGAACATATATTATACGATAATCTAGAGCCATTTATAGTATATTTTTGTCGTAATCATTATTTTGTATAGTGGTCTGCGTCAAACAGAGTTCAAAAAAATTTTAATAAACTATTCGGGAATTGTTTACATTGCGTCAGGAACGAAAAAAAGTCTTGAAGTAAATGAAGTATCAGAACTAAACTACCACATAAAAGAAAACATATTTTGAAAAAAAAAAAAATTTCAGCGGTTCTGGTAAAACAAGCGTAATACTCAATACACATTCCAGTTTTTCCAAAACTACTAAATTATGGTTAAGTACACTTAGTCAGGTGCTTTAGCATGAAACTGATCTAAATATAGCAATGTAGAAATATTTATTTTTGCATTCGCTAAACTAATATAGATTGTATAAAATAAAGCACATTGCAATCAAATATCTGGAATAAAATTCATGTTGAAGCTTGTACAACATAGAACAGAAAGCCAGACGGACAGACTTACGTAACCAAGTTCAGTCACTAAATGAAGATAAGTACTCACAGTTTGCAAAGTTTCATGAAAATGTATTAAAACCGTATGGACCGTGTAAGTCACACACATACACACACATACAGACAGACAGACAAACATCAATCGCGCAAGAGGCGAATTTGGCATCAAAAGGGTCCAAACATATATTATACGATAAAAATTGTGGAGCAATTATATACTTAAGTCATTGTCATGATTTTGTATAAAACAGAGTAACTATGGAAGTCAATGAAAATTTAATTGAAAACTCAAAATTTATATCTACCACTACTTTATTTTAAAATATTTAATAAATGATTTTAAAAAATTTATTCCTGTAGTGTTTGTTTCTACCTGAATCTTAAAATGATCTGTGTTCTCGTAGTGGGAACATGGTGTCATCGTTTGACCAATCTGCATTAAATATTGTACATCTATTTCACAAAACTACGGGTAACACAGTCTACGTATTAACCCTCGATCTTGTCCTTAGGCCCTTTGCACATCTGGGACATACAATTCGAAATCCCCTTAGCAATAACATTGATAAAACAATTGTGGTAGGCTGCTCATTTTGTGTTACCACATAGTGCTCGAAAAAAAAAATTTTTTTGTTTTTTAAATTAAATTCTAATATACATGATTAAACTGACGTTTTATTTTTTGCCATAAAAATTATTTTTTAAATTTTGATTGTACATTTCTTACATTTTGTAATGGACACGAAAAGCTCAAAAGAAAACATTTTTTATCATAAAAGCGTAATTTTGTTAATTCAGATCTGGCAACGTTATAATCTCTTTTATTTTATAAATGTTATTGGGAATCAGTATATGAGTTAAAATAACGAAATGTTGAGGTCATATTTGAGCATTTCTAAACTTCATTAATCATTAGTCTTTATCAATATCTTGTTTCGAATGTCTTGCTTCAAATTTATCAACTTCAGAATCTACTCAAGTGGAAGAAATTCGAGAAGCTTGGTCATATTTTCGTTAGTCTGAATTCTTTCAAGAATCGAATTTTGTTTATGTTTGCATTTGTTCTGGTATCAAAATTGAATTAGACATGACATTTACCAATCAAACACAAGAATCATTATACAATAGACATTGCAAACTTCTGATAACAGGTTCTCAAGTAAATATTAAACTATAACATGTGATTTCGTTTTGTATCTACCTCAAATCATTCACAACGTTTGTTCGGAATAAACAATACACAAGCTTCATTATTTATGTCTGATCAAATTTGACCTCTATTAGCGAAACATTACTGTAATGTGAGTGTACACTCTTCTATTAAATATGATTACAGCGCTCGACTGTTTATAATCTTGTTTGTGTTCTAGTTGACGTTTTCTGCCCAATACATTCTATAAAATCAGGTCGAGTGAATTGCCATGAAATAAATATGCCCCTATTAAAAATAATTTATTACGTTTCGCCTCATCTATTTCTTGGAAAAAAGTATCCCTGAATGTATTCTGGTAAATACACTTGAGAACGAATTACCTACCACTTTTAAAACATTAAAAAAAAATTTTAAATAAGGAAGATGTATATCATTTTAATGTGTCTTTGATTGCACTCAACAAAGTGTGAGTACGAAGTAGATATAAAATAGTGATGGGAAATTCGATTTATTTGAAACGATTTTCAGCAAAAGCATTAGTTTATTCCGGAGGTACTCACTTTAGTTTTCGGGTAAATACAGCTGCATCTGTTGATTGACTTAACCTTATTCATCGGGCGACGATTGCCTCTTTTTTTTTTCGTACTTCACTATGAGGTTTATTGTTTACTTTGTAAACATTACTTTATATTTCACGGAACGATTATAGTTAACTTCGAGAGTTTGTTTCGGAGAAAAATTTTACTCTTAATATTTATAAGTAATAACCAAGGTTTGCAGATTAATTTAAGTAATCCCTTTAAAGATTATATTTATAATAATCCTTTTTCATTCATAATGATCTTAAAGCTGTATTATGACGAAGCTATCGGTTCGTCCTAATTGTTGGTTTGTTCATCTAAGATAATTTTTTACCAGATCGGAGGTGTACAGCCTTACACAAATAGCTCCATCACATATATACATACCAATCGGTAAAACTACTAAGCCTTTATTTATATATTGTTAATATGCGTTTTAGTTGCCATTCGCTTTTTTAAAATTTGTGAATTTATGTGCCACTTGCTTGTGAAACATCACCGAGTTTCTCATGAATTCGTAAACACCTTAAAATTGCGAATATTGATGGAAGTGGCAAATTTGATTGCGTTTTGAGAAAAAAAAATTATTTTTAGGAAAGGGAATTTTTTTTTCGGTAGCGAAACTAATTTTAGGTCAATTTTTAACAAATGAAGGCCTTTCAAGCAGTTAAATTGCATGTAATATGCAAATCAGTTACCTGGCAGACTTGAAGCTAATGAAGAATTGGGCAAACATGCTTAAGAAGGAGGTGATATCAACAATTTCAAGTATGAGTGCGTGAAGCCCCGTTTACCGACACAAATGTTAACTAATTTTATTATTTTCCAAGAAGTCTCATGCCAAGAATAACCTTTTATCAAATAAACTATTCCAATTCCTTGTTTTTATGAATTTTTGAAGTACATAAATGTTTAAGAGACTCGCTACTTAATACGTGAGAAGGGAAAATAATTTTAACATGTTATGACATAAGATGTCGTCTGCGACAGTTCAAATCCAATCTGTAATTTACAAAAAAAAAGTCAACACGAAACTAGGTTAATAAATGTCAATCTTAAGTAAAAAACGGACTTGTTAACAGCGTTAAATCGCTTTAATTTATCGACTTTCCATTATGTAAGTTTATTTTGTCAAAGGAAATGGTATACTTGCGGTGGTTTTGCTTGTTTGTGTTTGACATAAGGTTATACAACCAAATACCGTTCATTGACTTATATGACACTTTATGATTCGCATTTTTTATTTTATGATTAACAAATTTTTTTTCCATGCTTGAAATTTTTCTCATGTATCATGCTTGCTAATGTCAATATTGCTTGCTAATTTCTATTTTTATGTCATTGAAAGGCATGGAATTGTGTTATTTACCTTTAAGCCGTCGTATGTGTGTGCTATCAAATCAAATATCACATAGTCACTGTGTGTGTTTATGATCATAGCTATTTTATCCTACCATTTAATCTATACAGTTTTTACTACTCCACTAATGAACTTTCGTTCCATTGATATTTGATAGCTGCATTTCGTTTTTAGATGATGGAATATTTTGTAATTTTATTTTTCAAGCATGTAAAGTAATTCTTATGTTTATGTTTATATCGTTGTAATCCATGCAAATGTAAAGTGGTCTGCGCCAAATGCGCAGTAGCTCCGAAAGTCTCCTCACCAGATGCTTGAAAATTTTAATTTTATCTACCACTATTTATTATTTAATACATATTTTATATACGGTAACTACCTGCATGTAAGAAGCATACGATACTTTAATTTTCCTTTCCAAATGTTCACTCTAAGATGAGTGTGAACATGACCGTAATGAAATACTAGCCAGTAAAGCTTCGGTTTCCTAAGAAAGCGTAGCCGTGATGTATCGGTGGGTGACGTCACAAAAACGTTGTTTATGCTAACACATGGTGTTGGTTTCCTAGAGAGCGTTGTTTGTGAGCGTAACGAAAATGATCGGAGCCGCCATTTCCATGACTGTCGTCATAGCGGTCTCAAACAGTTGGGGAACGTTTTTTCTCTTGTAGCGGCCAGATTTCATTTCCTGCTCCAAACTATTCGATCGAAGAGGAGAAAAATAAATAAACATTTTTCACTGCCATTGATTTATTCGTTTTGGTAAAATCGGGATCGTTAAACACAGAATAAAAATTTCAACGGATTTGAAATCTGCGGAAAATTTGACACAAGATCGATACCTAAAATGTGATTTTCTTTAAATAAATAAATTATTATTTAATAAATAATCAAATGGTAAATAATTGAATAAAACTGTTTTTTGATATCGATCTGGCGTAAAAATTTACGCTGATTTGAAATCTGTTGAAATTTTCACTCCACCTTCAACGATCCCGAAGTTAGAAACTTTGTACTAAAGAATAAAAAACCACTTTGTTTTGTTTCTCGAATAAAATAAACCACGACAGCCGTCTGTGTTGCCCATTCTCCAACGTATTCTGTCCGTCTAAGTTGACACCTCAGGATTTTTGTTTAGTCGGCCGTCTAGTTATGCCCGCGGCATCATGACGTATCACGGCTGTTAGATAACGGCTCCACTTTCTTATGAAACCGAAGCTTAAGTGGCTCCCCCGGCGTTGTCCGTGGTGTTGGTTTGCTAAGCAAACCTACACCACGGGCAACGCCGTGATGAAGGTATTAATCTGGTGTAAAATTTTCAGAAGATTACAAATCCGTTGAAATTTTTAATCTATCTTTAGCAATTCCGATTTTACGAAAAAACAATCCCAGTCAATATATTTTTTACTTCTTTCTCTTATTCGCCGAAAAGGGGACAGGAAATGTAAACTGTTTCTTTTGTTTAACGCGAAGGAACTATTAAATTAATTTTAAAATATTCTAGATTGAACTTTAAAATTTCGACCCAAAAATTGCAAAACATTTGGACTACCTGTGTGCCAAATCTCATTGCTGTAAGTGCCATAGATCGTCAGGATTTTACGGCCGCGAAAAATACAGACAAAAAAACACTTCATTTTACAATAGTAGAGATTATATGGAATTGGCTATGTGTTGAAGTGGCAAGGTTCATGGGATAGCAACATGCAAATCTACAGATGGCAGTAGCATCGCGTAAGAATTGTATCTATGGGCAGTGCACTGTCGGGGCTTTCATTTGTATTCAAGTGAAAAGTTTTCTGACGTGATTATGGCCGCACTACGAGAGTTAACAGAATTTGAACGCGGAATGCTAGTTGGAGCTAGACACATGGTGCATTCGATTTCGGAAACTGTTATTGAATTCAACATTCCTCTCGATCCTCAGTGTCAAGAGTGTGCCGAGAAAATATTATTTCAGGCATTACCTCTCACCATGGACCCTGTAGTGTGGCCGACCGCGTCTACCTAATGACCGAGACGTATGAGTAGAGTAGTCGGTGTTTACAAACAACCAACGCTACGTCAACTAACAGCAACAATCAATGGGGGACATACGACAGACGTGTCGGCAAGTACAGAGTAGGGATGAGACATCGATAGCAAAACATCGATGTTTTGAAACATCGATGTTCAAAATTAAAACATCGATGTTGATAATACATCGACCCAAAAACATCGATGTTTTTAAACATCGATGTTTTTAAAATTCAGTGTATTTAAAATTTTTCCTCACTTATAAAAACTGGTTTAGCAACTTGTGATGCGACATCGACAGCAAAACATCGATGTTGATAATCCATGGCTCCCAAACCATCAATGTTTTTAAAATTCAGTGTATTTAAGCTTTTTTCCCCATTTCTTAAAACTGGTTTAGCAACTAGTGATGCGACATCGACAGCAAAACATCGATGTTGATAATACATCGCCCCCAAACCATCGATGTTTTTAAAATTCAATGTATTTAAACTTGTTTCCCCATTTCTTAAAACTGGTTTAGCAACTAGTGATGCGACATCGGCTCCAATACATCGATGTTTTTTTCTAAAACATCAATGTTTAGGAAATGCGACATCGATGTCGATGTTTTCTACTTTTCAGACCCTTCATCCTTGGTCACTTTGGTCTAAAAGTATGTTCAATTTGCTGATTATGAAAATTATGCTACTTGGTTATTTTTTAAATTTGTATAACGGTACTTTTTTTACTAAAAAATAAAACATCGACAACATAAAAACATCGACACGTATAAACATCGATGTTACCAAAACATCGACCCCAATACATCGATGTTTCTGAAAAAACATCGATGTTTTGAAAACATCGACATCGATGTCGCATCCCTAGTAGAGAGCAGCGAAATTTGGCGTTGATGGGTTGTGGCAGCAGAAGACCGACTCGACTAACACGCCATCGGCTACAGCGCCTCTGCTGGGCTCGTGAACGTATATTATACGATAATCTAGAGCCATTTTTAGTATATTTATGTCGTAATCATCATTTTGTATAGTGGTCTGCGTCAAACAGAGTTTAAAAAAATTTCAATAAAATACAAAATTTAATTGAATACTTTAAATTATTTATCTATCACTACTTCGAATATCTAATTAATGAATAAAAAATATTTCAATGTGAATTTTTTTTTCTTGGTTCTGAGTGTACCATGTGCTCCAAGCGTGAACATGGTATGTATTTAAAATTAAGGATGTTACACACACACACACACACACACAAACATTGATTTCACAGTAACAGTTCTAACTGTGACTGCTACTGACGAATATCTGTGATTCTCAACTGTGACTAAATCTGATTGGTTGAATGTAAAGTATCTTAAGCCACTCGTAGCAGTGGAATGCTCTTAATTGTGCATTTAAAGTTTTAGGAATACAACTTCGTCGAAGGAATACATATCTAAGTCGAAAACCGTCGTGAATTTCTAGTGTTCAGTTCTAACCCCCTTTTTTTCATCCAGATCAACTGTAATATTTTTAAATTTAATAAAACGCAATGTGTTACTTAATAAACCTTCAATTTAAAATGAATTAAACATTTTTATTCAGCCCATAATTTATTTTTTTAAATACTTTTCCCCTTAATAAACTAATATTAGTATCTTAGATGGTTTTTGCAGATTATATTTTTTCGATATTTTTTTCATATACAGGTGACTAGGCCTGGACGATGTATCGATACATCGTGGAAAACCGGTTTGAGGTCGACATCGTCATATCGGTTTCGCGATTTTCCCGATGACGATGTATCGTGATATATCGGCTTTTCCCGATGTCACACAGCCAATCCCAGGGCATCATCACGGTTTCAAACGATGCCACGCAGCCAATCCCAGCGCACCATCATGGTTTTCCGGTGTCACGATATTCGATGCATCGATGGTTCGATGTTTTCATAGCGCATGCGCGATTCATCACGATTCATCGTGAAAAACCGGTATTGACATCGCCACATCGGTTTCGCGATTTTCACGTTGAGTTGCCTAATCAGTATCTCATGATTTTCCGGTGTGAAATTTCGCGTTGATGATGGCGTGTTATTTTAGCATCTTTGGGGGAAATTTGGGTATAGATCGACACAATGATTCTGATGTTTTTTTATGTGCATGTGCGATTTTCCACCACGGTACTTAGATTTTCGATGCCGCGATAAAAGGCTAACTAATGAGAATTTTTTTGATAGTTAATTTTGCGATTTCTGCGCTGATTTTTTAATTGTAGGGAATAAGACGACACATAAAGATTGAAATTTAAAAATTTCAAACTGCGAGAGAGCAAATAATTCTACTCGTTTGCTGAATTTATCTAGGTAAGCTTTATATTACGTTTTTTAATTAGTTAATGGTTTTTTTTGCTTAAAAATACTTAAAAACAAAATAATTTTGCAAAATCTGCGAATTTTAAAGATGTTTCCATTTTTTTTAATTAATGAGGAATTTCTTAAAATCATTTGTGTCCTGATGATGACTTTTGTTTCCAGAATTTTTTTTGTGTGAAATTGAAATTCAGTACAATTAAAAAATTTTAAAACAAAAAGGATTTTGCACATTTCAAGTTGAATTTCGAAAACCCTCTTGTTTCTTGATGTTGCAATCAATCCGCTTGCATCCCTTTTTGTTGTGAACTTCTGTGGAAATATAGGTTGTATATGCCGTCATCATTACTAACAGGAATCAAATGCCCCTTTATTTCTATTTATGTTGAAGTTTTTCTCTTTGTAAATAAGCTAATTTTTGAATCTACTTGATCATATATGGTGCGTGGAACACACACATATATATATGCAAAATCTTGTTTTAAATCATGCGTGTTTCTTAAACGTACAACGCAGATCTTTATTTGTTATTTTTTTCCTACCACAATTTTATATAGCAAAGAAAAGAACTTTAAAAAAATTTTATGCACGCACACACACATATATATATATGTGTGTGTGTATATATATATATATATATATATATATATATATATATATATATATATATATATATATATATATATATATATATATATAGTGATGTAGGAACAAGGTTTTGCTTTTTACTATGCATAAAATGCATGGTTAACATCACGATGTATCGTAATATCGTGATGTTAGAATGCCGATGTATCACGATGTCAAAATTTGAACATCGCCCAGGCCTACAGGTGACCCTCTTATAACACGGTCAAATGGTACCGTGTTATAAGTAAAGCGTGTTATACGTGGGGATCATACAATTTTGTATATTTCGTACCGTGTTATATGGAAACCATGCTATAGGATGGTCCGTGTTGCATAGAAAAAGTGTTAAGCGATACTTAGGAGTTCTATAAAAGTAGAGTTTGCGTTCCGAGTAATAAGGAAAATAAAACAGTGTTTTACGGAGTACTAAAAACATAGAAAAAGTTAACATATTTATTTGTGTTTCAAATGAAGTTACATTTGGACGAAGTTGTTTAAGACGAAAAAACATAAGAAGTAAAACAGAAAAGTAAAAATATTTTCTTATAAATCTTTCTGTAAAATAAAAATAAATCTTTCTGTAAAATAAAAAATAAATCTTTCTGTCGGTTGTGCGTAGCGCATGCGCTAAACTTTTGCCGAGAGAGAGGTCACGTATCGTCTGCTGTTGGCAAGTAGCCAAGGTTTTCAATGTGTACGCTACTGTTAGTGATGGGCAGAATCGAGTACTTTTGAGTATCGAACACTTAATATCCGAATACTTTTAAGTATCGAATACACGAAAAAAAAAGATTAATCGATATAAGAATCTGAAAATTACGATATATGGCTTTTATTTGTAAAAAAACTTGATGTGTCTTGTGTTGATATAGTGGTTAGAAGCACGGAATTGGAGTAACATGGTACTTGGTTGGAATCCAAATCGAGGATTGTGTTTCCTTAAGCAAAAATTTATAATAATTCAAATTAATTTGATTTTTTTTGCTTAATAAAAGGATTGGTTTTTTTTTCTCACAAAACTCTAAATGTTTTCTAAATTATATGTTTTAACTTTTTTTTTCTTCCGAATTATTAATAGAAATTTTTAAAAAATTTGTAAGTATGAAAATTACTATTATTTCTCTTTTTGAACTTGTTAAAACACAACTCTATTTTGAAAAACAAAAATACAATTTACAAATTGCCGAATTTTTTAAATTTTTATCTCGATTTTACAAATTATTTTTAATTTATGTTTTTGCATTTTATGGATTTGGATTTCTACTATAATTTGAGGAAATAATCACTCGACAGGAAACAAGACAGAATTTTATCTTGAAGGGATCCTCAAATATAAGAATAAAAAATTTTTTTCTACAAAACTCTAAAAATATTATAAAAGATGTATGAGTGGTATTTTTAATACCAGGATCTGAAACTTTAAAAATATTTCTGTTAACTTAGCCCTTATTTCAATTCTTAATTTTTTTTAATATGGTATATTCACATTTAATAAGATTAAAATCTACTTGTTGAAGTTCAGACTATTAAATAAATACATATTACACTTGCACTGAACTAGTATAAATTTGTAATTCCAATATTTAGGTAGTAATATTGATAACGATATACATATTAAATTTTTAACATTTCAGGATTTTTGCTTCACATACTGAGCAATATAGGGCTCTTACAATGACAAGGTTGGAGGGCATTTATCATCGTTTCATAAACTTATTTCATAGTTCAGAAACCTGTTCGGTGAGACGTTGAAAATTCAACTAAAATAGGACTTTATTTCTAGTCCTCTCCAACAAGTTCTCATAATGGCTTTATTTTCCTTACGTGCTTTCTTTGAATATAATTTCAAATCAGACACAGTAATACTCCCAAGTGCTGCATTCGCATTAACCGTCCTGGTGGTCATGTTCGATGAGGTCATTAGCAAAACTGACCGTATCTTGATGTACGATATATCTCATAAATAGGGGAAAACTGACCCAATCTTCATCTTGTAATCAGAAAATGGACTACATCTTGATATTTTTCGTCGCAACCACTAGGGTGGTTAAACTGAATTCTTATTAAATTTGAAATTTTTAGAAACTTTAAAGATTATTATTGTGAATTTAATGTTTCTTAACTAAATTAATTTCAAATTTTTAAACTACCTTTCGCGGTGTTAAATTTTGAGTAAATATTTATATTCCAATCAATTGTATAAAAACACCCAATCTTGTAAAATCCGTATATTTTAATTGGATTTGCTTAAGTGTAACGAACCATAAATTAGTAATTTTTTGTTAAACCCACTGATCTCAAGACCAAGATCATCAACGACCCAACATGACTGAGTATCAGTACAATAACCAACAAATTAATGTAAATGCCGAGAATGGAACAAGTATTGTTCAGGGGCTGTTTCTTCTGGTGTCTCATTTCTCTCTCTTCCAAGGAAGGCACTTTGGACACAATCATCTTGTTCGAGAATTGTACTGTTACTAACGATACGTACTAATATTATATAACAGGGCACCGTTTATAGGCAACGCCATCTACATTAATAATAAGTATATTTCAGGACTGAATACACCAATTTGATGTTTTGAAAGCTATTACAATTACATTCTGTAACTTATAACGTCCTAAAATGAACGACTCTATTTCCACATCACCCACGGGGTAGGAATCATGATGCACTTTTTTTTGTATAGAAGTATCGCCAAGAGCTCTAATCCTCTTCAGCAGAGGTTCTCACCTCTAAATTTAATAACCAGTTTACGTTGTAAACTGATTTTTTCCAAAGGAACCCGAGATATAGAATGTATGAAAAATTAAATTTAAAATTAGAAAAACTGCAAACATTTAAATTATTTTACAAACTCAAGGAGGGGAAAAACACAGCGAAGATCAAGCTAGAGAAGAATACCACTGCTCTTCTTCAGATTCTAAATGCCTGAAAGAAAAGAGAAAGCAAACAAAAACATGTATGCCGAACTTAGCCACCACTACAAAAATTAACTTACGTTTAGTAGTATATATAATTAGCAGTGTAACCCACCTTTTCTTATAAGTACTTTTGGTAGATACAAGCTGCTAAACATATAATGTTTGAGTACAGTTGACTGTCGGGAATCTTCAAGCAATTTAATGACTCATTGTCAGGACGTAAATAAAACCATGTATCTTCTTGGCCTTGATGGTGGACACATCTAATCTCATTTCTAATTTAAGAGCCTGAGTTGTCTCTAAGATTCAAGGGAGACGAGAATTAACCATCTTTTCAAAAAGTTAGCACACGCAGCTGGTGAGTGTGATTGGCCTATAGTTATATGGATTTGTTGGATCCTTTACAGGTTTTTGAAAAGGTATAAGAAAGGAGTGTGTCCAAGCCAAAGGGAAGACTCGTTCCTCCCATATGTGATGATAAAGATGTAATAGGTTATAAAGTGAGTGACAAGAAGATGTATCATTAGTATCATCAGGACAGACACCGTTATTCTGGTCTTTTTTAAGGCATCACATCAACCCCTTTTCTCTGAATTGAGTTATACAAGAGTTTGGATCAAGAATGGAAATTAATGCAATGGGATTTTGCATGTTGTTTTGTGCGTTGAAATGTCTCGATAGGTGTTAGAACAGGAAGCTGCAGAAAAAGTATGTGCAATGGCATTAGCTATCAACAGGCTCTGATATATGTTGCCCAGTTACTTCAACAAACGAGATTGAATATAACCCCATTGCCTTCTGAACTCTGTCCCATAACTGTTTAGGAGTAGCAACTGTTATGCTAGAAGCATATTATTTTGTCAAGATTCGCTTAGTCTTTTGTGCTGCATTTTTCGAACATTGGCTTTAACTCGTTACTGCATAAATACGAGCATTTTAGGCATAGAATATCACTTTTGTTCCAGTGATGTGATGTACATCATGCTTATGTTGTCTCAAATGTGGAAAATTTTCTCACAAGTTTTGTCGTATTATGAACACTTATGTTTACTAATCTTATTCTTTCAAACCTTATCTGGATGACTCAGTTTCAAGTATCTCTTGAGAGTTGGGAGATTCATACACACGATGACATACAGTACAGGGAAACATTTCGAAAACAATATACAAATGATAAAGATAAAGCACTTGAAACTAATCCAAAAGTTTTACAGAATTATACTAGATATTAGAAGAATCTATTAAATATTAGAAACATTTATTTTAAACATAAATGAAAACAAACACGAAATGAAAGCAACACAACAGTTACTCTAATGCAAGAAAGAACCCAACATACAAATTAATAAGCCACTTGAAACCAATTGAAAAGGTTTACAGAATTTTCTAGATTTTAGAATAATTTAAATTTTTGAAGCCCTAGTCATTTTTAACATCTATGAAAACAAACAAGAAATGAAAGAAATAGTTAATGTTATCACTTAAGAGAAGTAATCCAGAAATTAAAGAATCGTAATACTTAAGTGATTTTCCAAACCGACAGCGAATTTCTGTTGTAGAAAAAAGGGCATTCCATACCATGTGTACTTTACTGATAATCCAGCCTGTCTATTCGGGAAATTGCTTCCATGTGTTTTGCGAAGAAATCCAATCTCGTAATCGATGGAATTTTTTGACACTTCATTCATCACGTGCATTTCCAAGATTTATAAAATTGGGAAAAGGAAAATCAAGACAAGAAACATAACACTAACGAAAGCCATGAATATCCAATATCCATACAACAATGTGACACTGCTACTTAAGAATAAGATAAATATGAATACTCAGGAAGTCAGGAGTTCGAATACGCAGGGGCATACTTGATGGATTCTTGTATTCGAACAACCAGGATGAGTACTTTGAATGAATACCGAGACCGAGTACTTTGAATGAATACTTTAATACCGAGTCCGAGAACTTCCTGTATTCATATGAATACATCCGGTATTCGAATACCTAGGATGAGTACTTTTGTACGAGACCGAGTCCGAGAACTTCCTGTATTCATATGAATACTTCCGGTATTCGAATACTTAGGATGAATACAACAACAACTACCCGAGAACCGAGAACTTCCGGTAACTACTTGAATACTTCCTGTATTCGAATACCTTGGAAAAGAATCGAGAACAACGGTTACTTTTAAGAATCGAATACACGAGTACTTATGTATTCGAATACTCCCATTACTAGCTACTATTTATAACAGAGCCGCGGTAGCTCAGTCAGTAGAGCGTCGGGCTCGCATCAGAAGGGTTGTGGGTTCTGTCCACAGCGGAGCCTGCAATTCTGATGGTAGCGAGATCGGCGCTTGGACCTCGCTAAAGACCGTCGTGTTTGCTAATGGTGGCTGGGGCACGTTAAATAGGTCGTGGTCACAAAGTCCCCCATGTTCCCATACCAAATCAATACCTCTGGGGGTACCTGATCAGGGGGTTATCGGCATCTGATTGGGATCTAAATTACGATATGTGTGAGTGAATGGATGTGTGAAAGGGACCTTCCTGTAAAACGGATGTGTCACGTATGAAGAAGTCCAACCCTCCGGGACAATGGCACCTCCAATTGGGCCATATATGGCCCGCACGATAACAACTATTTATATCACTCAAATTTTAAAGATAATTTATTTTTTCTTTTGCCTAGGACAGTATAGTTTGCAATCATTTTTATAAATTCTTATGCGAAAAATTTATGTAAAAGATTGTCTTTATATTACATTAAAATTGAGTGGATATATGCAATTTAAAATTTATAACATATAAAAATTGAGTTTCACTCCTAGAGAATGATTCATCGCTCCTCTACAAATGAAATATGATCTTGTTATGTCTCATAATCGAATAGAAATTATGACTAGCTCCAGGGTTCTGTCAGTATATCGTCAGAAAAAAAAGTTTCGGAAAAAACTTGAGCCAGTGATAGTATTCTACTCTAAGGTTTGTTGAATCCTCGGTTTAGCTTCGACAAATGCAGACAGCTTTTTCTTCTGCAAATTTTTATTACCCAATTCATTACAGGCTGTTTGCTTAAGCTAACAGATTTATGTTGATTTTTATTCCAAAAATGTCATCACTTGAAAATACAAGTAGTTTAGCGCTTCTTACATTACCTGTATAGGTTTAAATGCCAGTCAAGGGTTGGCGGGATTATACTTACCTGCTGAGTCTAGACTCCCCCTGAAAACCTAGATCAAACATAGTGGTTCCAAAAACACGAATAATGTGACACTGGATAGTGTTAACTAATTTTATTGATTTTCTTGAATAATTAGTTATATAAGATACAGGTAACCAAACGCTAAAAATCGAAGCCGACCATGCTGGTCAAAAACTTCCTTCTTACTCTTTACACTCACAATCTATTCAGTTCAGTTCCCTTTTCCGCTGCCACGTAAAACATGATAAATTATCGTCTGTCACAGTAGTAGATTTCAGAAGTCAGTTATCTGCTAAATATAATATTTTTTTCGTAAATAAAAACATTTTTTTTCTTCTGTGATGAGCGTTTGTAATTTTTACACTAAATATGAAAATTAAAAGCCGCATTTTCATAAAAATGCGATATAGCATGTGTATGAAATCAGCAGTTGAAATTGAAATATTAAATTAATGGCAGGCGTAAGTGATTACATAGTTCAAATAATATTTTTTTTATATTTAAAAAGGTTTTAAATACTTACAAAATTAAAATAAAGGAAAATAACTAAAATACATTATAAAAATTATTAGACCTAAATTACTTAATGCTCAAACTCTTGATAATTATTTATTTCGTAGTGTTATAGAAATTCCGAACAGTGTTTCTTATGCATAGGTTGTAGCATAGGAAAGTAAATTTTATCTAAATACTATCCACAACTCTTTCAGCCGTAAATTGTCTCGTTTACCATTGTTTTACTTCCTGATATTCTTTTTCCGCCCTTCATATTTAACATGTGACCCTCCGATCCTAATTTGAATTTCTTTCATATTTTTATTTTTCATTTTTTTCCCACCAGTACTCAATTTTTGTATGTTTTTCAAATCATTATGTTTACAAACAACAAATTATCTTCTATATAAATAAGAATGGAGTGTTTGTTTGTACATTCAATATTTTCAACCCATTTCAAGTTTTCTATCCGTTTTGGACCCTTCTGATGCCGAATCCGCCTTTTTTTCGTTTGGTGTCTGTCTGTCTGTATGTTGTGCCCTATACACGTCCACGCGGTTTAAGATATTTTCACGGAAATTTGCATACAGTGAGTATTTATCTTCATTTAGTGAGTGGAATTGGTTGCGAAAGTCTGTCTGTCCGTCTTTCTGTTCTATGCTCGATTTTGTGTTTGTGTAAATATCACATGAATTGTATTCCAGATATTTGATTGCAGTGTATTTTATTTTATACATTATCTATTAGTTTAGTGAATGCAATATTAAACATTTCTTTATTGTTATATTTAGATGAGTTTCATGCTAAAACACCTGAGTAAGTATGTAGGATTTGTGTCCAAAGTAAGTTGTAGAAAATATAAAGATGGCGAAAGGTGTTAAAATAAATTTTTATTCTACAAAAAACTCAAGTCATTATATATTTTGATTATCTTTTCAATCTAGAGTAAACCAATTCAAACCGAGTAGGGTCGGGTATTTTGCTAGTACGCTTTAAAAATTAAATATTCATCCATCATAATTTTTTGTACTTATTACGATATTTCAGATTGCATTCATTACCACTGTAAATCTCTTTCCCTTTAAACCTTGATCCTCTCTCTGAAACGGTTTCATCATACGAGACTACCTTTAAAGAAGACAGAAACTAGTAAAACGTATTCTATTCACTAGCGAAATGAAATAATCATATTTTCCCACTTCACTGTGATTTGGTCTCATTCAATTTATACGTCAGAAGCACATAGTGGATTTTTTAAAGTAAAAACAATTCACAAGAGGTTAAAAAAAAAATTTAACTATAAACAAAACGAAAAATATAATAAAACAAGTTCTAGCTCATGTTACTCGAAAAAAAATATAAATAATTAAACAGTACTAGTTGAAGAACGAAAAAAAATGTCCTTTAAAATACCAAATGTTTTCATCTGAACTTACCTTAAAACTGCCGAGCTTCTTTTTTTTTTTGTGTCGGAAAATGCGCGGGAATCTGGTGTGTCATAAAGCCTACTTAAGCATCCGGTTGAAAATCGTCCAGAAAAATCCGGATCCGTCACAGACCAACTGTCACCCTTACCAAATCACCGATACTCAGTCACAGCTTTCACTGCTACCGAATCAACTATACCGGTTACAATCACTGATCGCATTAACAGTAACAGTATTGGTATCAGTCAAGGATCAGCTTAGCGATATCGGTTTAGTCACTGTCACCGAATCACCTTTACTCAATCACTGTTACCCAATAACTGTTACTTTTATATTTGACTAACAGGTAAGAACTGTGATTCTCTAACATTCCTATTTTAGGAATTTTATGGAAATATAGTTATTCCAAAAGTACATTAAATAAGTAATACATTCAAATCTAGAAAATGCCTACAGCAGAGCTGCCTCATCTCTATTGAATTCTACACAGTTTGACCAATCCGCATCAAATTCCGTACATTTATTTCACAAAACTACGGGTAACACAGGCTACTTATTAACCCCCGATCTTGTATGTCCTAGATATGCAAAGGGGCCTGAGGAAAATTCCAAATCCCCATTTTATTGACATTGATAAAACGATTGTGGTAGACAACTCATTTTGTGTTACCAATAGTGCTTAAAAAACAGTTTTTTTCCAAAATATAAAATAACTTCCAATATATATGGAACCGACATTTTATTTAATGCCATAAAATACTATTTTTTAATATTTAATATTACCTAACTAACATTTTGTAATCAACACGAAAGGCCCAGACTAAAAATTTTTTATTCATAAAAGAGTAATTTTGTTAATTGAGATCTGGCAACGTTACAATTAATTTTTATTTCATAAATTTTACTAGGAATCAGTATTTATGTTGAGACAGCGAAATGTTGCGGTCATATTTGAGCATTTCTAAAATTCATTAAGCATTAGTCTTTTTCAATATTTTTCAAATGTCGTGTTTCGAATTTCTCTACTTCAAAATGTACTCAAGTGGAAGAAATTCGAGAAGTTTTGGTCATATTTTCGTTATTCTGACTTCTTTCAAAGATCGAATCTTGTTAATGTTTGCATTTATGAGTTCCAGTTTTAGAACTGTTATGGAAACTAAATTAAATTATACATGACATTTACCAATCAAACACAAGAATCTATATACAATAGACATCTCAATCTTCAGAGATAACAGGTTCTGTTCTGAAGAAAATGTGCAACAAGATCATGTTATTTCGGTGCATAATTTCATTAAAGGAATTTTGGTATCTGTCTACCTAGGATCATTCACAACGTTTGCTCGAAAAAAACAATACACATTCTCCATTATTTATAGCTGCCCAAATTAGACCTATATTAGTGAAAAATTAATGTAATATGGGGGTGTGTACACCACATATGATTACAACACTCGACTTTTTTTTTTAAATCTTACTTGTGTTCTAGATGTCGGGGTCTGCCCGAAATATTCTTCAAAATTAGGTGTAGTGATTTGTTATGAAATAAAAATCCCCCTATTAAAAGAATTTCTTGCGTTTCTCCTCATCTATTTTTTTTAAGCAAGTATCTCTGAATGTGTTCTGGGAAATACAGAGGCTGTTCGCACATTTTTTAGACGGTTTTGGTTAGCGGTAATAAAAAATCGTTTGCTGCAAAAGAAATAATTGCAGTTGTACTATGTTTTTAAAAGTCAAAAAATTATCGTCTGCGGTTTGAGAGGCTTGTTTTTATTCAAAATGGCGCTTTTAACGACGCAGTGGTTCGAAGGCTATATTTATGCTCTTTCCGAAGATAAATATTCATACTCCGTCATCCAAAAACGATGTGAGCTTCATGGTTTTGTGATATCTTAAGCGTCGATAGGTAATATCGTCAACAAGAAAGGAAAAAAACGTCAAATTGGAGCCTCAAGTGGGACAAAGTTCCAAACAAGTATCCTAAGAAGAAACGGACATCTTCGACTATTGCAAAGATACGTTGTTTAATGTTAAAAGATAATCCCCCTAGTCAAAGGACAGTTGCAAAATCATTAAAATGCTCGGTGTCCATTGTAAACAAAATGATAAACGTTGAATTAAATCTTTAAAAAAAAAAACGCAATGTGCATCGTCTTTCTCTAAAGCATATCGCTGAACGCAGGACACGCTGCCGAATTCTTTATGAGAAACACTTATCCAAAGAAAAATGGAAAACAATTGTCACAATAGATGAATCATGGGTTTATTTAAATGATTGCAGCAACAAAAAAAAGCCATTTATTAACATAAAAGTGGAAGAAAAAAAAATTAAGTACATGGTTCACAGAATCGAAAGAAAGTTTTTCTAAGGGATTCATGATCGTTGCTGGTTTTTCATATAATGGCAAATTAAAAATAAAGAGAGTGTAAAAAAGGTCAAGATTAACCTCAAATACTATCAGGAACATATTTTATAGCCAATTATTCTGAATGAAATACCATCGCTTTACCCACAGTGCCATCATTCTGTGGAACTCCATCAACACAAAGCTAGCATTCACACATCAAAATCAACTGTAAATTTCCTAAAAGAAATGGAACAAAAAACCGGTATCAAGGCCATACCCTTCACTGATATCCCTACTAAATCTCCCTATGTATCACCTATGGATTTTTGTGCTTTCGGACTTTTAAAATCTGCATTATCCAAACGTCGTCCCACAACCCTTACAGGACTCTGGAAAGCTGTTCAGGAGGAATGGGATAGAATACCTCTTCTGACACTTCAAAAGGCATTATTATCCTGGAAATTACGGTGTCGAAAAATAGTTCAGAATATTAGCTATCAAATAGAACATTGGAAACACAAAAATTTTATGCAATTTAGTTTTGTGAATACAATATACATTGTTTAAAACATGTGTACAGCCTCTGTACACTTGAGAGCAATTTACCTACCACTATTAGAGTATTAAAATTTCTTTTAAATAAATATTACTGATTATTTCATTGAGCCTCCTGATTTTCTGTGATGTTTTTAAGTGATTGCACTCAACGGAGTGTGAACACGGTGTTGACATAAAATAGTGATGGGAAATTCGATTGATCAGCAAAATCATTCGTTTTCACCGGATTTACACTTAACTTTCCGGTAAATACAGCTCCATCTGATATTTTTCACTTTTTAAATTTTACTTTATAATCCAAGGTGCGATTATAGTTCACTTCGAGAGTCTGTTTCGTAGAAAAGTTTTAATTTAATTTTTAAAAGTGATAACCAAGGTTTGTAGATTGATTTAAGAAATTCCTTTTAAGGATTATTTTTATAATCCTTTTTCATTTGTAACGATCATAAAGCTGTACTATGACTAAGCTATCTGTTCGTCTCTAATAGTTTGTTCATCTAAGATAATTTTTACCATATTCGGAGATGTACGCCATACGCAAATAACTCCAGCACATATAAACCAACCGGTAAAAATTGAAACCCTTCATTATTGTTTATATCCGTTTGTTGGCATTCGCCTATTAAAAAATTGCGAATTTGTATGCCACTTGCTTGTGAAATATCACCGAGCTTTCCGTGAATTTGTAAACACCTTAAAATTGTGAATACTGATGGAATTGGCACATTTGAATGCTTTTTTGAGAAACAATTTTTTTTCTCAGGAATGGGAACTTTTTTTCGTTGCTAAACTAATTTTAGTTCCAATTTTAACGATTGAGGGCTTTTCATGCATTTAAATTGTATTAAATATACAAATTAAATTCCTGGCAGACTAGAAGACTTGCTCAGCTAATGAAGAATTGGGCAAACTAATGCTAAAGAAGTCGCTTTTTTTGTTGCAACACTAACACTGTGACACAGTCGCGTTTGTGCAAGACAGGGCACCTCCACACATCGCATCTCCAGTGAAGCATTTCCTGCAAAGAACTTTAAGTGAAGAACTACTCATCAGCGGTTGTGGTAAAAATTAATGACCTCCACGATCACCGGAATTTATTTTTGGCTCTGGGGGTTACCTGAAGTCCACGATTGTTATATATTCATACAGATGCTAAATGGTGTTATGACCTGCTTTCAAAGGCTGGCGGACATATGGCTATACGCATGTAAACGCAGTATTTCGTGGATTTCAGATATGAGAGCGTGAATCTCCGTTTACCGACACAAATGTTAACTAATTTTATTATTTTCCAAAAAAAAGTCTCATTGTAAGAATAACTTTTTTTTCAAATAAAATGTTCTAATTCTTTGTTTTTATGAATTTTTGCAGTCCATACGAGTTTAAGAGACTCGCTACTTAATAGGTGAGGAGGGAACATAATTTTTACATGTTATGACGTCAGATGTCGCCTACTACGATAGGTCAAAGCCAATTCGTAATTCACAAAAAAGTCAACACGAAATTAGGTGAATGAATTTCTTTCTTCGGTAAATATTTGAGATGTCAACAACGTTAAATCGCTTGCCTTTTGAAATTTATTGACATGCCATTATGTGAGTTTATTTTGTCAAAGGAAATGGTATGGGGTTGGAGGTTGTGCTTGTTTGTGTTTGACATAACGTTATAAAACCAAGTACCATTTATTGTCTTTCGCGACACGTATTATGATTCCGTCATCATGTGTGTTTTTCCAAATTTGAATTTTTTTCTTGAGTATATTATTTAATAAAGCTAACTAATTTTTATTTTCGTGTCATTGAACGGCATGGCATTGTATTACAATGACATGAAACATATTTTTAGTGGTCTGTGTCAGATGAGAGTATAAAGCAGGTATGCAACTCACGATTGCAAATAATAAATCGCCGTTCGCATTGTGAAAAATTTTTTAATGAGATTTTTCTATAGATATTTTTGCAGCGCTGTAGTTATGTTATCTAATTACTGTGCTGTCTGCTCAAACAATGCTACGACATCTGTCTAGTAAATTCTGTTGAAATAAATCTCGTATTATAAGGATTTGTAACGTCTCCCCTCATCTATTTAATCCGCAACAAATATTTCTAAATGAGTTCGGGTAAAGATACTTGGAAACGTTGTAGCAAACACTATAAATAAAATTAAGTTTTTTGTAAAAAAAAATAAATACCAAGGAAGGTTATTAATTTTATTTAGTTGAAGTTTTAATCATGTGATTGCATTCCACTGAGTGTAAGCACCGTAATTTCAAATAGTAATATTCAAGTGAGTCGTATTTCCATTGCAGTTTAAACATGTTTTATTTCTGCATAAGAACTTAGAACTACTGCATAAAAATATTAAAATTTATCGATGTATACTTTTTGGACAGCAACGAGTCAATTTAACTGGAATAAAATCTTTTAAAAATTTAAAATACAGTAATATTAAATTAATTTATTGACTAGTCATGTTATAGCAGTTAATAAATAACTTGAAGTAAATAAACTGTTAAAACCATCTGTAAAATATTGATCCTTGTTTTCCTTCACTAGGGGGCTCCGCCCCCTGCTCGCTTACGCTCGCCAAGCCATTAACGAGATCAGGTTTTCGGTATAATCAAATGCAATTGAAACTTCTCCGCTGTCTGAAAGTTACATCCGTTTCAAATGTCTTAATATATGCGAAACAAATACTACTAAATTATTCTTAGGTAGTTAAGTGAGGAACTAGGACGTTAAGTTAGACGTTCCTGACAACAACAAAAAATCAACGATTTATAATTTACCAAAAGCAATTACGAGGTCATGTTTTTCGGCATAATCAAATATAAGTGAAGCTTCTCCGTGGTCTGAAAGTTACATCCGTTTCAAATGCCTTAATTTATATACGAAACAAATAGTACTAAATTATTCTTAGGTCATTAAGTGTGTAACTAGGACGTTAAATTAATTTATATGCTTAATATATTTATATATAATTAATATATTTATTTAATTTATATGCCTTAATTTATATACGAAACAAATAGTACTAAATTATTCTTAGGTCATTAAGTGTGGAATTAGGACGTTAAAGTATAAGTTCCTGACAAAAAAATGGATTTATAATTTTCCAAAAGCATTTGATACGAGATCATGTTTTCGGCATAATCAAATGCAGGTGAAACTTCTCCGCGGTCTGAAAGTTACATCCGTTTCAAATGTCTTAATATATGCGAAACAAATACTACTAAATTATTCTTAGGTAGTGACGTGAGGAACTAGAACGTTAAGTTAGAAGTTCCTGACAAAAAAAATCGATTTATTATATTCCGATCGATTAAATATCGATATAATACAAGATAGTCCTCAACAAGCACAGCTCTGTGAGGTCTAGCATTATCATCCATAATAATCCAGCGGCATGTGGGCGGACATATGGATCAAGGATCTCATCCCGATATCGCACACCATTCAAAGTTCCTCCATGGAACACATGGAGGTCAGTGTGACCACCGAGAGAGATCCCTGCCCAAACCACGATTCCACCACCTCTGTAACTGTGTCTTTCTACAATGTTGGATGAGTTGTACCTGGTGCGTTGTTCACTCCAAACCAGCAAACGATCTGTATCGCTCTCCAGTGTGAACCTGGACTCGTCTGTGAAAAGTCCAGAAGCCCATTGCTGTCTGGTCCAGGAAACGTGTTCTCTTGCCCAACATAAATGGGCACTTCTTTGACGTCGGTTCAGTGGGGGACACACAAATGGTCGTCTTGCATAGAGACCTGCATTGTGAAGGCGCCATCGCACCGCAGTAGCAGAGATTCTTATTCCTGATGCGACAAAATGATCTGCAATGAGCTGATTCACAGTAGTCCTTCTCCTCCTTCAGACAGAAAGAGATGGAAAACGGAAACTTGTGGTATGCCTGAAACATGTCTTCTAGACACAGAATCTTCGGATTGAAACTGATCCTACAGTCGTTGGGTCACACTGCGAGACACATTGAGACGTCTTGCAGCATCAGGTTGTGGCAACCCCATCCATCCGACCAACCGCCACCTTATGAATCGGGTAAACGATTTCTCCTAGACATTGCTAGACACTCATGGATATTGTCAATGAAATTACATCAACTATTGAAGATGAAAAGTCATGCGCAAAACTTACACACAAAGTTACGAAAGTTTGAATTTTGCACATTTTTTTTAAATATCCATTTCTTTAAAATAAAAATGGTGACTTTCGTTTTTTGCCTTATTGTTCTTAAAGTTCGTTACTATTATTCATGTAAACTATGAATGTTCTTGTTACTGCAATTTCTTTAATGGTGAACTTTGAAAAACATCCTGTACTTTAACTTTTGGAGAAGAGACTATTTTGTGAATTAAAGTACTGGAAAATCAATTTCCACGTATAGGTCCTACATCTTTGATATTTGATTATAAAATGTGAATAAATTTTACGTAATATAACTTCCTCAAATCTTGTTCAGCAAAACCGAATGTTTTGAGGAAAATAAGTCTGTGATTTTTTCAAACCGGAAAGCTTTCTAGATCTTCAAGCTTCAAAGGTTTACTTTTCTAGTCTACTGCATTTTCAGTATTACACATAACCTGGTTCAATGGGTCATGTCACGGACATCATGAGTAGTGCAAAAAGATTTGAGTAGTTTTAGAGATGGCAGTTACGTTTAAATTCTCCAGCTCCAACAAAAACTGAATGTTGCTTTTGCTTTGGAGTAAACACTACAAATAAATGTTCTTGGACGTATTTTTGGAATGAGACTTGTTGAATTGAAATAAATTTATAATTCATTGAAAATAACGCAGTTACGACTCTTTTCTTAACAGTTTCGTTGCTTCGTTAAGCCACTTTTAATAGATTTAAGATTTTTTTTTTTAATTTATCCTTTTTGTTAACAATAGGTCATTATTCTGTACTTGAATTCACTTCAGTATCAAGTATTTAGATTAAACTAATTACATATATAATTTTGATGGGGTAATTATATCTAGTTAGTAGGTTTTTTGAACAGTGGTATCTCAAATTCTAATTTGTTCACAAAAACAATTCTTATTGCAAATTATTATACTGTTGAACATTCGTCCAGTTGTTAGAAATAATGTTTTTTTTTTTTGACAATTTATTTTTTTCACCAAATCTAAAAATCAGGTTTTTTTTTTGTTTTTTTTTTTTTAATCGATTTCGATTTTTTTTAAATCGATCATATATTAATTTCTTAACTGATGACTTTGACTGAACTTCAAAATATCAGCTAGATTATATAGATTGTATGCCACAAAAATGATTACAATAGATCAATTCATTCTAGAGTGTTAACTGTTTGAACAAATAATCCAATTGCAAAAACAGTTCTTCAGAAACCAGTTAAAACTTCTGAAACATGTCTACATAGCGACAAAACCTAACGGAAGCTCCAGTAACTGGACAACTATGTTGAATGTTCATAAGATCTTGGCATAGTTTAAAGCTAAAGGAACAAAATATAATTTAAATTGTCATTTTTCAAAAAATTTTTCTAGAGTATTCATACACCTTAAAGGAAGTCATTCGACACAAAATTCCCCACAATCATCCCGACAACTTGCATGCTTCAGCTATCGATGTACTCTCTCGATTACATATTGAATTCTTGTACTGGCGGACACAGCTGAATGCATGGAATTCTGTTATTTGAAAGGGGAAAGCGCCGTCTAACGACGCAAATGTTAACTAAGTTTTTTTCTCCATCATAAGAATAATCTAATTGCAAATCTTATTCAAACCAAATGGTTCCGAAAGTGTTTGTGAATTTTTGAAGTCTGAGCCTACGGAACACTCGCTACAAAATATGAGAGAAGGGAATATACTTTTAGTTTGTTTCATGACATCAGATTGCGTCAACTACGATACGCCACTAGACAGTTACAGTCGACAAATCCCTTCAAGGTATTGACAAATATAACAGAAAAAAATCTTCCTTTCAATTACATTAAAAAACCTAATTAGAATGACCTTTTAACCACTTAACAATTAATGCAATCAAAATAACGGAATCTTCCTTTCGGTTGGAAGATGATGGACACTGACTCATTTTCTACCAAGATACAGAAATGCAATTTACAAATTTTTATAATGGTCTAGATATCCCAGGCTTCAAGTTGGAACGAAATGCTATGTTTCTCGAAAGCTATTCCACAGAATTCGTGCAGGTTTCAATTTTAAAATTATCTAGTACCAAAATTACGTTTCCCATATTTGCATGACATTTAACAATAAAATAGGAAGACATCACAGAAATAAAGATATCACAGCCTTCACACAGGAAGATGGTTTAGAAGAAAATGTAAAAAAAGAAGTTAAGCCGTTGTATATGTGCTAACAAATGAAATGTCACATAATCACTGTATGTTTATGATCTTTGCTATTTTTTCCTACCATTTAATCTATACCGTTTTTAATACTCCTCTAATGAACTTACGTTAAATGGATATTTGATAGTTACACTTCGTTTTTAGATGTTGGAGAATTTTGTAATATTTTATTGAAAAATGCAGAGTAATGTTTATGTTTATATCGTTGTAATCCATGCATATGTAAAATTGTCACGGCAAAATCCGCAATAGCTCTAAAAGTCTCACCAGATGCTTCAAAATTTTAATTTAATCTACCACTATTTATTATTTCATATATCTTTTATATATCACAATTTAGCACTTGCATTATTGTTTTAAACTTGGTTAATACAGACCTTTTTTTAAATGTTCACTCTCAGAAAAGGGTGAACTTGATATATATAAAGAATCATATTCAATTGGCTCTACATAGAATGGGCAAGTGTCATGAGTTAGCATCAACAGATGACAGTAACATCGCGTAAGAAATGTATAAATGGGCAAAACAATGTCGGGGCTTTCATTTGTATTCAAGTGATCGATGTGAAAACAATTTTGTGATCTTATTATGGTCGAACTACGGAATTAACAAAATTTGAATGCTAATTGGAGCTAGACGCATGGGGCATTCCATTTCTGAAACTGTTATTGAATTCAACATTCCTCTCTATCCTCAGTGTCAAGAGTGTGAAGAGAAAATATAATTTCAGGTATTGTCTCTCACCATGGACAATGTAGTGTGGCCGACCGCGTCTACTTAATGACCGAGACGTGTGAGTAGAGTAGTAGGTGTTTACAGACAACCAACACTCTCTACGTCAACTAACAGCAACAATCAATGTATGACATACGACCGACGTGTCGGTAAGTAGAGAGCAGTGAAATTTGGCGTTGATGGGATGTGGCAAGAGGACAGGCTCGACTAACAACACGCCATCGGCTACATGGCCTCTGCTGGGCTCGTGAACATATATTATACGATAATATAGAGCCATTTTTGTATATTAATGTCGTAATCATGATTTTGATTAGTAGTCTGCATCAGATCAGCTCTGGAAGTATCTCAAAATTTAATTGAAAACTTTAAATTTATCTACTACTACTTCTATATTAAAATATTTAATAGATAAAAAGATATTTCATACATTGTGTATGTTTCTATTCTTGATGGGTTTTTTTAAATTGTACTTTGTTCTCGAAGTGTGAACATAGTTTGGATTTAAGATAGGAATTTTATGGTAAGGTTATTCCAATAGCCTTTTGAATAAGAAAAACATCCAGATCTAGCAAATAGATATACTACTTTTGAATAAGTAATACATCAAATTGGCTGCATTTATTTTACAATAAATACTACGTGTAACACAGGCTAGAAATCCCCTTAGGAATAACATTGATAAAACGATTGTAGCAGGCTACTCATTTTGTGTTGCCACATAGTGCTCAATGAACATATTTTCCCAAAAAATTAAGATTCTAATATTATATATGATTCAACTAACATTTTATTTCCTGCCATCAAAAATTATTTTTTAATATTTAATTTTACATAACTAACATTTTGTAATGGACACGAAAAGCCAAAACGAACAATTTTTTAATCATAAAAGCGTTATTTTGTTGCCTGAGATCCGGCAACGTTATAATTAACTTTTATTTTATGAATTTTATTGGGAATTAATATTTTTAGGTCAGACAGCGAAATGTTGCGGTTCATTTTTGAGCATTTCTTAACTTTAAATCTTTGGTCTTTATCAATATTTTTCAGATGTCTTGTTTCGAATTTCTCTGCTTCAAAATGTACTCAAGTGGAAGAAATTCGAGAAGCTTGGTCAAATTTTCGTTCTTCTGAATTCTGGATTTTTTCAAGGATCGAATTTCGTTTATGTTTGCATTCATGAGTTCCAGTTTCAGAACTGTTCTGGATTCAAAATTAAATTATATATGTCATTTACCAATCAAATACAAGAATCTATTATTAATAGACATCGCAATCTTCAAAGATTACAGGTTCAGTTCATAAAAATGTGCAACAAGATGTGATTTCGGAGCATAATATCATTTAGGGAATTTTGGTATATATCTACCTCGGATAAATTCACAACGTTTACTCGAAATAAACAATACACATGCTTCATTGTTTATACCTGTCCAATTTAGACCCTAATTTGCGAAAAATTTCCGGAATATGGGTGTACACTATGCTATTAAGTGGGTCCGGTACCCAAAATTCTAAAATCTTTAATTTTTAAGGAATTGTCTTGATTTTTTTTGTTGATCAACGTTATGTTGTGTAATTAAACTAACTAATTTATAGATTTGTAAAAAAAGTTACTTTTAAATTAAAATTTAAAAAAGTGGAAAATTTTAACAGTGAAAAATTGATATTTTTTGTAATTTTGTGTCAAATATATATATATATATATATATATATATATATATATATATATACAGGGTGTTTCAGTGAACCGTTTCAGAACTTCTAAGAGTGGTAGGGTACATCCTGACGAACCAAAATCATATACCAATGGGCAGTCAGAAATGCTTTCCTGACGCGGTAGATGGCGTTGTGTGAAAATCCCGAGCTTTCGTGTAGGGAATCTTCATTTCGCACACGAACGCCAAGTTAGTAGGATGGATGATTACACGATAGCAGAGTTAGCCGATATTCATTTGGCGTACGGGGCTGCAAATTGTAGTGGGCCAGCCGCACAGTTTTTGTACGCGGAACAATATCCGACGAGGCGTATCCCCAGTCATAATTTCTTTGCAAGACTGCACCAGAGGTTAGCTGAGACAGGTTCATTAGAAAGAGCTGATAGGGACAGGGTAAGAACAGCACGGACTGCAGACGTCGAACAGAATGTGCTGCAGCATGTACAGGGGAATCCAAGAACGAGTACACGAAGTGTAGCAAACGCAGTCGGGGTTTCGCATTGCAGCGTCTGGAGGATTCTCCGAGAAGAAGACATGCATCCGTTTCACGTGCAGCGTGTCCAGACACAACAACCGGAGGATTATACACCTCGTATTGCTTTCGCACAGTGGTACCTTGGAAAATGTGCTACAAATCCCCTTTTTCCTGCTGAAGTGTTGTTTTCCGATGAGGCATCCTTCACATGGAAATGAATTTTCAACACGCATAACGACCATATCTGGGCGGTCGAGAACCCGCATGCAATACGACGTCGTACAGCACAGATTCGATTTTCGGTCAATGTATGGGCCGGTATTATGGGAGATCACCTCATCGGACCTTACCTGTTACCGTCTCGTCTAACCGGACCTAACTACTTGCTCTTTCTGCAGCAAGTATTGCCACAACTTTTGAGAGATGAACAGATTTCTGCATCGACGCAACAGACAATGTGGTTCCACTACGATGGAGCCCCTGCCCATTATAGCGGAGATGTTCGTAACTACCTGGATGTCACATTTGGTCAGCAGTGGATCGGACGTGGTGGTCCCGTGCGTTGGCCTGCTCGGTCACCCGACCTATCATGTCTTGATTTTTATTTCTGGGGTCATCTGAAATCGCTAGTTTATGACACGCCTGTTGACAATGTTGAGGAGCTGGTTGCAAGAATTGCAGTAGCTGCCGTAGAAATTCGAGATATGCCTGGAGTATTCCAGAATGTTCGGATGTCCATGCGTCGGAGATATGAGGCGTGCATTGCAGCCCGTGGAAGAAACTTCGAACACTTACTTTAATCCATGTACCTTTTGCTTCTTTTCATGTATTATTAAAACGATTTCTCACTTACGGTCTCTTTTCTTTACGGTGCTTCTGTGTACAACACCGCTTCAGGAAAGCATTACCGACCCCACATTGCTATATGATTTCGAGTTGTCAGGATGTACCCTACCCCTCTTAGAAGTTCTGAAACGGTTCACTGAAACACCCTGTATAACATAATTTTTTGTTTTCAATTACAATACATATTAAAAGTTGTATTAGTGGAATTTTTTTTAATTGAATTCAATTTAAAAAAAATATTTAACCTCAAAAGTACAAAAAAAAAACCATTTGAAATATTATAGAAGTATAAACAACATGCATATACATAATGGCCGAAGACAAATTAAAGATATATATATATTTGGTAAATATGTGCATAAATTTTCACACAATTATGACAAACAGTTTTTCATTTATATCAATTAAGTAAGATAATTGCGAAAAATGCATCTCTGAGAAAAACGTTGTTAAAGTTTTTAATTGGTTAAAAACACTTTTACGTACTAAAATTTTATTTAAAATCCTCCTGGAAGGTATTGTGACTTGCTTCCTACATTTACTGCTTCATTTGATTTAATTTAGGCAAGTTGAACTTTTTTCTGTAGGTTTGGTAGACAGTAGTTGACTTTCTTGCAGCTTTCCTGAATCGTCTAGTCCTTTCGTTTGGACAGCATTAGAGAAGTTTTTGCAGTTACAAGACACGAGCACATTCCAGCACATTTTTTATGCTAGACGTTAGTCCTATGTTGAAGTCCATAATGGCTCTGGCTGCAGTAATCTGGACTCGAACTTTCGAAACATTTAAGTTTTTAGGACAACGGCTCCAAACCATGTTATGAAGTGATTCGTTTCGATTTTGAGTTTCCCCTTAGCCACATCTTTCCAATAAAGAATCAGAAGCTAGTCTTTGAAATATTGCCATCATTTTAACAATGATGGCAGATGTCAAAGGGGTTTTAATACCCACTTTGTGCGATCCTGGCTTTGTTTTCTTTAAAATGGCACGATTGCAAAAACACCACGAATCATTCCTGTATGGTCTCGTCCAATGAGCAGATGTCGAAATACTAAATTCCAAACTTCGCAGGCTCCTTAAAAGCCAGAATTAAAATTTTGTGTCATTTTATTCAAAAATATCTGTAGTATTTTTTAATGAAAAAAAAAAAAAAAATTTTTTTCAGATTGTGGGTACTGGACCTCTTTTTACCTGATTACAACGCGAGACCGTTTATGATCTTATTTGTGTTCTAGTTGTAGTGGTCTAACCAGAATATTCTATAAAATTAGATCTAGTGAATTGTCATGAAATAAATATGCCTCTATTAAAAGAATGTATAGTGTTTCGCCGCATCTATTTTTTTTTTTTTTTGGAAACAAGTATCTCTGAATGTGGTTTGGGAAATACACTTGAGAATTATTTACCTACCACTTTTAAAGCATAAAAATTTTGTTTAATAAATATTACGGCTAACAATATTACAGCTTCATGATTTGGCTCTCTTTTTTTTATGTGATTGCACTCTTCGTAATGTGAACACTAGTGATGAGAAAAATGATTATTTTCAGGGATCGGATCGGAACCGCTCGCTCACTAAAAGGAGCTAGCTCTTTTTCATGACTCACTGCTCCTTTCAGATCTATAATAATGTATATAACATATCGAGATGTCTCTACTTTTATAAAAGAAAGTGTTTGTTTATTTGGGACCGCAAAATCCCAACGATTCTATGGCACTTTCATCAATGAGATTTGGCACACAGGTAGTCCGAATTATTTGCAATTTTTGGGTCACGGCGAATTTTAAAATTCAATCTAGAAGATTTTTAAATGAATTTCATAATTTTACTCTCCATCGATTTTTTAAACGCGGAGAGCGTTTTCTATTCATGCGACCTTGCTGTCAGGGTTAGGAATTATGCCAAGTTTTTTTCATCCGCAGAACGCGTAGAAAATTTTTTTTTTCGTTTCCGCTTTGATTTTTCGCGATTGATTTCCCAGCCAGACGATAAATCTTTTAAATGAGGTCAAAAATCTTTTTTCTATCTCCTAGACCGTTAAAGATGGAGTACAAATTTCAGCGGATTTGAAATCTGCGGAAATTTCAATTTAGATTGATACCTAACAATTTGATTTTCTTAAAATAAATAAATTTTTAATTGAATATGTCTTCACAACAGATTTGAAATCTGCGGAAAATTTTACACCATATTAATACCTTGTATCACGGGCAACGCCGGGCTAGCCACTCAATGGTATATAATATGTTTGGGTCATCGAACATCCCTCGTTGTCACGTGAGCGCCAGACGAAAAGGCGCCAAGCGTGCTTGAACACCCACGCAGCACTAACTCATCCAGCAATTGCGCAGTTTGCCTCTAAAGTCAACAAAAGGAGGGAGACGGGGCCTGAGGACGAAAGGCATTGCAGCATACGGCTGCTAAGCTGTAAACTTTAATTGATGGCCCAAATTCAATTATTATAACTTTAAAATTGTCCATAAAGAATAAATTACTTTGAGGACAATTTTTTTGTAATTCCCATCATGAACCCAAAGAGATTACAGAAATAGCAATAAAGGTATCCAAACACGTTAAAAATGTCATTTTTGACCAAAAATTCCAAAAAACGTTTTCGATTTTATTGGATAAAGTATTTATTTGACTTTACAAAGCATATTTGATTTTTTTCTCTGTTAATTACTTGAAGAGATATTAAGATTTTAATCAAGGCGGGAAAACAGGAAGTAAGTATGGAAAACACCGGAATGGGCCATTAAAAGACCATAAACCTGGCAAAATCTAAATTATTATTTTTTTTTTTTTTTGCAAATATAATTTTAGACAGGTTTTCTCAAATGTTTAAATGGTTTCTATTTTGGAAATAGTGTGAATCGTATCCATTTGTTAAAAAATGTACTATTTATATATACACATCCTTTATATATAGAGAGAGATCGGAAGGTTCCTGGTTCGAATCCAGGTCCGGGGATGGATGTTCGTGATCATTTGGTGTAGAGGCGGCTGGTGCACCTTAAATCTGTCGTGGCCGAAAGTTCTCACGTTGGGTTGGTGTGGAAGTTTGGAGAGAGGTTTCCAGCTCAGGTGTTGTCTCGTCATTTGACCATGGTTCAAAATTACGAGGTGTTGTCCTCGGATCTTTCCCTTAGGGCCGCCGTCAATAGCAAAGGAACAAAATTTAGAAAAAATTGAAAAGTTCTGGAGAAAGTCGAAACATTTTTGGGAAATTTTTGTTTGGGGAACCTATAATTCTGTCCGCGTTGTCAGTTTTAAAGTTTAACGATACCCTTTTTCCGTAAAACACCTCCTTCTAGAATGTCCTGGGCTAAAACCACTTAGGGACCAAATGAGACTTTCTGATAATTTAAATGATACTTTGAAAGCAAATAATAAAAATATTAATAATTTTTTAAATACTTAAGATTTTTAACTATTTATTTTAAGATATAGGTATACTATACCCTTGAATATTCGTTGTTCAAAAGATTTTCGAAATCCAAATCCCTTCCCTGTCTTTTAATAAAACTTTTTCAAAATGCCTTGTTTTGTGAAGGCAATGCAATAAAAACAAGTTACGTTTAATTTAATTTTGTGTAGCTTTATCAAAATGATATCACACCCGAGATATCGAGGTTTTATTATTATCATTATTATATTAATGTTAAGTAAATACTATAATAATTGTTAGAATATGTTTTAATAACAATCTTAAAACTAGTTTTAATTAGTGCTAAAAGGCGTGATATGACTTAAGCCGTTAAAACGCCCTTTCAACCTAAAATAGAATTAAAATTAAAAAAATAACATTTCTGATTTAACTATACATAGATATTTAAAAATTTGAAACTTCAAAAAAGTAACAAAAAGCTGGGGAGCGCAAAAGAGTGTATGCGGAATTGACTCTTCCAGAGCGATAGTTAACGAAAAGAGCCACTACTCGAAAAGAGCCAACTCTCGAAAAGAACTAGCTCTCGAAAAGAGTCAGTGAGCGCAAAAGATCGAACGCGGAAATGATTCTTCGAAAGAGCTAGCTCTCTAAAAGAGCTAGTTCGCGAAAACAGTTAACCGCCAAAAGAATCCCTGAATCAAGAGCTAGCTCGCGAAAAGAGTTAACTCCCAAAAGAATCAAAGATCGCATGCGGTAATGACTCTTCGAGAGCGGAAGCGCTGATTCGTTAAAAAAGAGCTACCGCTCTTGAGCTCTCAGCTCTCGCTCACTCCGTCAAGAGAGCTAGCTCTTTGAGTCGGTTACTGAGCGGATCGCCCATCTCTAGTAAACACGTGTGGATTTAAAATAGTGAAGGGAAATTCGAATCATTTGAAACGATTTTCAGCAAAAGCATTCGTTCACACCGGAAATACTCACTTTAACTTTCCTGTCAATGCAGCTCCATCTGTTGACTGTCTTACCCACATTCATCGGGCGAGGGTTTGCGGTTCTTTGCATTTTTCATAGAAAGGACGAGTGCCTCTTGTTTTTTTTTATTCGCATTTCCCTTTATGGATTTTTTTTTTTTTCAGTTTTAAAATTTTACTTTATATTTCACGGAACGATTCTTCAGCAATCGAGTTAAACTTTTGGAAACATGTCTGTACATTGTTTCAGAACCTAACAGTAACCCTTGTAACTCGAGAACTATTTTGAATAGTCATAAGATCGTGTCTCATTTTTTGTGTTCGCTTCCGACCATACATTCCAAAACGAAAAAAGTACGCTTTGAAAGATAAATCTAGAAACGATAGGAACAAGAGCCAAATGTTTTGATTTTTATTTAGGAATGAAAGTAAGGATTGTTTCAGCCAAGTCTGTTCGTTTAGAGTTAAATACGCTGTCTTGTATGCAACTCCCGATTGTGAATCAGAAATCGCGTTCCTGTTCTGAAAGAATGCTAAGTAAAATTTTTTCTATAGGGCTATTTTTTCAGAGTATCTTGTAAACACAAGCCATTAATTTAGATGTGTTCCATATATGTAATGTCTGCTGAAAAAAAATTTGCCTTGTGATTTCTTCTAGTGATATAAATCTCGTATTTGAAGGATTTGTATTGTCTCGCCACTTTTTCGTTCTCAACAAATGTGAACATCTCGAATTTTTTCTGGTAAAAATATTTGGAAAAGATGTATATACCACTATTTATAATATTGACTATTTTTTTAAATAATTAAAAAGTGAACAAATATTTACGTAAGGCTTTTCTATTTCTTCCATTTTAAGTTATTGCACTCCACGGAGTGTGAACACGGTTTTGAAGAAAAATAGTGTTGGGATAATCGAATCCTATGATTCAGTTTATCTGAATCTGAGTTATCAAAAAAAGGTTCGTTTATCAGAAGTTATTAACCTTTTTTTTCCGGAGCACGCAGGAGTTATGTCTCAGTGAATTTTCGCACTATGCTACGTTTTTTGTTTGAATGTGGGTGGGGCAGTTCTGAAGAAATGTGCAGCAAGAGTACGTGAGAGAGTAGCTGAGGAATGTCTAACGCCAATTAGAGATGCGACATCGACAGCAAAACATCGATGTTGATAATACATCGCCCAAAAACCACCGATGTTTTCAAACATCGGTGTATTTAAACTGAACCAACCAACCAACCCCCCCCCAATTTTTTAAAACTGGTTTAGCAACTTCAAAAATTAATGTTCGCCTTGGGGGAGATTTAATTTGTCATTTGCCGTGTTTATTAATTAAAAGTAACAACACTTTTTTTAACTGTCAAAGGAAGTTTAAAAAAATTAAAAAGAACGATTAACAAATCTTTTATTTTCAAATTGAATAATTTTAGAGAAAATAATATTTACAACAGTTTGACATAGATTTTAATAACTATAAGTATAATTAGGTAGCTACAAAACAATAATTATTATTAGTTATTATTATTTATTTATCAATTAATGGGGGGGACACAACAATCTTATTTTTTATTTACTGTAAATAGAAAATATCGTTGCCTATAATTATTATAGGCCTCAAACTTTGTAATTTACAGTTTGTAAAATCAGAAATTTGTTAACATTCTCCACTTTAATCCTACTTCTTTTTTCCCTAACTATCCCACCAGTTATGGAAAAAACTCTTTCTGGTACGACATCCTGTATGTTGCCATCACTGACAAATTCTTAGGTCCACGGTTGTTATTCTTAATTTTAATTATGGTGCTTTTTTCATTAAAAAAAATAAAACGTCGACAGTGTTAAAACATCGATGTTAAACAAACATCGGCTCCAATACATGCAACAATGTTTACATAAAAAATCGATGTTTTGAAAAAATCGGTATCGGTGTTGCATCCCTACTTTTCAGACCCTTCACCCTTGGCCACTTTGCTCTAAAAGTATGTTCAATTTACTAATTATGAAAATTTTACTACTTGGTTATATAAAAATATTAAAAAAAAATTTTTTATAAAAATAAAACATCAACAAGCATAAACATCGATGTTAAGAAAACATCGGCTCCAATCCACTGATGTTAAACACATCGAGCAACGATTCAAGATCAACATTCATGAGCAAAACTTACCTACGAAGTTACGAAAGTTTGAATTTTGCACATTTATATAAACTGTCCGTTTCTTTAAAATAAAAATGGTGACTATCGTTTTTTTCATAATTGTTCTTAAAGTTCGTTACTATCATTCATATAAACTATGAATTTTCTTGTTATTGCAATTTCTTTAATGGTGAGCTTTGAAAAACATCCGATACCTTAACTTTTGGAAGGCAGTGTATATGGGCATTCCGAAAAGAGACTATTTTGTGAACTAAAGTACCGGAAAATCAATTTCCACGTATAGGTGCTACATCTTTGATATTTGATCAGGAAATATAAATAAATTTTGCTTAATAACTTCCTCAAATATTGTTCAGCAAAACCGAATGTTTTAAATTTTTTGAGGAAAACAAGTCTAATTTTTTCAAACTCGAAAGTTTCTTAGATCTTCAAACTTCAAAGGTTTACTTTTCTAGTCCACTACATTTTCAATATTACACATAACCTGGTTGAGTTGGTACGTAACCAACATTATGAAGTTGTGCAGAAAGATTTGAGTAGTTTTTGAGATGGCAGCTAACATTTAAATTCTCCAATTCCAACAAAAGCTGAATGTTGCTTTTGCTTTGAAGTAAACACTGCAAATAAATGTTGTTGAACGCATTTTGAAAGGCTATCTCGGCGAAATTAAGTTAATATCTCTCCCTATCTTATGCCATTTGTTCCTAGTTACTTGTGTGAGAGTGGTTTTTCTGAACTTTTGTATGTAAAAAATAAATATAGATACAGAGTACGTGTTAAAGAGGACTTAAGAGGGAAGTTTAGCTCCATTGCTGCTGATATGGGTATTTTAATAAAAGACAAACAAGTTTCACACTAAAAATTGATTTTTGTTTATGTAAATCATTATTTGCTTTGTTTCTACTAATTGTTTAATTTTATTTGTTTTTAGACCTATGAGTAAAAATTAAAACTGTAATTTTCAATAATCGTTTTATTTTTTTCCCGTATTAAAACATCATTAATACTAAATACAAGTGCAATAATCGTAAAATATGAAGCTTTCTTGGAATTTTAATTAAAATTGAACTAACCATTGGGCACTTTTCTGACATTAGTTATATGTTTCTAAAAAAATATAAAACTGCTGGTACGCCAAAAATTTCTAAAAATTTCAAGTGGTACGCAGTTACTAAAAGGTTGGGAACCCCCTGTCCTAGGCTCTAAATTGGAACGAAATGCATCGTTTCTCGAATGCTGTTCCTCGGAATTCCTGCACGTTTTAATTAAAAATTTATCTGGTATCAAAAATACGTTTACCATATTTGCATGGTAATGGTGATGGTAATTTTAGTTAACGTCGTACTAGAGCAACACAACGGACTATTGACGACGGTCCGGGATCAGTCCCTTAAGGGTAAGATGCGAGGACAACACCTCGTAATTTTGAACCACGGTCAGATGACGAAGCAACACATGAGCTGGCACCACATTCTCCAAACTTCCACGCCAACCCAACGTTAGGATTTTCGCCACGACAGTTTTAAGGTGCACCAGCCGCCTCTACACCATACGCTTACAAACATCCATTGCCGGACCCGGATTCGAACCAGGAACCTTCCGATCTAGAGGCTAACACCTTAACCACTATACCGGTTGATCGGCTCCATACTTGCATGACTTTTAGCAATGAAATACGATGACATCTCATGAATAAAGCTATCGCATCCTTTATCAGAGGAAGAGGCTTAGTTCTACAGAAAATGTACACAAAATACACTATGTCGGGGAGAAATTTCGTTTAAAGAATTTTTGTATCTACCCACATTCAAACATATTTGTCCAGACGTACTTCCACCTTTGCTCTATACATAGTAGCCCCATTTAAACCGTCGTACGTTTGTGGTATCATATCGAATATCACATAGTAACTGTGTTTATGATCTTAGTTATTCTTTCCTACCATTTAATCTACAGGTTTTACGACTCCACTTATAAACTTTCGTTGCATTTATATTTGATAGCTGCATTTCGTTTTTAGATGCTGGAATATTTAGTAATTTTTTTATTCAATAATGAAGGAGTTAGGTTTATTTTTATATCATTTTAATCCATGCATATATATGTAAAGAGAAGCAAAATTTGGCGTTGAATAGGATGTGGCAGCAGAAGACCGAAACGAGTGCCATTACTAACAACACGGCATCGGCCGCAGCGCCTCTGCTGAGCTCGTGAACATATATTATACTATAAAATTATGGAGCAATTTATGTACTTAAGGTTATAATCATGATTTTGTATAGTGGTCTGCGTCAAACAGAGTAACTCTGGAAGTCAATCAAAATTTAGTTGAAAACTTTAAATTTATGTACCACTACTTCTATATTAAAATATTGAACAAGTAAATAAGTATAATATTCTCATAAATAGTTTTTCTTTCTTTGATTAAGGTTTTTAAGTGTACTATGTTCTCCAAGTGTGGACATGGTATGGATTTTAAATAGGAGTTTTAAGGAAAGGTTGTCATTCCAATAATGTTTTGAATAAGTAATACACTGGTGAAATAAATTAAGAAAATTTGCATATTTCATCGAATCTTTTGAAAAGAACTGAACTGAATGTAAAACTACTGCTTCTAGACAAAAATGCAAATCTTGTACGTCAAATACGTAAGCGTATACGTGTGTGTAGACGGAGCCAGTAAAGAAACAGGCTTTATAAGCGCGCGTAAGTTAAGACGCATTTCGTTCGCTTGCACACTTCCGCGAATTTCTTGGTGTTATTTTGCAGCAATCGGTTAATTTCAAATTGTAACAGTAAAAATGAGTAACCACCAACGTTTAGATGATGGAATGAGGTAGCGAATTTTGGGGAGGCTAGAAGCAGGCCAATCTCAAGTCCAAATTTGTAGAGAGTTCAATTTAACGCCCAGCGTCGTATTTAACTTATGGAAACAGTTCCTGGATACCGGATGAATCGAGAGAAAGCCTGGGCAAGGTCGTCCAGAGAAGATCGTCATTTGTCAATTAACCAAACGGAGGCCCAAACGAAAAAAATTTTGAGCGTAATTTTGTTAATTGAGATCTGTCAACGTTATAATTAACTTTTATTTTATAAATTTTATTAGTAATCAGTATTTGAGTTTAGACAGCGAAATGTTGTGGTCATATTTGAGAATTTTTAAACTTCATTAAGAATTAGTCTTTATCAATATTTATCAAGTGTCGTGTTTCGAATTTCTCTACTTCAAAATGTAGGCAAATAGAAGCACTTCGAAAAGCTTGGTCATATTTTCGTTATTCTGAATTCTTTCAAGGATCGAATTTTGTTTACGTCTGCATTTGTGAGTTCCGTTATTGAAACTGTTTTGGAATCAAAATTGAATTACACATGACATTTACCAATCAAACACAAGAATCTAAGCACAAAAGACAGCGCAAACTTCAGAGATCACAGGTTCAGTTCTGAAGAAAATGTGCAACAAGGGCATAATTTCATAAAAGGTAATTCGGTATCTATCTGCCTCGGATCGTTCACAACGTTTGCTTGGAATAAACAATACAAATGTTCCATTATAGAGGTTTGTCCAAATTAGACCTCTATTAGCGAAAAATTACCGTAATATGGTTGTACACTTCTATTAATTGTAATTACAACGCTCGACTGTTATTGTGGTCTGCCCAAACGATTCTTCAAAATTAGGTCTAGTCAATTGTTATGAAATAAAAATCCACCTATTAAAATAATTTTTTTTGCGTTTCTCCTCATCTATTTTTTTTAAACAAGTATTTCTGAATGTGTTCTGGTAAATAGCCTTGAGAACAATTTAGCTACCACTTTTAGAGCATTAAAATTTTTTTTTAATAAATATGACTGGTTGCACCTTAATGTCTTTTATGGAAATGTTCTTTTTAAGTGATTGTACTCTACGGAGTGTGAACATGGTGAAGAATTAAAATGAGGATAGGAAATTCGATTCATTTGAATCGATCTTGAGCAACAGCACTCGTTCACACCGGAAATACGCTTTAACTTTCTAGTAAATGTATCTGGGTCATTCCACGCAAAATGAGCAAATCGCTGTGGCTGACCCATCACCGATTAAAATGAAAATTAATTCTTAGATAGATATTAGATGTCCAAGATATATATATATATTATTTTTTATTGAATTTTAAAGTTCAAGGTCACACAAATTTAGATTTTTTTGCACTAATTGTAACGTGTTTGAGACCCTATATTTCAAAGAGTTGTGAACACAAATTAAAATTTTTTAAATTGTTACATTCTTCAGCAAAAGGTGTTTTAAAAAATGTCAGAATATAGTTTTATAACCGTCACTGCTCATTCGCAGGGATTAGCAAAAATAGAGATTTTGCCTGTTTGATACAAATTTCAAATTGCGCTAGTTCTGAATTTTTTTCAGAACTAGCTTCAGAACTTCTTTGTTCATCAAAATCACGTGAGAGTAGAGGGGGAAGGTCTAAGGTCGATTTTACAAGATAAAAGTTCTTTGTCAAAGATCTTTTATAAAATACTAACCACTGCCCGTGCCCGTGGTATAAGTTATTATTCCGGTGTAAAATTTTCCGCAGACTTCAAATCCGTAAAAAATTTTAATCTCTCTTTAACAAATCTGCTTTTACGAAAAAGAACTAAACAATGCCTGCCAAAATGTTTTTTTTTAGTTTTTGCTCTCCACTGAAATCAAAGAAGACAGGAAATTTAATTTTTTTTTTTTTTTTTAACGCGAATGGCACGAAATGTAATCTGTTTAATTCACCGTGACGTCACAATCTCGTGCGAAAGTATAAAAGATAGACTCAATTTAAAAGTTATTTGTATAAAGAAAATCAAATTTTTAGGTCTGGATCCAAAGTAAAATTTTCCGCAGATTTCAAATCCGCTGAAATTTTTACTCCATCTCTAACGGTCTTTGAGATACAAAAAAAAACCAATTGACTGCAGTTAAAAGGTTGTTTGTTTTTATCGTCTGGCTGGAAAATTATTCATCCGCGCAAAATTAAAACGGAAATGAAAACAATAAATTTATAAACTGTGATATCTTCTATGCTGTAGCATTCAATAATGATTTCATTCTCAACAAATGTGAACATCTCGAATTTTTTCTGGAAAAAATATTTGGAAAAGATGTATCTACCACTATTTATAATATTAAATATTGTTTTAAGCATTAAAAAGTGTATCTCACGTGAGAGGTTTTTAAACTGTTCTTTTGAAGTTGTTGCTCTCCACGGATTGTGATAACTGTTTTTGTTGTAAAATAGTGATGGGATAATCGAATTCAATGATTGGGTTTATCTGAATATGATTTAGCAAAAAAGGTTCGTTTATCGAAAGTAGTACACATCAGCTTTCCTGTACACGCATCAGTTATGTCTCAGTGAATTTTGGCACAATGCCACGTTTTTTGGTTTAATGGGGAGACAGCAGTTCTTAAGAAATGTGCAGCAAGAGACGTGAGAGAGTTGCTGGAGAATGTATAACAGAAATTAGGGATGCGACATCGACAGCAAAACATCGATGTGGATAATACATCGCCCAAAAACCACCGATGTTTTCAAACATCGGTGTATTTAAACTTACCCCCCCCCCTCATTTCTTAAAACTGGTTTAGCAACTTCAAAAATTAATGTTAGCCTTGGGGGAGATTTAATTTGTCATTTGCCGTTTTTATTAATTAAAGGTAACACCTTTTTTTAATGGTCGAAGCAAGTTAAAAAAAATTAAAAAGAACGATTTACAAATATTTTATTTTCAAATTGAATAATATAAGAGAAAATAATATTTACAACATTTTGACATGGATTTTACTAACTATAAGAATAATTAGGTATAATTAGGTAGGTATAATAATAGGCTTATAAGTATAATTAGGTAGGTACAAACAATAATTATTATTAGTTAGTATTAATTATTTAAAAATTAATGGGGGGGGACACAGCAAACTTTTTTTTATTTACTATAAATAAAAATATTAAGGCCTATAATTATTACAGGCCCCAAATTTTGTTATTTACAGTTTGTAAAAACAGAAATTTGGTAACATTCTCCACCTTAAGCCTACTTCTTATTATTTAACTAACTATCCCCCCAGTTAGGGAAAAACTCTTTCTGATGCGACATCCTGTATGTCGCCATCAGAAAGACATACAAAAAACATAAAAAATGTTTACATAAAAAATCGATATTTTGAAAACATCGGCATCGATGTTGCATCCCTACTTTTCAGACCCTTCACCCTTGGCCACTTTGGACTAAAAGTATGTTCAATTTACTAATTATGAAAATTATGCTACTTGGTTATTTATTTAAATTTTATATTGCTAAATTTTTCATATAAAAAATAAACATCGACAAGTATAAACATCGATGTATCGAAAACATCGGCTCCTATACATCGATGTGTTTTTAATAAAACATCGCATCCCTTACACCAATCAGCAAACTTTCGCAGAGATCGAACAGAAGTCGGCGTGAGTGACCACGGAGCGCCGAAGGGCAGAAGGGAAGCGGTGGAATGTCTGCAACTTCCGGTGTAAACGCGGCTGAATGCGTGTGTACATTATGCTATTAAATCTGATTACACCTCTCGACTCTTCATGATCTTATTTGTGTTCTAGGTGTTGTGGTTTGCTCTCAAAAAGCTATTAAATTATGTCTTATGAATTGTCGTGAAATAAATCTGTGCTCAGATGGCAAAATGTTTTAGTCACGTTTTTAATTTTTCGTGACAGTAATTTTAAGATTCAAGATTCAAACATGTGGTTCTGTGGTTTTCGATTTATTGCAATTTTCCCACCTTTGTTTTCTCATAAACTGAAAGAAAAAGACTTACGACATTTTGCCACCTTCTAAACATTAACAAAAAAGAATCGATGATGGGACTTGTCTAATTTTTGGGAAAAGTGATTTATAACATTTTGCCATCTGAGAACAGAAATAAGCCCTATTAAAAGAAATTATAACGTCTCGCCTCATCTATATTTTCGACAACAAGTATCTTTGAATGTGTTCTGAAAAAGACACTAGCGAAAGATTTATCTACCACTTTTTATAGTATTAAATATCTTTTAAATTAATGTGACTTATATCATCATTGTCTACTAAAAATAGTACGTTATTAAGTGGTTAAACTTCCCAGAGTGTGACCGCTGTGTAGATTTACAATAGTGATTTGTGTATCGAATAAATTCGACACATATCAAGTTTTTTTCTATCTAGTATTATGAGCCCTAGTCTAAAATCCGTCTCTTGCGTGTTTGGTCTCTGTCTGTATGTCTACCGCCATCTTTTATTTTGTTTCAAATATCTGGTTTCTGTTTAAAATATTTAATAAATTGGTTTCCCTTTCCATCACACACAACACCACAGCATAGAGTTTGATTTAAAGCGGTATGTTAGTTAGAATAAAGGAATATTTTTGTGGAATTTTGACTTTATGGAAAGAAAGAGTTATTGTTAAAAGTATCCGAACTATACATAGATTTGAAATATCACAAATTCTTGGTCACAGTGACAGAAGGTCGGGGTGGCTTACTTTACGATTCGATTTACGATTTATAATGATAATGGATAACCTTTGCTTCGTAAGAGTATAGAAGTCATTCAATTTTAAAACTTCTTTTATCATAGCACGTGCCACATAACGGAATTCTCAAGAAAAAACCAATTCGCATTGAAAAACAAACTTAGTATTCATAATTCGCCCTTAAAATCGTTTTTTGCAGTAGTTACCTTAGTGTCTGTCACCTTTCGTCATTGTATACCTTTAGCAGCGGTTCGAAAAATGTGAACTGTATTACATGGATGCATGCACAGGATTTGTTTTCAAAGTTGGTTTTAGAAGTTATAAAAATGTTGAAAAGGCGTTACAAATTATTTGTTACTTGAATGATTTAGCATTTTTCTACGAAAGAGAAAAGTTATTTTTGGTCACTTTTAATCTATAGCTACTCAATTCAACTATATCACACCTTATTATTCATGCCGCACGAGAAACGTTTGCTTGAAAAAGCGCTCCGTGGCTGGAATAGTGAGGGAACAGCTGGTCTAGGTTCAATCCCGAAGAGAAAGAGCCTAGGGCAACATCTAATCATTTTGAAACACGGTCGGATGACGAGGTCAACACCTGAGCTGGTACTAAACTTCCACTCCAACTTGAGGACTTTAAATTTTAATGAAGTCGATTATATCTCTCTATATTGAAAAAAAGTTGCCGCCGACGTCGCAGGATTGAAAACTGTGTTGTTTAGCTCGATCTGTAGGCGGTTTCCCGAGAAAGTACTGATGAGGAAAAAACGAAATTAACATGGTTTGTTCTTTATCGTATTCCCTGGACATTTGTGAAGATTTTTTTCCAATACGGCTATTAGTTTCGGGTTTATTAAGTGTCAAAATTGAGAAAGCTAAATTTCTTACGCGAATGAGCAAAAGACGTACAAATTTTCAGTGTTCAGTCGTGATTTTTTTTAGAGTACCTCTTAATGTAAATTTTTGCAGCTCGTCGAGTTTTTTTAGAAATTTAAATTTGGTTCGTGATAATATTTTTTTGAAATTGCGGAAAAATCTGGACATTTTTGTAACTTTTTTTTAAAACTATTATATCTATATGTTATAACTATTAGTTTTTAAACTTTAAAACATCGCAGTATACCGTAGAATGTACTCTTTCTTACGGTACAATTATTTTTGAAATTGGTTAATAAATAAAGTCGATGCAATCAAAAGTTGGTGATACAAATTTGGTACTTTTTATTTTGCGGAGCATTCTTTACAGAACTGAAGGTTACATTTTATGACTAACGGGTTTGCCAGATATCAAATTATTTTACACGGTATTTACCAATCAAATACTAGAAGAATACTGTATTACTGTTGATGTTTGCAATATTGAGCATTTATTGTAAACATTGCTGCAAAGAAGCGCTTTGCAAGGATGTTGTAAATAAACAATATTTTTCTGTTCGTGTCTCATTTTTTGTGTTCGCTTCCGACCATACATTCCAAAACGAAAAAAGTAAGCTTTGAACGAAAAATCTAGAAACAATAGGAACAAGAGCCAAATGTTTTGATTATCATTTATTTAGGTCTGAAACTTCGGATTGTTTCAGCCAAGTCTGTTCTTCATTCAGTGTCTCGAATTAGCGTTAAATACGCTGTCTTGTATGCAACTCCCGATTGTGTTTTAGAAATCGCGTTCCTGTTCTAAAATAATTATTAATAAGATTCTTTCTATAGAGCTATTTTTCCAGAGTATCTTGTGTTTATATAGATGTGTTAAACATATGTAATGTGTCTGCTGAAAAAAATTTACCTAGTGAATTCTGGTGATATATATCTCGTACTTGAAGAATTTGTATTGTCTCGCCCCTTTTTCATTCTAAAAAAATGTGAATATCTCGAATATTTTGTGGAAAAGATGTATCTACCACTATTTATAATATTAAATATTGTTTTAATTGTTAAAAAGTGTACCAATCTGAATGTGTTCTTAAATTCTTCCTTTTAAAGTTGTTGAGTGTGATAACGGTTTTGTTGTAAAATAGTGATGGGATAATCGAATCCTAAGATTCGGTTTATCTGAATCTGAGATATCAAAAAAGGTACGTTTTTCGGAAGTAATTCACTTTAGTTTTCCGGCATACGCAGGAGTTATGTCTCGGTGAATTTTCGCACTATGCTACGTTTTTTGGTTGTATGGGAGTGGGGCAGTTCTGAAGAAATGTGCAGCAAGAGTACGTGAGAGAGTTGCTGGGGAATGTATAACACCAATTAGGGATGCGACATCGACAGCAAAAAATCGATGTTGATAATACATCGCCCAAAAACCACCGATGTTTTCAAACATCGGTGTATTTAAACTGAACACCCCTCCCCCCATTTCTTAAAACTGGTTTAGCAACTTCGTCTTGGGGGAGATTTAATTTGTCATTTGCCTTGTTTATTAATTGAAAGTAACACTTTTTTTTAACTGTCAAAGCAAGTTGAAAAAAATTAAAAAGAACGATTGACAAATCTTTTATTTTCAAATTGAATAATGTAAGAGAAAATAATATTTACAACATTTTGACATAGATTTTACTAACTATTAGTATACTTAGGTAGGTACAAAACAATAATTATTATTAGCTAGTATTGATTATTTATCAATTAATGGGGGGGGGGAACACAACAAACTTATTTTTTAATTACTGTAAATAAAAATATTGGGGCCTATAATTATTATCGGCTCCAAATTTTGTTATTTACAGTTTGTAAAATTAGAAATTTGTTAACATTCTCCACCTTAATCCTACTTCTTTTTTCACTAACTATCCCACCAGTTAGAGAAAAAACTCTTTCTGGTACGACATCCTGTATGTTGCCATCACTGACAAATTCTTAGGTCCACGGTTGTTATTCTTAATTTTAATTATGGTGCTTTTTTCATTAAAAAAATAAAACGTCGACAGTGTTAGAACATCGATGTTAAACAAACATCGGCTCCAATACATGCAACAATGTTTACATAAAAAATCGATGTTTTGAAAAAATCGGTATCGGTGTTGCATCCCTACTTTTCAGACCCTTCACCCTTGGCCACTTTGCTCTAAAAGTATGTTCAATTTACTAATTATGAAAATTTTACTACTTGGTTATATAAAAATATTTAAAAAAAAAATTTATTAAAATAAAACATCAACAAGCATAAACATCGATGTTAAGAAAACATCGGCTCCAATCCACTGATGTTAAACACATCGAGCAACGATTCAAGATCAACATTCATGAGCAAAACTTACCCACAAAGTAACGAAAGTTTGATTTTTGCACATTTATATAAACTGTCCGTTTCTTTAAAATAAAAATGGTGACTATCGTTTTTTGTATAATTGTTCTTAAAGTTCGTTACTATCATTCATATAAACTATGAATTTTCTTGTTATTGCAATTTCTTTAATGGTGAGCTTTGAAAAACATCCTGTACCTTAACTTTTGGAAGGCAGTGTATATGGGCATTCTGAAAAGAGACTATTTTGTGAATTAAAGTACCGGAAAATCAATTTCCACGTATAGGTGCTACATCTATATATATAATTCTCTTACGTGGCACGCAAAAAAGACGTTATTAGCTATCGCGTTTTGGCAACACTGTGCGATTGTTTGTTTACTAGGAGCCTCGCGCCTCATTTGAATCTACAGCGTTATCGGATGAAATTTTATTGAAAAAAATGAATTTTAGACGGAGCTGTTGTGGTTTGTAATAGAAATCTAAGAAAGCGGAGGATCTTTTCAGGGCTATTTAAAAAAACGGTCCTTTTCAAGGCTAACAATTATAGTACAACAAGACGCGTGCACTACAACTTTCGACAACAAACTCAGTCAAAAAGTGTATGGGTGGCTCGAGTACTGGGGAAATGTACACACAAACAACATGCTGGGTATTCAATTTCCAAAGCAGCGCTCACATTGCGAGTAAAAATTTGCTCAAAGTTTTCATTTAAATTCTGATTCCAGAGGTACTGTATATATCTTTTATGGGTGGAGTGGTCGTTCACGGTAAGACGTTTGTCGCCAGCTAATTTTTGTCGCCCAATCAAGATGGCGGCCGAATTCCGTAACAGCAGATAGGGTTGCCATAACAAAAACGGCAGATGTGAAGAAAATCCGCAAAAGGTGAAGGTTACCATATTTGGCGACAAATCGCCTTCTTACCGTGAACGACCACTCCACCCTTTTATGTAATACAACAAATTTAGATTTGAAAAATATTTTTTTGGAATATCATATTTTGTAATCAATCCCTTCTGCTAGGACACGTGTCTTCATTGATGCGAGCGAAGCGAGCATAGGTTCGCACAGCGAACCAATGAGAATTGTGAAGCAATCCTCCGGGGGTTGGCGAGCAGGGGGCGGGTCCCCTAGTCTTTGATATTTGATCAGGAAATATAAATAAATTTTGCTTAATAACTTCCTCAAATATTGTTCAGCAAAACCGAATGTTTTAAATTTTTTGAGGAAAACAAGTCTAATTTTTTCAAACCCGAAAGTTTCTTAGATCTTCAAACTTCAAAGGTTTACTTTTCTAGTCCACTACATTTTCAGTATTACACATAACCTGGTTGAATAGGTACGTCACCAACATCATGAGTTGTGCAGAAAGATCTGAGTAGTTTTTGAAATGGCAGCTAACATTTAAATTCTCCAATTCCAACAAAAACTGAATGTTGCTTTTGCTTTGAAGTAAACACTGCAAATAAATGTTGTTGAACGCATTTTTGGAATGAGACTTGATGAATTGAAATAAATTTGTAATTCATTGAAAATAACGCAGTTACGACTCTTTTCTTAAAAGTTTCGTTGCTTCGTTAAGCCACTTTTTGAGATATAAGATTTTTTTTAATTGATCCTTTTTTTTACAATAAGTCATCGTTTTGTACTTGAACTCTTTTCAGTGTCAAGTATTTAGATTCATCTAGTTAAATATATAATTCAGATGGGGTAATTATTTTTAAGTTGCTTGGTTTTTGAACAGTAACATGTCAAATTCCAATTCGTTGAGAAAAAAAATTCATATTGGAAATTATTATACTACCTTTGTCCAGTTACAAGAAATAGTTTTTTTTTTTTTTTTTTTCAATTTTTTGTTCACTAAGTAAGTCTAAAAATCACGAGATTTTTTTTCTTAATTTCGATTTTTAAAAATCGACCCTATATTAATTTTTGAACTGATGACTTTAACTGAACTTCAAAATATCAGCTAGATTATATAGATTGTATGACAAAAAAATAATTACAATAGCTCAATTCATTGTTCAGAGTTAACTGTTTGAACAAATCATCCAATTGCAAAAACACTTCATAAATCGAGTTAAACTTCTGGAAACATGTCTGTACATGATGACAGAACCTAACGAAAATCCTAGTAACTAGAGAACTATTTTGAAAATTTATAAGATCTTGGCATCGTTAAAAGCTAAGGAATAAATATTTTTTGGACTAATAAAAATCTAATTTATACTGTCGGTATTCGTGATTTCTACGTGCTTCAGCTATCGATGTTCCCACTCGCTTACAAAGTGAATTCTTGTGATGGAGGATACATAACTGAATTCATGTAAACGCAGTATTCAGTGGAATTCTGAGATTTGAACGTGGGAAGTGCCGTCTAAAGACGAAAATGTTGACTAACTATTTTTCTCCTCCATAAGAATATAATCTACTTGACACTGCTTGGCTAGCCTGGCGTTGCCCGTGCCCGTGGTGTAAGGTATTAAATTGGCGTAAAATTTACCGCATATTTCAAATCCGTTGAAGATATATATTGAATTAAAAAATGATTTATATAAAGAAAATCATATTTTTAAGTATCAATCTAAACTTTAATTTTCCGCAGATTTCAAATCCGTTGAAATTTTTACTCTGTCTTTAACAGTCAAGGAGATATAAAAAAAGACTTTGACTTCCGTTAAAAGATTTATCGTCTGGTTGGGAAATCAATCGCTCAAAATCAAAGCGGAAACAAAAAAAAATAATTTTCTCAGCGTTTTGCGGATGAAAACAACTTTGCATGATTCCAAACCCTGACTGCAAGGCCGCAGAAGTAGAAAAAGTTCTCCGCGTTTGAAAAACCGATGGAGAATAAAACTATGAAATTAATTTTAAAATATTCGAACTTGAATTTTAAAAGTCGCCGCGACCGAAAAATTGCCAATAATTCGGACTACCTGTGTGCTACTCTCATTGCTGTAAGTGCCATAGAATCGTCAGGATTTTGCGGCCCCAAACAAACACTTCCTTTTATAATAGTTAGAGATTGCAAATCTTATTCAAACCAGCCGGTTCCTTTAGGTTTTGTGAATTTTTGAAGACACTCGCTACAAAATATAAGAGAAAGGAATATACTTTTAGTATGTTCTCTCATTACACCAGACAGCGTCAACTAGACAGTTCCATCTATAAATCACTTCAAGGTGTTGAAAATTATAACAGAAAATGTCTTCATTTCAATTACATTTAAAAAGAATCAAACATTGGAATGCATTTTTGAACACTCAAAAATCGAAGCAATCAAAACAGTGGAATCATCCGTTCCGTTGGAAAATGATGGACACTGGCCCTTTTTCTACCAAGATACAGAAATGCAGTTTAAAGAACTTTAAAAAATCACGTCCAGACATCCTAGGCCAGGGATTCCCAACCGGTGGTACGCGTACCACTGTTGGTACGCAAGGATGATACGAGTGACCCAAATATTCAACGAAGTTTGTTCGATTTTTTAGTATGTGCAATCACGTTTTAGGAAAAATGGGATTATATGGAATCAATTTGGGATTAACCTTTTTATTGCATTGTAATAAATAATGCTAACCATAGCCGTTTTTAAAGTGAAACTTTGTTGCTGATTGTCTATTTCTATTGAAAGGCTATCTCGGCGAAATTAAGTTAATATCTCTCCCTATCTTATGCCATTTGTTCCTAGTTACTTGTGTGAGAGTGGTTTTTCTGAACTTTTGTATGTAAAAAATAAATATAGATACAGAGTACGTGTTAAAGAGGACTTAAGAGGGAAGTTTAGCTCCATTGCTGCTGATATGGGTATTTTAATAAAAGACAAACAAGTTTCACACTAAAAATTGATTTTTGTTTATGTAAATCATTATTTGCTTTGTTTCTACTAATTGTTTAATTTTATTTGTTTTTAGACCTATGAGTAAAAATTAAAACTGTAATTTTCAATAATCGTTTTATTTTTTTCCCGTATTAAAACATCATTAATACTAAATACAAGTGCATTAATCGTAAAATATGAAGCTTTCTTGGAATTTAATTAAAATTGAACTAACCATTGGGCACTTTTCTGACATTAGTTATATGTTTCTAAAAAAATATAAAACTGCTGGTACGCCAAAAATTTCTAAAAATTTCAAGTGGTACGCAGTTACTAAAAGGTTGGGAACCCCCTGTCCTAGGCTCTAAATTGGAACGAAATGCACCGTTTCTCGAATGCTGTTCCTCGGAATTCCTGCACGTTTTAATTAAAAATTTATCTGGTATCAAAAATACGTTTACCATATTTGCATGGTAATGGTGATGGTAATTTTAGTTAACGTCGTACTAGAGCAACACAACGGACTATTGACGACGGTCCGGGATCAGTCCCTTAAGGGTAAGATGCGAGGACAACACCTCGTAATTTTGAACCACGGTCAGATGACGAAGCAACACATGAGCTGGCACCACATTCTCCAAACTTCCACGCCAACCCAACGTTAGGATTTTCGCCACGACAGTTTTAAGGTGCACCAGCCGCCTCTACACCATACGCTTACAAACATCCATTGCCGGACCCGGATTCGAACCAGGAACCTTCCGATCTAGAGGCTAACACCTTAACCACTATACCGGTTGATCGGCTCCATACTTGCATGACTTTTAGCAATGAAATACGATGACATCTCATGAATAAAGCTATCGCATCCTTTATCAGAGGAAGAGGCTTAGTTCTACAGAAAATGTACACAAAATACACTATGTCGGGGAGAAATTTCGTTTAAAGAATTTTTGTATCTACCCACATTCAAACATATTTGTCCAGACGTACTTCCACCTTTGCTCTATACATAGTAGCCCCATTTAAACCGTCGTACGTTTGTGGTATCATATCGAATATCACATAGTAACTGTGTTTATGATCTTAGTTATTCTTTCCTACCATTTAATCTACAGGTTTTACGACTCCACTTATAAACTTTCGTTGCATTTATATTTGATAGCTGCATTTCGTTTTTAGATGCTGGAATATTTAGTAATTTTTTTATTCAATAATGAAGGAGTTAGGTTTATTTTTATATCATTTTAATCCATGCATATGTAAAGAGAAGCAAAATTTGGCGTTGAATAGGATGTGGCAGCAGAAGACCGAAACGAGTGCCATTACTAACAACACGGCATCGGCCGCAGCGCCTCTGCTGAGCTCGTGAACATATATTATACTATAAAATTATGGAGCAATTTATGTACTTAAGGTTATAATCATGATTTTGTATAGTGGTCTGCGTCAAACAGAGTAACTCTGGAAGTCAATCAAAATTTAGTTGAAAACTTTAAATTTATCTACCACTACTTCTATATTAAAATATTGAACAAGTAAATAAGTATAATATTCTCATAAATAGTTTTTCTTTCTTTGATTAAGGTTTTTAAGTGTACTATGTTCTCCAAGTGTGGACATGGTATGGATTTTAAATAGGAGTTTTAAGGAAAGGTTGTCATTCCAATAATGTTTTGAATAAGTAATACACTGGTGAAATAAATTAAGAAAATTTGCATATTTCATCGAATCTTTTGAAAAGAACTGAACTGAATGTAAAACTACTGCTTCTAGACAAAAATGCAAATCTTGTGCGTCAAATACGTAAGCGTATACGTGTGTGTAGACGGAGCCAGTAAAGAAACAGGCTTTATAAGCGCGCGTAAGTTAAGACGCATTTCGTTCGCTTGCACACTTCCGCGAATTTCTTGGTGTTATTTTGCAGCAATCGGTTAATTTCAAATTGTAACAGTAAAAATGAGTAACCACCAACGTTTAGATGATGGAATGAGGTAGCGAATTTTGGGGAGGCTAGAAGCAGGCCAATCTCAAGTCCAAATTTGTAGAGAGTTCAATTTAACGCCCAGCGTCGTATTTAACTTATGGAAACAGTTCCTGGATACCGGATGAATCGAGAGAAAGCCTGGGCAAGGTCGTCCAGAGAAGATCGTCATTTGTCGATTAACCAAACGGAGGCCCAAACGAAAAAAATTTTTGAGCGTAATTTTGTTAATTGAGATCTGTCAACGTTATAATTAACTTTTATTTTATAAATTTTATTAGTAATCAGTATTTGAGTTTAGACAGCGAAATGTTGTGGTCATATTTGAGAATTTTTAAACTTCATTAAGAATTAGTCTTTATCAATATTTATCAAGTGTCGTGTTTCGAATTTCTCTACTTCAAAATGTAGGCAAATAGAAGCAATTCGAAAAGCTTGGTCATATTTTCGTTATTCTGAATTCTTTCAAGGATCGAATTTTGTTTACGTCTGCATTTGTGAGTTCCGTTATTGAAACTGTTTTGGAATCAAAATTGAATTACACATGACATTTACCAATCAAACACAAGAATCTAAGCACAAAAGACATCGCAAACTTCTGAGATCACAGGTTCAGTTCTGAAGAAAATGTGCAACAAGGGCATAATTTCATAAAAGGTAATTCGGTATCTATCTGCCTCGGATCGTTCACAACGTTTGCTTGGAATAAACAATACAAATGTTCCATTATAGAGGTTTGTCCAAATTAGACCTCTATTAGCGAAAAATTACCGTAATATGGTTGTACACTTCTATTAATTCTAATTACAACGCTCGACTGTTATTGTGGTCTGCCCAAACGATTCTTCAAAATTAGGTCTAGTCAATTGTTATGAAATAAAAATCCACCTATTAAAATAATTTTTTTTGCGTTTCGCCTCATCTATTTTTTTTAATCAAGTATTTCTGAATGTGTTCTGGTAAATAGCCTTGAGAACAATTTAGCTACCACTTTTAGAGCATTAAAATTTTTTTTAAATAAATATGACTGGTTGCACCTGAATGTCTTTTATGGAAATGTTCTTTTTAAGTGATTGCACTCTACGGAGTGTGAACATGGTGAAGAATTAAAATGAGGATAGGAAATTCGATTCATTTGAATCGATCTTGAGCAACAGCACTCGTTCACACCGGAAATACGCTTTAACTTTCTAGTAAATGCATCTGGGTCATTCCACGCAAAATGAGCAACTCGCTGTGGCTGACCCATCACCGATTAAAATGAAAATTAATTCTTAGATAGATATTAGATGTCCAAGATATATATATTTTATTTTTTATTGAATTTTAAAGTTCAAGGTCACACAAATTTAGATTTTTTTGCACTAATTGTAACGTGTTTGACACCCTATATTTCAAAGAGTTATGAACACAAATTAAAAATTTTTAAATTGTTACATTCTTCAGCAAAAGGTCTTTTAAAAAATGTCAGAATATAGTTTTATATCCGTCACTGCTCATTCGCAGGGATTAGCAAAAATAGAGATTTTGCCTGTTTGATACAAATTTCAAATTGCGCTAGTTCTGAATTTTTTTCAGAACTAGCTTCAGAACTTCTTTGTTCATCAAAATCACGTGAGAGTAGAGGGGGAAGGTCTAAGGTCGATTTTACAAGATAAAAGTTCTTTGTCAAAGATCTTTTATAAAATACTAACCACCGCCCGTACCCGTGGTATAAGTTATTATTCCGGTGTAAAATTTTCCGCAGACTTCAAATCCGTAAAAAATTTTAATCTCTCTTTAACAAATCTGCTTTTACGAAAAAGAACTAAACAATGCCTGCCAAAATGTTTTTTTTTTTTAGTTTTTGCTCTCCGCTGAAATCAAAGAAGACAGGAAATTTAATTTTTTTTTTTTTAACGCGAATGGCACAAAATGTAATCTGTTTAATTCACCGTGACGTCACAATCTCGTGCGAAAGTATAAAAGATAGACTCAATTTAAAAGTTATTTGTATAAAGAAAATCAAATTTTTAGGTCTGGATCCAAAGTAAAATTTTCCGCAGATTTCAAATCCGCTGAAATTTTTACTCCATCTTTAACGGTCTTGGACATACAAAAAAAAACTAATTGACTGCAGTTAAAAGGTTGTTTGTTTTTATCGTCTGGCTGGAAAATTATTCATCCGCGCAAAATCAAACGGAAATGAAAACAATAAATTTATAAACTGTGATACCTTCTATGCTGTAGCATTCAATAATGATTTCATTCTCAACAAATGTGAACATCTCGAATTTTTTCTGGAAAAAATATTTGGAAAAGATGTATCTACCACTATTTATAATATTAAATATTGTTTTAAGCATTAAAAAGTGTATCTCGCGTGAGAAGTTTTTAAACTGTTCTTTTGAAGTTGTTGCTCTCCACGGATTGTGATAACGGTATTTGTTGTAAAATAGTGATGGGATAATCGAATTCAATGATTGGGTTTATCTGAATATGATTTAGCAAAAAAGGTTCGTTTATCGAAAGTAGTACACATCAGCTTTCCTGTACACGCATCAGTTATGTCTCAGTGAATTTTGGCACAATGCCACGTTTTTTGGTTTAATGGGGAGACAGCAGTTCTTAAGAAATGTGCAGCAAGAGACGTGAGAGAGTTGCTGGAGAATGTATAACAGAAATTAGGGATGCGACATCGACAGCAAAACATCGATGTTGATAATACATCGCCCAAAAACCACCGATGTTTTCAAACATCGGTGTATTTAAACTCACCCCCCCCCCTCATTTCTTAAAACTGGTTTAGCAACTTCAAAAATTAATGTTAGCCTTGGGGGAGATTTAATTTGTCATTTGCCGTTTTTATTAATTAAAGGTAACACCTTTTTTTAACGGTCGAAGCAAGTTTAAAAAAATTAAAAAGAACGATTTACAAATATTTTATTTTCAAATTGAATAATATAAGAGAAAATAATATTTACAACATTTTGACATGGATTTTACTAACTATAAGAATAATTAGGTATAATTAGGTAGGTATAATAATAGGCTTATAAGAGTATAATTAGGTAGGTACAAACAATAATTATTATTAGTTAGTATTAATTATTTAAAAATTAATGGGGGGGGGGACACAGCAAACTTATTTTTATTTACTATAAATAAAAATATTAAGGCCTATAATTATTACAGGCCCCAAATTTTGTTATTTACAGTTTGTAAAAACAGAAATTTGGTAACATTCTCCACCTTAAGCCTACTTCTTATTATTTAACTAACTATCCCCCCAATTAGGGAAAAACTCTTTCTGATGCGACATCCTGTATGTCGCCATCAGAAAGACATACAAAAAACATAAAAAATGTTTACATAAAAAATCGATATTTTGAAAACATCGGCATCGATGTTGCATCCCTACTTTTCAGACCCTTCACCCTTGGCCACTTTGGACTAAAAGTATGTTCAATTTACTAATTATGAAAATTATGCTACTTGGTTATTTCTTTAAATTTTATAATGCTACATTTTTCATATAAAAAATAAACATCGACAAGTATAAACATCGATGTATCGAAAACATCGGCTCCTATACATCGATGTGTTTTTAATAAAACATCGCATCCCTTACACCAATCAGCAAACTTTCGCAGAGATCGAACAGAAGTCGGCGTGAGTGACCACGGAGCGCCGAAGGGCAGAAGGGAAGCGGTGGAATGTCTGCAACTTCCGGTGTAAACGCGGCTGAATGCGTGTGTACATTATGCTATTAAATCTGATTACACCTCTCGACTCTTCATGATCTTATTTGTGTTCTAGGTGTTGTGGTTTGCTCTCAAAAAGCTATTAAATTATGTCTTATGAACTGTCGTGAAATAAATCTGTGCTCGGATGGCAAAATGTTATAAGTCACGTTTTTAATTTTTCGTGACAGTAATTTTAAGATTCAAGATTCAAACATGTGGTTCTGTGGTTTTCGATTTATTGCAATTTTCCCACCTTTGTTTTCTCATAAACTGAAAGAAAAAGACTTACGACATTTTGCCACCTTCTAAACATTAACAAAAAAGAATCGATGATGGGACTTGTCTAATTTTTGGGAAAAATGATTTATAACATTTTGCCATCTGAGAACAGAAATAAGCCCTATTAAAAGAAATTATAACGTCTCGCCTCATCTATATTTTCGACAACAAGTATCTTTGAATGTGTTCTGAAAAAGACACTAGCGAAAGATTTATCTACCACTTTTTATAGTATTAAATATCTTTTAAATTAATGTGACTTATATCATGATTGTCTACTAAAAATAGTACGTTATTAAGTGGTTAAACTTCCCAGAGTGTGACCGCTGTGTAGATTTACAATAGTGATTTGTTTATCGAATAAATTCGACACATATCAAGTTTTTTTCTATCTAGTATTATGAGCCCTAGTCTAAAATCCGTCTCTTGCGTGTTTGGTCTCTGTATGTCTACCGCCAGCTTTTATTTTGTTTCAAATATCTGGTTTCTGTTTAAAATATTTAATAAATTGGTTTCCCTTTCCATCACACACAACACCACAGCATAGAGTTTGATTTAAAGCGGTATGTTAGTTAGAATAAAGGAATATTTTTGTGGAATTTTGACTTTATGGAAAGAAAGTTATTGTTAAAAGTATCCGAACTATACATAGATTTGAAATATCACAAATTCTTGGTCACAGTGACAGAAGGTCGGGGTGGCTTACTTTACGATTCGATTTACGATTTATAATGATAATGGATAACCTTTGCTTCGTAAGAGTATAGAAGTCATTCAATTTTAAAACTTCTTTTATCATAGCACGTGCCACATAACGGAATTCTCAAGAAAAAACCAATTCGCATTGAAAAACAAACTTAGTATTCATAATTCGCCCTTAAAATCGTTTTTTGCAGTAGTTACCTTAGTGTCTGTCACCTTTCGTCATTGTATACCTTTAGCAGCGGTTCGAAAAATGTGAACTGTATTACATGGATGCATGCACAGGATTTGTTTTCAAAGTTGGTTTTAGAAGTTATAAAAATGTTGAAAAGGCGTTACAAATTATTTGTTACTTGAATGATTTAGCATTTTTCTACGAAAGAGAAAAGTTATTTTTGGTCACTTTTAATCTATAGCTACTCAATTCAACTATATCACACCTTATTATTCATGCCGCACGAGAAACGTTTGCTTGAAAAAGCGCTCCGTGGCTGGAATAGTGAGGGAACAGCTGGTCTAGGTTCAATCCCGAAGAGAAAGAGCCTAGGGCAACATCTAATCATTTTGAAACACGGTCGGATGACGAGGTCAACACCTGAGCTGGTACTAAACTTCCACTCCAACTTGAGGACTTTAAATTTTAATGAAGTCGATTATATCTCTCTATATTGAAAAAAAGTTGCCGCCGACGTCGCAGGATTGAAAACTGTGTTGTTTAGCTCGATCTGTAGGCGGTTTCCCGAGAAAGTACTGATGAGGAAAAAACGAAATTAACATGGTTTGTTCTTTATCGTATTCCCTGGACATTTGTGAAGATTTTTTTCCAATACGGCTATTAGTTTCGGGTTTATTAAGTGTCAAAATTGAGAAAGCTAAATTTCTTACGCGAATGAGCAAAAGACGTACAAATTTTCAGTGTTCAGTCGTGATTTTTTTTAGAGTACCTCTTAATGTAAATTTTTGCAGCTCGTCGAGTTTTTTTAGAAATTTAAATTTGGTTCGTGATAATATTTTTTTGAAATTGCGGAAAAATCTGGACATTTTTGTAACTTTTTTTTAAAACTATTATATCTATATGTTATAACTATTAGTTTTTAAACTTTAAAACATCGCAGTATGTACTCTTTCTTACGGTACAATTATTTTTGAAATTGGTTAATAAATAAAGTCGATGCAATCAAAAGTTGGTGATACAAATTTGGTACTTTTTATTTTGCGGAGCATTCTTTACAGAACTGAAGGTTACATTTTATGACTAACGGGTTTGCCAGATATCAAATTATTTTACACGGTATTTACCAATCAAATACTAGAAGAATACTGTATTACTGTTGATGTTTGCAATATTGAGCATTTATTGTAAACATTGCTGCAAAGAAGCGCTTTGCAAGGATGTTGTAAATAAACAATATTATTCTGTTCGTGTCTCATTTTTTGTGTTCGCTTCCGACCATACATTCCAAAACGAAAAAAGTAAGCTTTGAACGAAAAATCTAGAAACAATAGGAACAAGAGCCAAATGTTTTGATTATCATTTATTTAGGTCTGAAACTTCGGATTGTTTCAGCCAAGTCTGTTCTTCATTCAGTGTCTCGAATTAGCGTTAAATACGCTGTCTTGTATGCAACTCCCGATTGTGTTTTAGAAATCGCGTTCCTGTTCTAAAATAATTATTAATAAGATTCTTTCTATAGAGCTATTTTTCCAGAGTATCTTGTGTTTATATAGATGTGTTAAACATATGTAATGTCTGCTGAAAAAAATTTACCTAGTGAATTCTGGTGATATATATCTCGTACTTGAAGAATTTGTATTGTCTCGCCCCTTTTTCATTCTAAAAAAATGTGAATATCTCGAATATTTTGTGGAAAAGATGTATCTACCACTATTTATAATATTAAATATTGTTTTAATTGTTAAAAAGTGTACCAATCTGAATAATGTGTTCTTAAATTCTTCCTTTTAAAGTTGTTGAGTGTGATAACGGTTTTGTTGTAAAATAGTGATGGGATAATCGAATCCTATGATTCGGTTTATCTGAATCTGAGATATCAAAAAAGGTACGTTTTTCGGAAGTAATTCACTTTAGTTTTCCGGCATACGCAGGAGTTATGTCTCGGTGAATTTTCGCACTATGCTACGTTTTTTGGTTGTATGGGAGTGGGGCAGTTCTGAAGAAATGTGCAGCAAGAGTACGTGAGAGAGTTGCTGGGGAATGTATAACACCAATTAGGGATGCGACATCGACAGCAAAAAATCGATGTTGATAATACATCGCCCAAAAACCACCGATGTTTTCAAACATCGGTGTATTTAAACTGAACACCCCTCCCCCCATTTCTTAAAACTGGTTTAGCAACTTCGTCTTGGGGGAGATTTAATTTGTCATTTGCCTTGTTTATTAATTGAAAGTAATACTTTTTTTTAACTGTCAAAGCAAGTTGAAAAAAATTAAAAAGAACGATTGACAAATCTTTTATTTTCAAATTGAATAATGTAAGAGAAAATAATATTTACAACATTTTGACATAGATTTTACTAACTATTAGTATACTTAGGTAGGTACAAAACAATAATTATTATTAGCTAGTATTGATTATTTATCAATTAATGGGGGGGGGGAACACAACAAACTTATTTTTTAATTACTGTAAATAAAAATATTGGGGCCTATAATTATTATCGGCTCCAAATTTTGTTATTTACAGTTTGTAAAATTAGAAATTTGTTAACATTCTCCACCTTAATCCTACTTCTTTTTTCACTAACTATCCCACCAGTTAGAGAAAAAACTTTTTCTGATGCTACATCCTGTATGTTGCCATCACTGACAAATTCTTAGTTCCATGGTTGTTATTCTTAATTTTCATTTTGGTGCTTTTTTCATTAAAAAATAAAACGTCGACAGTGTTAAAACATCGATGTTAAACAAACATCGGCTCCAATACATGCAAAAATGTTTACATAAAAAATCGATGTTTTGAAAAAATTGGTATCGGTGTTGCATCTCTACTTTTCAGACCCTTCACCCTTGGCCACTTTGCTCTAAAAGTATGTTCAATATACTAATTATGAAAATTATATTACTTGGTTACATAAAAATAATATTTTTTTTAATTTATAAAAAAAAAGCATCAACAAGCGTAAACATCGATGTTATAAAACGTCGGCTCCAATACACCGATGTTAAACACATCGAGCAACGATTCAAGATCAACATTCATGAGCAAAACTTACCCACAAAGTAACGAAAGTTTGGTTTTTGCACATTTTTATAAATTGTCCGTTTCTTTAAAATAAAAATGGTGTCTACCATTTTTTGCATAATTGTTCTTAAAGTTCGTTACTATCATTTATATAAACTATGAATTTTCTTGTTATTGCTATTTCTTTAATGGTGAGCTTTGAAAAACATCCTGTACCTTAACTTTTGGAAGGCAGTGTATATGGGCATACCGAAACCAGGCCATTTTGTGAATTAAAGTACCGGAAAATCAATTTCCACGTATATGTCCTACATCTTTGATATTTGATCAGGAAATATAAATAAATTTTCCTTAATAACTTCCTCAAATATTGTTCAGCAAAACCGAATGTTTTAAATTTTTTGAGGAAAACAAGTCTAATTTTTTCAAACACGAAAGTTTCTTAGATCTTCAAACTTCAAAGGTTTACTTTTCTAGTCCACTACATTTTCAGTATTACACATAACCTGGTTGAATAGGTACGTCACCAACATCATGAGTTGTGCAGAAAGATCTGAGTAGTTTTTGAGATGGGAGCTAACATTTAAATTCTCCAATTCCAACAAAAACTGAATGTTGCTTTTGCTTTGACGTAAACACTGCAAATAAATGTTGTTGAACGCATTTTTGGAATGAGACTTGAAGAATTGTAATAAATTTTTAATTCATTGAAAATAACGCAGTTACGCATCTTTTCTTAACAGTTTCGTTGCTTCGTTAAGCCACTTTTTGAGATATAAGATTTTTTTTTAATTGATCCTTTTTTTTACAATAAGTCATCGTTTTGTACTTGAACTCTTTTCAGTATCAAGTATTTAGATTCAACTAGTTAAATATATAATTCAGATGGGGTTATTATTTTCAAGACGCTTCGTTTTTGAACAGTAATATGTCAAATTCTAATTTGTTGGGGAAAAAAAATCATATTTGAAATTATTATACTACCATTATTATACTACATACTACTTGCCATCGCTAAAAGCTAAGGAATAAATATTTTGTACTAATAAAAATCCAATTTATACTGTCGGTATTCGTGATTTCTACGTGCTTCAGCTATCGATGTTCCCCCTCGCTTACAAAGTGAATTCTTGTGATGGAGGATACATAACTGAATTCATGTAAACGCAGTATTCAGTGGAATTCTCAGATTTGAATGTGGGAAGTGCCGTCTAACGACGAAAATGTTGACTAACTATTTATCTCCTCCATAAGAATATAATCTACTTGCAACTGCGTGGCTAGCCCGGCGTTGTCCGTGCCCGTGGTGTAAGGTATTAAATTGGCGTAAAATTTACCGCATATTTCAAATCCGTTGAAGATATATATTGAATTAAAAAATGATTTATTTAATGAAAATCATATTTTTAAGTATCAATCTAAACTGAAATTTTTACTCTATCTTTAACCGTCAAGGAGATAGAAAAAAGAACTTTGACTTCCGTTAAAAGATTTATCGTCTGGTTGGGAAATCAATCGCTCAAAATCAAAGCGGAAACAAAAAAAATAATAATTTTCTCCGCGTTTTGCGGATGAAAACAACTTTGCATGATTCCAAACCCTGACTGCAATACCGCAGGAGTAGAAAAAGTTCTCCGCGTTTGAAAAACCAATGGAGAATAAAACTATGAAATTCATTTTAAAATCTTCTAGCTTGAATTTTAAAATTCGCCGCTACCCAAAAATTGCCAATATATCGGACTACCTGTGTGCTACTCTCATTGTTGTAAGTGCCATAGAATCGTCAGGATTTTGCGGCCCCAAACAAACACTTATTTTTATAATAGTTAGAGATTGCAAATCTTATTCAAACCAGCCGGTTCCTTTAGGTTTTGTAAATTTTTGAAGACACTCGCTACAAAATATAAGAGAAAGGAATATACTTTTAGTATGTTCTCTCATTACACCATACAGCGTCAAGTAGTCAGTTACATCTATAAATCACTTCAAGGTGTTGAAAATTTTTCCAGAAAATGTCTTCATATCAATTACATTAAAAAAACCAAAACATTGGAATGCATTTTTGAACACTTAAAAATCGAAGCAATCAAAACAGCGGAATCATCCGTTCCGTTGGAAAATGATGGACACTGGCCCTTTTTCTACCAAGATACAGAAATGCAGTTTAAAGAACTTTAAAAAATCACGTCCAGACATCCTAGGCCAGGGATTCCCTACCGGTGGTACGTGTACCACTGGTGGTACGCAAGAATGATACGAGTGACCCAAATATTCAACGAAGTCGAATATCACATTGTAACTGTGTTTATGATCTTAGTTATTCTTTCTTACCAATTTAATCTACAGGTTTTACGACTCCACTTATAAACTTTCGTTACATTTATATTTGATAGCTACATTTCGTTTTTAGATGCTGGAATATTTAATATTTTTTTATTCAATAATGAAGGAGTTATGTTTATTTTTATATCATTTTAATCCATGCATTTTTGAAGAGGTCTGTGCCAAATGCGTAGTATCTGTTGAAAGTCTCCTCACAAGATGCTTGAAAATTTATTACAATCCACCAATATTTCTTATATAAAATATCTTTTATAAATTACAACTATCATCAATAACAGAGGAGTTTTTATAATATATTGCTTTATTCAAATGTTCGCAACCAGCAAAGTGTGTGAATATCATATTCAATTGATTATACACTGAAGTAGCAAGTAGCATGGGCAATATGCAAATAAACAGATGGCAGTAGCAACCTGAAAGAAATGTATAAATGCTGCAATGTCGAGGCTTTCATTTGTACTCAAGTGATTCATGTGAAAAGTGTTCTGATGTGATAATGGCCACACTACGAGAATTAAAAGAATATGAACGTGGTATTCTAATTGGAGCTAGACGCGTGGGCATTCCATTTCGGAAATTGTTAGGGATTTCAACATTCCTCTTGATTTACAATGTCAAGAGTGTGCCGAGAAAATATAATTTCAGGCATTACCTTTCACACCATAGAAAATGTAGTGTGGCCGATCGCGTCTTCTTAATGACAGAGTCCAGTTACGTGTGCGTAGAGTAGTAAGTGTAAACAGACAAGCAACACTACGCCAACTAACAGCAACAATCGATGTGGGACATACGACAGACGGGACCTTAAGGACAGTGAAGCGAAATTTGGCGTTGAATGGGACGTGGCAGCAGAAGACCGACTCGGAGTGCCATTACTAACAACACGGCATCGGCCGCAGCGCCTCTGCTGAACTCGTGAGCATATATTATACTGTAAAATTATGGAGCAATTTATGTACTGAAGGTCATAATCATGATTTTGTATAGTGGTCTGCGTCAAACCTGGAAGTCAATCCAGGACAAACTGGAAGTCAATCAAAATTTAATTGAAAACTTTAAATTTATCTACCACTACTTCTATATTAAAATATTGATAAAGTAAATAAATATAATATTCTCATAAATAGATTTTCTTTCTTTGTTTAAGGTTTTTAAGTGTACTATGTTCTCGAAATGTGAACATGGTATGAATTTTAAATAGGAGTTTTAAGGAAAGGTTGTCATTCCAATTATGTTTTGTATAAGCAATACACTGGTGAAATAAATTAGGAAAATTTGCACATTTCATCGAATTTTATGAAAAGAACTGAACTGAATGTAAAACCACTGCATCTAGACAAATATTCAAATCTTGTGCGTCAAATACGTAAGCGTATACGTGTGTGTAGACGGAGCTAGTAGAGAAACAGGCTTTATAATCGCGCGTAAGTTAAGACGCATTTCTTTCGCTAGCACACCTCGGCGAATTTCTTGGTGTTATTTTGCAGCACTCGGTTAGTTTCAAATTCTAATAGTAAAAATGAGTAACCACCAACGTTTAGATGGTGGAATGATGTGGCGAATTTTGGGGAGGCTAGAAGCAGGCCAATCTCAAGTCCAAATTTGTATAGAGTTCAATTTAACGCCCATTGCCGTGTTTAACTTAAGGAAACAGTTCCTGGATACCGGATCCATCGAGAGAAAGCCTGGGCAAAGTCGTCCAAGAGCCACGACGGCCAGAGAAGATCGCCATTTGTCGATAATAGCGAGGCGTAACAGGAGTGCTACAGCTTCTCAGCTCTCTCGTGACTTGTATGCAGCCACAGGAACCCGTGTATGAAGGGTAACTGTTTCCAAAAGACTTCATGAGAGATGGTTGTTCGCAAGAAGACTTGCTGTTTGCGTCCCGCTCACTTCTACGAACATGAGAATCTGTTTATCATGGTATATAGAGCATAGAGATTGGAGTATGGATCAATGGGCGACCGTTCTCTTCACTGATGAGTCCCGGTTCAGTCTAAACACTGATTCTCGCCGTACGTTCATATGGAGAGAACCAGGGACCCGCTACCTACCCTCCAATGTCCGCGAAGTCGACCATTATGGCGGAGGAGGTTTAATGGTCTGGGCAGGCATCATGTTGGATGGCCGCACACCTCTCCATATCTTTGAAAGAAGCAGTGTGCCTTGTGTGAGGTATAGGGATGAGGTCTTTGAGCCCTATGTTCGCCTTTTCAGGGGTGCAGCTGGCTCTGAGTTCATTTTTATGGACGATAAGGCGAGGCCACATAGAGCTCTTCTGATCGACGAATTTCTAAAGAGTGAGGATATTCGCCGGATGGATTGGCAAGCCAGATCTCCAGACCTTAACTCTATAGAGCATGTCTGGGACGCTCTGGGGAGGGCAATTGCGACTCGCAACCCCCCTCCGAGAACCATCCAGGGAATGAAAACAGCATTTCTGAACGCGTTTGACCAATTGCCTCAGGAAATGATAAACTGCCTTATTTCAAGTATGAAATCACTCTGCGAGACCTGTATATCTGTAAGAGGGAACCATACCCCCTGTTAATCCATTTTTTTGTTTTTGTATATTCTGCAACCGCTGTTTCATACCTTCCGACTCCAACGAGTGTTACGCACGATCATGCGTGTGTATTACTATTATTGAATGGTTATTTGGTTTGTATTGTATCAATGTATGTACATATCAAATTTCATTGAAATCGGTACAGTAATTCTAGAGATAATCGACCTGGTCTAGAAATTCTCTTAATTTCTTACACCAGTGTAAATCCAAATCTACTATATGACTATTGCAGAGTTATCCCTTCTCTATAGAATTCTTCACCATTTGACCAATCCGCATCAAATTGGGTACATTTATTTTTCAATACTACGGGTAACACAGTCTAAGTATTAACCCCCGATATTGTTTGTCCTAGATGTGCAAAGGGGCCTAAGGACAATTCGAAATCCCCATAGGAATAACATTGATAAAACGATGGTGGTAGCCTTCTCATTTTGTGTAACCATTACATAATGCTGAGAAAACAGTTTTTTTTTTTACAAAAAATATTTAAATTCTAATATATGATTAAATTGACACTTTATTTCTTATAATTTAATTTTAACTAACTAAAATGTTTTGTTAGTTATCATAAGAGCGTAATTTTGTTAATTGAAATCTGGCAACGTTATAATTAACTTTTATTTTATAAATTTTATTAGTAATCAGTATTTGAGTTAAGACAGCAAAATGTTGCGGTCATATTTGAGCATTTCTAAACTTCATTAAGAATTAGTCTTTATCAATATTTTTCAAATATCGTGTTTCGAATTTCTCTATTTCAAAATGTAGGCAAATAGAAGCAATTCGAAAACTTGGTCATATTTTCGTTATTCTGAATTATTTCAAGGATCGAATTTTGTTTACGTCTGCATTTGTGAGTTCCAGTTTTAGAACTGTTTTGGAATCAAAATTGAATTACACATGACACTTACCAATCAAACGCAAGAATCTAAGTACAAAAGACATCGGAAACTTCAAAGATCACAGGTTCAGTTCTGAAGAAAATGTGCAATAAGAACATAATTTCACTAAAGGAAATTCGGTATCTATCTGCCTCGGATCGTTCACAACCTTTGCTTGGAACAATACAAAAAGCTCCATTATTTATGTTTGTCCAAATTAGACCTCTATTAGCGAAAAATTACCGTAATATGGTATATATCTCTGAATGTGTTCTGGGAAATAGACTTAAGAACGATATACCTACCACTTTTAGAGCATTAAAAAAAATTTTAAATAAATATGACTGGTTGCACTATTACTTTTTATTTGTCAAAATTATTTTTTTTATTTTAAGTGATTGCACTCTACCAAGTGTGAACACTGTGTAGAATTAAAATGAGGTTAGGAAATTCGATTCATTTGGATCGATCTTGAGCAACAGCACTCGTTCACACGCTTTAACTTTCCGGTAAATGCAGCTCCAACTGTTGATTTACTTACTCCTATTGACAGAGGGAGGGTTTGCGATTCATAGCATTCTTTCATGGAAAGGAGGTTTGCCTCTTGTTTTTTTTAATCGCACTTTACTTTACGGTTTACTTTTTGAATATTACTTTATATTCCACGGAACGATAATAGTGCACTTCGAGTGTCTGTTTCGGAGAAAAGTTTTACTTTTAGCATTTAAAAGTAATAACCAAAGTTTGCGGATTAATTTAAGAAATTCATTTTCAAGATTATTTTTATAATAATCATTTTTCATTCATAACGATCTTAAAGCTGTATGATGACTGAGCTATTTGTTCGTTCTAATAGTTGGTTTGTTCATTTAAGATAATTTTTTACCAGATCGGAGATGTAAGCCATACACAAATACCTCCAGCACATATAAACCTATCGTTAGATACCAGATAGCGTCAACTAGACAGTTACATCTACAAAGTCACTTCAAGGTATTGCAAATTATCAAAGAAAAATGTCTTTCTTTCAATTACATTAAAAAAAAAAAAACATTGGAATGCATTTTTGAACACTTAAAAATTGAAGCTATCAAAACTGTGTAATCCTAGTTCCGTTGGATGATCTAGGTTTTTTTTTCCTACCATTTAATCTTTGCAGTTTTTACTGCTTCACTAATGAACTTTCGTTGTATTGATATTGGATACCTACATTTCATTTTTAGATGCTGGATTATTTTGAAATTCTTTATTCAATAATATAAAGTAATAGTTATGTTTATATCGTTGTAATCCATGCATATGTAAAGCGGTCTGCCCCAAAGGCACAGTACATCTGAAACTTTCCTCACCAGGTACTTGAAAATTTTAATTTAAACTACCACTATTTAAAATTTAATATATTTTTTATAAAAAACAACTAGCACCATTTCGTGTAACTTGAAATTGATAGTACAAAATCACTGTATTCATATGAGTGTGGTGAACATGAGAGTTACAAAATATCATTTTTGTATTGATCATACAATGAAGTGGCAAGTGCCATGGGATAGCTACATGCAAATATCCAGATGGCAGTAGCATCGCTTAAGAAATGTTTTAATGGTCAGTGCTTTATTATGTCTTTCATTTGTACTCAAGTGATTCATGTGAAAGGTTTTCTGTTGAGATTATGGCCACACTTTGAAAATTAATAGAATTTGAACGCGGAATACTAGATGGAGCTAGACACATGCAGTATCGCATTTCGGAAATTATTATGGAATTCAACATTCTTCTCTTTCCACAGTGTCAAAGAGTGTGCTGAGAACATATAATTTCTGGCATTATCACCCAACATGGACAACTTAGTGGCCGACCGCGTCTACTTAATGACCGAGACCAGTGACGTGTGTTTAGAGTAGTTAGTGCTAACAGACAAGAAACACTACGTCAAATAACAACAGCAATCAATGTGATTCATACGACAGACGTGTCTGTGAGGACAGTGCAGCGAAATAAGGCAGCTCAAGACGGAATCGAGTGCCGTTGCTAACAACACGCCATCAGCCGCAGTATCTCTTCTGGGCTCGTGAACATATCGGATGGATCCTTTGGTGACTGGAAAAACGTTGCTTGGTCAGATGAGTCACGATTCCAGGTGGTAAGAGCTGATAGGAGAGTTTGAGTGTGGCATAGACCCCACGAGGCCATGGACCCAAGTGGTCAACAAGGCACTGTGTAAGCTGGTGGTGGCTCGATAATGTTGTGTGCTGTGTTTACATGGCATGGAACGGGTCCTTTGGTCCAACCGTTTATTGGAAATGGTTATGTTGAGCTACTTGAAGACCATTCATGGACATCGTGTACCCAAACAACGATGGTATTTTCCAGGATGACACTGCGCCATGTCACCGGACCAAAATCGTTCTCGATTAGTTTGAGGAACATTCTGGGCAGTTCCAGCAAATGATTTGGCCTCCTAGATTGTCAGACATGAATCCCATCGAACATACGTAAATGAGACATGATGTAAAGGCCAGTGCGTGTACAAAATCCTATCAATGTCACGTCGAGTTGCAACACTTCGCAAACAGCAAAAAATAATCAACATCTTTCCTTCAAAAAAAGATCCATTTTGAAGGTTCTTTGAAGGTGAATGCAGGTTTTTTGAAGGTAGTTAGATATGTGCAGATTTTACGCAGAGGAAATGCAGAGGTTTTGAAGGAATGAAGTTTGAATTTAAAGTTTTGTTATCATAATAACTGCAGTTTTTATGATAAGAAAATAATGAAGATTTCCAACATTAAGAGATCCTCCTTGGTTTTTTTTAAAGAATTATATGCAGAATTTTTAATAGCTTTTAAAGTTTATCATACACATGTTTCCTAGAGCTATTTATTTATGTTCTGATAGTTTTTCAACTATTATGTTTAAATTAAAATTATACTTAAATCTTAAATATTTTCTTTAAAAAAAGTGAAATTTTACATAATAAAAAACAGCAATTTTTGCTGTTTATTTTATTTTTCAGTTCCACCAAAAAATGTAAACTTGGATTTTGATACTACTGGTCAACCTTCGATTAAAATCTATATTTCAACGCATATATTATACTAACCTATGCGTGGCTAGCCAGGCGTTGCCCGTGCCCGTGGTTTAAGGTATTGATCTGGTGTAAAATTTTCAGCAAATTTCAAATCCGTTGAAGATATATTCAACAACAAAAAAATTATTTAATTAAAGAAAAACATATTTTTAGGTATCAATCTAAACTGAAATTTTCCGCAGATTTAAAATCCGTTGAAATTTTTACTCTATATTTAACGGTCTGGGAGAAAGAAAAAAGAAGTGTGACTATAGTTAAAGATTTATCGTCTGGCTGGATAACCATTTCTCCGCGCAAAATCTAAGCGGAAACGAAAAAAAAAATTTCTCCGCGTGCAAAACAAAAGCGGAAACGTAAAAAATAATTGAACAAATTTTGCATGGTTCCAAGGTCACGTGGGTAGAAAAGTCTAGATTGTGGCTATTCTTCTTTCGTCCGTACGAAAAACCAGGTTGAAAATAAAACTATTAAATTCATTTAAAAATCTTCTAGATTGAATTTGAAAATTTTGCCGCGACCCAAAATTGCAAAAAATTTGGACTAGCTGTTTGCAAAATCTCATTGCTGTAAGTGTCATAGAATCATATGGATTTTAAGCCCGCAAAAAAACAGACACACTTTATTTTATTATTTTAGAGATTTCTCTAACACACTAAATATCTGAATTTAGTCTGTTATTTTAACTCCCAACAAAAGCAATCATTTGCATAATTCTTGGAATTATAAAATTAATCTGTAATGAATTTGTTGTATGAGATGTTAACATTGTCAGAATATTATCAATGCTAAATTCAAATGTGAAGACAGGAAATTCCTATCATATACCAATAATGTATGATAGGTTTTAAATTATGCAATATATCACCTGGTTCCTTATTTTGTAAAAGTGTATTATATCTCTCCAAACAAAATCAAACCATTTTCAATACATTTCCTAGTGAAAAAAAAAAGCATAATTACAAAACAGAGAAAAAGCCAGCATTAATTCACCATTCTTGACATGTCTCTCTTATGGCTTAATGGATAACACATTGGTCTCCAGATCCTATGGTCCTGGGTTCGAAGCTACGAAATTATTTTTTAATCAAAAATAATATGTTTTCTCACCTCACCACTAAATGGCGCTATCAGTCATTCACCATCATGGCAACCTGGCAATTTTATCCGAAATTCATGCAGGAAACCAGCAGGGTTTTTTTTGAATTATTTACGCATCTCCCATTGTTTTCAAAAGTATCAACATCAGAATGGATTCCATTCCGTTTTTTCGATTTAGCTACAGATACCTCTAAAGAGTGAAAGTTATTTTATGACGAAACTGTAGATATAGATACAAGATTCAGAAGTTTGAAAATCAAGTTTCAAGTAACTCTTGAAATCTGGCGAGGAAAATTCCTAAAATTTCTAGAAACAACTGTTCTTTAAATGTGAATAAATTGCAGTATTCATTACTGGATACCGGGAATTAAAGCAAATACATACGTTACAACAATGGACCGGACAGCAAGATGTGATGTTATAAGGCAGGGGTGGGCAATTATTTTGGCTCAGGGACCACCTCATGGGAGCGGAGGTAAGCCTAGGACCGCACCTTTTGAAATGATTGCATTCACAAGCTAACTTTGCATTCCAGATAAAGTATAAACTGTGCTATTAAAATCATGAAGTACAAAATAATGACATAATAATAATTGCATAAAATAATGTATAGTTTGAATCACGTATTAATAAAACTACTAGTTTAATACGGCAAATGTAACCTAACGCACTTCTCTACCATTTTTTTGATATCAGGAGTTGATTGCTTGTTGATATTCTCATTGTAGCATGCAAGTTAATATCCGTCAAAGAACACCTATACTTACTCTTGTTGATATTCAAACAAGAAAAACTTTGGTCACAAATATACGTAGAGCCAACTATTGAGAACATTTTCCCAGCAAATTCTTCTATCTCAATTATTCACCTTTTTCAAAGTGCATGTCACTTCCTTCAACTTTTTTCTCTCATTTACTGTTTACAATCATGAACTTTCTATTAATTCTGATGTGGAGGTTCGCAGTTTTCTGCAAGGTACTCCGTAATTGATACGTCCGTTCCGTATTCTGGTATGCAAGCTTTTTAACAGTGTGAACAGTTACAAAATAGAAATTGTAGCTGGTTTTCCAATATCCTTTTGAATAATCGTTGCACCCAAATAACAGATACGAACTGTTCTCACCATCTCTTAATTCTTCCAAAAGGTTATGATGCATGTTGTTTCTTGATTAATCGTGCTCAGTAAAACAATTAGTTCTTTACGCATGAAAGTCCAGAACATTTAAATTGGTCCACGATCAAGAGAATCTGAACCTGCTGAATAATTGATTGTTCCTGTCAGTTGGGGCTTTTAATTTGTGCGTCTGGCGCCTTTTTCCTTTTCAATTGCAACTTTCCACATAACGTTAGATTCCCTATCGTCGCTAATAGCCCGTACTGTTCGCTATTGTGGTCTCAAATAACTACCTACCACTCTACACATCTAAATAAACTTAGTGGAGTGGTTATTATTTACGCAGCCGAAACATGCCAAAAACAATTTCATCTCATTATCATCATTAATGCATATACACTACCCTAAAATAATGGACCAGACAATGGGATGATACAAATTCCTAGAAGTGTTCCTACAATGATTCAATTTGGGACAACCTCAAAAACAATTATAGACTAATTGATAAAATTTCAGGGTATCGTGAAGGTCTTTATATTAGTTTTATGTCCCCATCTGTTAAAAAATAATTATTTTATGATCTTGTAAATGACTTATCTCATTTTTTGGACATGAAGCTTTTCAGATTGACTGTTTGGTGTAAAACAAGATTACTCTGTGAGTTCTTCATAGGTTCAAGGAATCCATCTGGACAAACGCACAAAATATTCAAACCCAATTAAACTGACTTTGTAGCTGCGCTCCTGATTTTCAAGTTCGAAACATTATAATCTATGTTCTTTAACTTCTGTTTAGTAGATTTTTGAACATGATTTTAATTTCTATGATTTCAATAAAATATCCCTATAAATTACATGGACAAATTTTACTTTACTATTCTGTTCCGAAGAAATGTGCATCAAAAGAACGTGAGAGAGTAGCGAGGGAAGGTCTAATGCGGATTTTTTCACGTTTAATAAAAATATTACTATATTACACTCCGCAAACCAACACCACGGGCAACGCTGTGATGTAAGGTATTAAGCTGGTGTAAAATTTTCCGCAGATTTCAAATCCATTGAAGATGTATTCAATTAAAAATTATTTATATAAAAAAAATCATATATTCATAATTCAATAAAAGATTTTTAACTTTACACTTGAGAAATCCAAAACTTACTAAAACATACATTTTTCGTATAGGAATGTATGATCGGAAGTGACGCGTGGAGGCATGTACACAAAAATGAAACATGAACAGAAAAACATTGTTTATTTACAACATCTTTGCAAAGTACTTACAGCAATGTTTACAACGCTCGAAATTGCGACCACCAACAGCAATACATTCTTGGTAACGTCGATGAAGTGATTGGCGAACAGTTCCAAAGATGCCAGGTATTTCGCGGACGCTTGCATCCATAATGGAGAGTCGAGCAACGAGGTCCTCAATTGTGTCAACTCTAGTCCCGTAACCTATGGTCTTCAGACGTCCCCTAAGGAAGTAAATGGATGTTCGATTACGATTACAACTCGAACGAACGATTACTACTGCTCGATAAATCTGGCCATCGGACTGTTCCACTACGCCCCGCTAAACTGACATCCGGGTAATTTCGGACAACCTCGTTGAAATGCTGAACACCATCATGCCGAAACCACATGTTGATTACGAACGACAGCCGGAACATCATGCAGCAATTCTGGTAAAACCTCTTCCAGAAAAATACGATAATGTGAGCCATTGAGTCACATTGGTCGGAGATATGGGTCTATGAGGAAATTGTTCACAACACCCGCTAAAACATTCACAGAGAAGCGTGTTTGGAATGCATGTGGACGTGTAACGTGTGGAATTTCTGTTGCGCACACATGAGTAGTGTGCACATTGATAAAACCTTCCTGTGTAGAAGTAGCCGCGTCGCAAAGAAGCAGGTGAAACACGGATGACCACGCTCAGTACTGCCCTCTACCCACAGCATTGCCAGCCAATCACAGCTGTCGAGTTTGTATTACTGTTGGTTTTCGCAATTTTGAGCATTTATTGTAAACATTGCTGCAAAGAAGCACTTTGCAAGGATGTTGTAAATAAACAATGTTTTTCTTTACGTCTCATTTTTTGTGTTCGCGTCACTTCCGACCATACATACCAAAACGAAAAAGTAAGCTTTGAACGAAAAATCTAGAAACGATAGGAACAAGAGCGAAATACTTTTATTTTTATTTAGGACTGAAACTAAGGATTGTTTTAGCCAAGTCTGTTCTTCATTCAGTGTCTCGATTTAGCGTTAAATACGCTGTCTTGTATGCAAGAATGTATGCAACTCCCGATTGTGAATCAAAAATCTCGTTACTGTTCTGAAAGATTGCTTCATCAAATTTTTTCTAAAGGGCTATTTTTAAAGGGTATATTGTGTTTATTTAGATGTGTTCAATATATGTAATGTCTGCTGAAAAAAATATGCCTTGTTAATTCATCTAGTGATATCAATCGCGTATTTGAAGGATTTGTATTGCCTCGCCTCTTTTTCATTTTCAACAAGTGTGAATAACTCGAATGTTTTCTGGATAAAATGTTTGGAAAAGATGTATCTACCACTATTTATGATATTGACTACTTTTTAAATAATTAAAAAGTGAAATAGTGCTTACATAAAGGCTTCTATTCCTTCCTTTTAAATTGATTGCATTCCACGGAGTGTGAACACGGCTTTGAGAAAAATAGTTAAGGGATAGTTGGGTTTTTCTAATGATCGGATTTATCTGAAACTGATTTATCAAAAAATTTCGTTTTCCGGAAATGATTCACCATATTTCGTCTACACGCAGCGCCGTCTTGGTAAGTTTTCGCACTATGCTACGTTCTTTGGTTAAATAAGGGGGGGAGGTCTCAAAAAAAGTTCATCAAAAGCACGTGAGAGAGTAGCGCAGGAAGGTCTAAGGTCGATTTTACAAGATAAAAGTTCTTTGTCAAAGATCTTTTATAAAATACTAACCACCGCCCGTGCCCGTGGTATAAGGTATTATTCAGGTGTAAAATTTTCCGCACACTTCAAATCCGTAAAAATGTTAATCTCTCTTTAACAAATCTGCTTTTACGAAAAAAGAACTAACAATGCCTGCCAAAATGTTTTTTATTTTTTGCTCTCCACTGAAATCGAAGAAGGCAAGAAATGTAATCTTTATTTTTGGAAAGGGAAAGTTACCGTGACGTCACAATCTCGTGCGAAAATATAAAACATGGACTCAATTTAAATGTTATTTGTATAAAGAAAATCAAATTTTTAGGTCTGGATCCAAAGTGAAATTTTCCGCAGATTTCAAATCCGCTGAAATTTTTACTCCATCTTTAACGGTCTTGGACATACAAAAAAAAACTAATTGACTGCAGTTAAAAGGTTGTTTGTTTTTATCGTCTGGCTGGAAAATTATTCATCCGCGCAAAATTAAAACGGAAATGAAAACAATAAATTTATAAACTGTGATATCTTCTATGGTGTAGCATTCAATAATGATTTAATTTCTTTAAAATCATTAAAAAATAATCTTGATGGAATTTTAAAATTCGCCTTGACCCAAAAATTGCAAAATATTCGGACTACCTGTGTGCCAAATCTTATTGCTATAAGTGCCATAGAATCGTCGGGATTTTGCGGCTGGAAACAGATAATCAGACAGACAAACACTTCCTTTTATAACAGTAAAGTTTGACGACGAAATAGGATAGTGTCATGGTCAACTTTGATAAAAGACCCGCTTCGTCAAAGTTTCTTTTATCAAAGTTAGCCTCCTCATCCAATATGTGATAAAATATTTATGTTTATGCACTCGTTTGTTGATGTTGAAGGTAGTGGCTCATTACCGACCGCTATGGGTTGAACTTGTTGGATTTTCAGAATTTGTGTTCTTATTCAGAACTTTTCGTATCAAATATTCTTTGACTGACCGTATTATTGGACTAGAAGATCTGTCATTATCACATTCCGATTTATTTGTATGTGTGAACTTTAGATTGATAATTTTCTTTTCCGTGAATTGTTCTCTGTTGAAGTTGTGGTCTCTTCTGCATTTGGTAAACCGATCAGGTTGTTAAATGGTTATGTTTTGTGTTTGTAATCATTTTAATTTCGCACTCTGTAATTTAAATAGTATGGATTTATTCCGTTTGCAATACACGAATTACGAACAGTTCTCCATCACATTCGATTATAAAATGTTTTTGTCATCAGATATACTATTTGAGTCGAACTGAGCGGTGGAGGTACTTGGCGCTATCGTGTCGCAAATTTATTCACCTTGAATGTGAAAACATTGCTGGAAAGAAGCACTTTGCAAGGATGTTGTAAACAAACAATGTTTTTCTGTTCATGTCTCATTTTTTGTGTTCGCGTCACTTCCGACCATACATTCCAAAACGAAAAAAAGTAAGCTTTGAACGAAAAATCTAGAAAATCTAGAAACGATAGGAACAAGAGCGAAATACTTTTATTTTTATTTAAGACTGAAACTAAGGATTGTTTCAGACAAGTCTGTTCTTCATTCAGTGTCTCGATTTAGCTTTAAATACGCTGTCTTGTATGCAACTCCCGACTGTGTATCAGAAATCGCGTTCCTATTCTAAAAGAATGCTTAATAAAAAATTTTCTATAGAGCTATTTTTCCAGAGTATCTTGTGTTTATTTAGATGTGTGTGTTCCAATGTAATGTCTGAAGAAAAAAAAATTGCCTAGTGAATTCTTCTGGTGATATAAATCTCTTATTTGAAGGATTTGTATTGTCTCGTCTCTTTTTCATTCTCAACAAGTGTGAACATCTCGAATTTTTTCTGGAAAAAATATTTGGAAATGATGTATCTACCACTATTTATAATGTTAAATATTGTTTTAAGTATTAAAAAGTGTATCTCACGTGTGTGTATCACTAGTGTTTTTAACTGTTCCTTTTGAAGTTGTTGCTCTCCACGGAGTGCGATAACATTTTTTGTTGTAAAATAGTGATGAGTGTTGAAAAAAGGATCGTTTGTCGAAAGTAGTTCACATCAGCTTTCCTGTACACGCAGCAGTTATGTCTCAGTGAATTTTGGCACTATGCCACGTTTTTTGGTTTAATGGGGGGGAGAGCAGTTCTGAAGAAATGTGCAGCAAGAGTGCGTGAGAGAGTTGCTGGGGAATGCATAACAACAATTGGGGATGCGACATCGACAGCAAAACATCGATGTTGATAATACATCGCCCAAAAACCACCGATGTTTTCAAACATCGGTGTATTTAAACTCACCCCCCCCCATTTCTAAAAACTGGTTTAGCAACTTCAAAAACTAATGTTCGCCTTGGGGGAGATTTAATTTGTCATTTGCCTTGTTTATTAATTAAAAGTTACACTTTGTTTTAACTGTCAAAGCAAGTTAAAAAAATTAAAAAGAACGATTAACAAATCTTTTATTTTCAAATTGAATAATATAAGAGAAAATAATATTTACAACATTTTGACATAGATTTTACTACCTATTAGTATACTTAGGTTTTATTAGGTAGGTATAATAATAGGCTTATAAGTATAATTAGGTAGGTACAAAAAAATAATTATCATAGTTAGTATTAATTATTTATAAGTTAATGGGGGGGGGAGACACAGCATACTTATTTTTTATTTACTATAAATAAAAATACTAGGGCCTATAATTATTACAGGCCCCAAATTTTGTTATTTACAGTTTGTAAAAACAGAAATTTGGTAACATTCTCCACCTTAAGCCTACTTCTTATTTCACTAACTATCCCCCCAGTTAGGGAAAAAACTCATTCTGATGCGACATCCTGTATGTCGCCATCACTGACAAATTCTAAGTTCCACGGTTGTTATTCTTAACTTTTATTATGGTGCTTTTTACATTCAAAAGTAAAACATCGACAATGTTAAAACATCGATGTTAAGCAGACATAGGCTCCAATACATGCAACAATGTTTACATAAAAAATCAATGTTTTGAAAACATCGGCATCGATGTCGCATCCCTACTTTTCAGACCCTTCACCCTTGGCCACTTTGGACTAAAAGTATGTTCAATTTACTAACTATGAAAATTATGCTACTTGGTTATTTTTTTTTTAAACTTTTAATGCTACATTTTTTATATAAAAAATAAAAATCAACAAGTATAAACATCGATGTTAAGAAAACATCGGCTCCTATACATCGATGTTTTTTCAATAAAACATCGCATCCCTACACCAATCAGCAAACTTTCGTAGAGATCGAACAGATATCGGCGTGAGTGACCACGGAGCGCCGAAGGGCAGAAGGGAAGCGGTGGAATGTCTGCAACTTCTGGTGTAAACGCGGCTGAATGCGTGTGTACATTATGCTATTAAATCTGATTACACCTCTCGACTATTCATGATCTTATTTGTGTTCTAGGTGTTGTGGTTTGCTCTCAAAAAGCTATTAAATTATGCCTTTGAACTGTCGTGAAATAAATCTGTGCTCAGATGGCATAATGTTATAAGTCACGGTTTTAATTTTTCGTGACAGTAATTTTAAGATTCAAGATTCAAACATGTGGTTCTGTGGTTTTCGATTTATTGCAATTTTCCCACCTTTGTTTTCTCATAAACTGAAAGAAAAAGACTTACGATATTTTGCCACCTTCTAAACATTAACAAAAAAGAATCGATGATGGGACTTGTCTAATTTTTGGGAAAAGTGATTTATAACATTTTGCCATCTGAGAACAGAAATAAGCCCTATTAAAAGAAATTATAACGTCTCGCCTCATCTATATTTTCGACAACAAGTATCTTTGAATGTGTTCTGAAAAAGACACTAGCGAAAGATTTATCTACCACTTTTTATAGTATTAAATATCTTTTAAATGAATGTGACTTATATCATGATTGTCGACTAAAAATAGTACGTTATTAAGTGGTTAAACTTCCCGGAGTGTGACCGCTGTGTAGATTTACAATAGTGATTTGTTCTATCTAGTATTATGAGCCCTAGTCTAAAATCCGTCTCTTGCGTGTTTGGTCTCTGTCTGTATGTCTACCGCCATTTTTAATTTTGTTTCAAATATCTGGTTTCTGTTTAAAATATTTAATAAATTGGTTTCCCTTTTTCCATCACACACAACACCACAGCATAAAGCGGTATGTAAGTTAGAATAAAGGAATATTTTTGTGGAATTTTGACTTTATGGAAAGAAAGTTATTGTTAAAAGTATCCGAACTATACATAGATTTGAAATATCACAGATTCTTGGTCACAGTGACAGAAGGTCGGGGTGGCTTACTTTACGATTCGATTTACGATTAATAATGATAATGGATAACCTTTGCTTCGTAAGAGTATAGATGTCATTCAATTTTAAAACTTCTTTTATCATAGCACGTGCCACAAAAAGGGAATTCTCAAGAAAAAACCAATTCGCATTTAAAAACAAACTTAGTGTTCATAATTCGCCCTTAAAATCGTTTTTTTGCAGTAGTTACCTTAGTGTCTGTCACCTTTCGTCATTTTGTACCTTTAGCAGCGGTGCGAAAAATGTGAAATGTATTACATGGATGCATAAACAGGATTTGTTTTCAAAATTGGTTTTAGAAGTTATAAAAATGTTGAAAAGGCGTTACAAATTATTTTTCACTTGAATGATTTAGCATTTTTCTACGAAAGAGAAAGGTTATTTTTTGGTCACTTTCAATCTATAGCTACTCAATTCAACTATATCACACCTTATTATTCATATTGTGTAAGATGCCTAAAAGAACATAGGCAGCTAGAGCTACACATTTCTTGGGCCTACACGAGAAACGTTTGCTTGAAAAAGCGCTCCGTGGCTGGAATAGGGTGGGAATAGCTTGTCTAGGTTCAATCCCGAAGAGAAAGAGCCTAGGGCAACATCTAATCATTTTGAAACACGGTCGGATGACGAGGTCAACACCTGAGCTGTTACTAAACATCCACGCCAACTTCAGGAGTTTAAATTTTAATGAAGTCGATTATATAATTTAAAAAAACATTTGTACTGTCAAAGACTGTCGAGGTCTCGTAGTAATGTATTTTCTTTATGGGCTGGAGAAAATTAACAAGTTCTTTTATTTTCATAAGTAACTCTTGAAATAGAATGTTGATTCAAAATGATTATGTCGTGGAACAAAGTCTCTCGGAACAATACAGATTAGAAGGGAGAGGGACAAGATTGTGTTTCGAATTTCATTTCATAAAATCTTCAGTGTTATGGTAGGCTTTGCAATGCTCTGGGATAATTTGATAGATGAGATTTACTGGCATTTATAAGATGCTTGTCCGATCTATCATTGGTAATTCGGGACAAAACACCAAAATAGTTTGTATTTTTGTTCTCGCTGTACGAATATTTCTGTCTTCAACATCTCTGAAATAAAGGAGATACAAAAATATATGAGAAAGGGACGTAATTTAAAAGGATTCGGTATTGTTTTAAATTAAACCTTATTTAAGTTTCTGGAACGCAGATCCTCTGAATTCATTCCCTACTCACCTACATGTTCTCTTGTTACACCAGATGGCGCTGACAACTATAGGCTAAAGACAATTTTACATTCCTCAAACTGTCCAAATGCAATTAATGTTTATGGACATAATTTTTTTCTTTCTAAAACTCAGCTTAAGTACGTAAATTTTCTTGCTACATGAAAGGCTATGATAGAAAGAAAACTTACGCAAGTATGTCAAAGAAGTTAAATATTTCTTAAAATTTAAGTATGATAAAAGCTATTGAAATGTATTGTTTAAAATAACTGATTATCTTCTGCCAATACATTATGAATTAAACAAAGCATTGAAACACATATTTTATACCTTTCGTTAAATAAGAAAGCCATAAAAATAACTAAATCATCTGCAGCTATGAACTTGCGAAATAAACAGCCCTTTTTCAACCAAGGTAAAGAAATACGATTTAAAAAATTAAAACAAAACATATATCCAAATATACTTTGACAACAGTTATTTGTTTTTAGTTCCAGAAATATTTAACACTTTTTGAGTAAAAATTTGGTTTTATCGCGTGCACAAAAAGAATCATTAAAATTATTTTTAGTGGACCTAAACATTGCCTTTAAGTTTCTTTAAGCTGGTCATTTCAATTCCCATAAAAGATTTAAAAAAACTTTCTGTTTATAGAAAATTACTGAAAATAAAATTAAATTTTACACGTGGTATTTACCAATCAAATACTCCAAGATTATATCCGTAGTAAATATATCGCCATCTTTAGAGAGAATAGATTCAGTTCTGAAGAAAATGCTACAAGAGCTAGTGATGATCTGAGTAAATTTTCATTTGAAAACTTTTGATGTTAGTTCATCCACGATCGTTCACAACCTTTCCGCGGAAAAAGCAATACACTTGCACTATTATTTACATCTGTTATCTGTAGGGATTAGACCTCAAAGCGAAAAATTAGCGTATGATGTGTTCATTATTCTGTCAAATATAATTCCAACTTTTGAGTGTTCATGATCTTATTTACTACAGTTAATGTCACATTTTATCTTTGCAGTTTTTATTACTTTTATTTGCGTAGCTTGTTTGATTTCGGACAGTACGATACAAAAAATTCCATTATCAGCTTTCCCGACACTGATATATCGCACCCCGGAAAAAAAAGTGACACAAGTCAAAAAATAAAAATTGTGATGTTATGTCATTGAAAAATATGTATGAGGTGCCCCAAGCGCGTGTTATATTACTATTCTATAGAACATAATAGAAGGTACCGCCATAATTACTTACCTAAAATTTAAAAGAAGCTTGTACTATTTTTGGATTATTCTTCATCGAGGTGGTTCAGTGATTTTAAGATGCATGGGCAATAAATAATTTGAGCAGGAACAGGTTTAATATTCTAGTATTTAATGAGTACTATAATTACATATTTACAAACGAACAATTAGGTAAAAGTAAGGGGACATCCCCTAAATTCAGCACGAAGCTGATCGTTATCCAATCAATCATACAATTTCTGAAACTCAAATCGTTCTGAAGATTTCAGATAAAAGGAGACAACAAGCAGCGCCATCTGCGCGTTTTGATTGGTTGCTCATGTTTCACAACACTCCCCACCTGGACTCTATTAAGAGTACACAATTATACAGTTTTAACCATATTTCAAAACATTGCAATACTTGAATTTGAAGTCAAATTACAATACAAAATTCAAATTAACAGTTGCAAACTTAATTAAATCACAATTAGAATAAACTGAAATAAAAAAAGGTAAACATAAACACTTCAACAATTCAAAGTAAACGAAAGAATTATATATACCATTTAGATTTTACTATTAAAAATAATTCAATTCTAGAAACTTAATTCGTTCAAATAAATTCCAGACATTTTTACATTCAAACTAAATATGTAAGTATATTCAACTGTGAAGAGACAATACAGATAATTGGAAAAATTAATAGTATTAAATGTCAATAATGTTTTTGACACTAATAATAAAATATGAATATATGTGTGTAACATAAAGAAAAGCAATCACATGATATTTGTTTAAGACATTTTGAATCCAAAAACGTGTTATACGTAATTAATTATACAATATTTTCAATTTCTAAAGGATACAGCAGTTGAACTGGTTTCCGGAATAGTCCTTTAGCAGTTTTTACAACACAAGCACGAATGAGTTTATCTCTGCCATGTATTACTTCCTTCACAATTCCCATATCCCATAACAATTTTGATTTATTAGTCCCATCTACTAAAACAACATCCCCAATTTGGAGATTTCTATGCCGTTCAGGTGTTAGGAAATGATGGGCAGAATTGAGGTGAAGCAAATACTGTTCCTTCCACTTAAGCCATAACTGTTTTAACAGTCTGGTTTGGTACATCTTTCTCTTGATCAATATGTCCTTGTTAGAAAGTTTGTTCTCCAGTTCAGCAAAGTGAAGAGGATAGCTGAAATCATTCCTTCCGAATTGAAGAAAGTGAACAGGTGCAAGTGGCTCTGGATCGCCGAAATCACTTGTGGTGTAAGTCAGCGGACGCATATTCACGACGGCTTCAATTTCACTCAAGATGGTTGTTAGTTCTTCAAATGTGAGGAGGGCTTTTCCTAGGATTTTTCGTAGTGGATCCTTGACGCTTTTCACTAAACGTTCGTAAAATCCTCCCCACCATGGAGCGTGTTCAATAATATTTTTCCAGGTTATTCCTTTGTTTGAGATGAAATCCTGTAGATCTTGATCCTTTAAAATACTTGCTAAACGTTGTAATTCTTTGTCAGCTGCCTTGAAACTCTTTGCATTGTCGGAATAGACAATTTTGCAAGTTCCACGTCTCGAAAGAAATCTCCGAAAAGCTAGAAGGAAGGATTTAGTAGACATATCTGTCACTAATTCTAAGTGGATAGCACGAGTAACAGCACATGTGAAGAGTGCAATGTATGCCTTTGAAGAGTCATTTTTATCAGTTCTAACGAAGACAGGTCCCGCGAAATCTACTCCGATTATGTTAAACGGAGGTGCTTCAGAAATTCTATCTCTAGGAAGTTGTCCTGTCAATTGCCTTGCTGGTCTTAACATATATTTTTTACAAATTAAGCATTTGTTGATGGTTCTTTTTACTAACTGTCTTCCCTTTGGTATCCAAAATTCTCTTCTTATCTGCGTGAGTGTCAGCGACACTCCGCTGTGCATCACTCTTTCGTGTTCTCTCTTTATCAACAGTTCAGTGAATAATTCATTCTTCGGTAGAAGAACAGGATTGATCTCGTTGGGGTTGAAGTCGGCTTGATTGAGTCTGCTTCCAATTCGCAATAAGTTTTCTTCATCTAGATATGGACACAAACTGTAAATTTTAGATTTCTTTCCAATCTGGGATTTCTCTTTCAATGCCTTTATTTCATCTCCGTAATTCTTCTTTTGCACTTCTCTAACAAGATGCATTTCGGCTTCTCGTAATTCCTCAGCAGATAAACAGCCTTCTCGTTTGTTGGAACTTCTCAAGCTATGTATAAACCTTTTGATCCAGGCTACTATTCGGATGATCTTCCGAAGAGAACTGAAGGTTTCAATCTTTATAAGTGGCTCATTTGGAGCGGATGTGCAAAACTTCTGAGAAATGTTCATCTTTTTCTGTCTGGTTTCTGATTTTCTTAAGTTATCGTCTATTTCTGTTGCTTCTCTGGGCCATACATCGCTTTCTTGTGTCAACCAGGGAGGACCAAACCACCACAAACTGTCAATTTTCAGATCAGTAATAGATCGTCCTCTAGTCAGTCGGTCTGCAGGATTGTCACGCCCTGGACAATGTCGCCAGTCCATTGGATCAGTCAAACTTTGGATTTCGGACACTCGGTTGCTCACGAAGGGTTTCCAAGAATTCGAAGAGCTTTGAATCCAATGTAACACAATGTTTGAATCAGTCCACAAAAAAAGTTTCATGAAGCTTATCTTGAGAACGGACGTAACATGACTTGCAAGTCTTGCTCCTATAATTGCGCCCATGAGTTCCAATCTTGGTAAGCTTAAACGTTTAATGGGAGCTAATCTGTTCTTTGAAGCAACCAAGACAGTTTTAATTTTGCCGTCGTCAGTAGCGAATCTTAGGTAAATTACTGCACCGTAAGCCTTTTCACTTGAGTCAGTAAAACAGTGTAACTCTACCCTGTTTGGAAATTCATCCATCAAGTCACAAAAGTAATATCTAGGCACTTCTACAGTACTAAGGTATGGAAGTTGTTCACACCAAATGTCCCAATCTTTTTGCAAATCTTGTGGTAAATTTTGATCCCAATCGATGCCACGTTCCCATAATGACTGGAAAATAATTTTTATACGGACTGTAAATGGTGACAAGAATCCCAATGGATCAAAAATTCTACCAGATGTCTGAATAACAGTTCTTTTCGTCTTTTCCTGACATCTCACAAATTCACAAAGATTTTGATTATCTATTTTAAAGGTGTCATTTTCTGTGTTCCAAATTAATCCTAAGATTTTAAATGGAGTGGTGTCAGATGACAAATCAGGAGAGACATCAAATTTTAAAATCTTTAAATGTTCCTTCAAACCAGAAGAATTACTCTGCCATTTACGTAGGGACATATTGGCCTTGAGGAAAATATCTCTGGACTCGGTTGATAGTTTCAAAGCCTTTTCAACATTGGACGCACCTGTCAACAAGTCATCTACATACATTGAAGAATTAATCACAGAACAGGTGTCTGGGAACTCGTTCTCAAACCTCTTAAGATGATGCTTAATAACAGCTCCTAACAAAAAAGGACTTGAAGTCACACCAAATAGTACTCGCGTCATTCTAAGGATTTTGGGTTTTTCTGGAAAGTCATGATCTTGTGGAAGTTCATCTACCCACAAGAAACGTGTCACATCTCTGTCAACTTCAGCGAGACTTATCTGTAAGAAAGCCTTTTCTATATCGGCCACTACTGCGATCTTATGATTTCGGAATTGTAAAAGCAAATCGAACAAGTCAGAGTTCAAATTTGGACCTGGAACTAGAATGTCATTTAAGGATGGCTCACAAGGCGCGTGGCACGAGGCATCAAACACGATTCGCAAATTCCTTTTATCTTTCCGAATTACAGGATGATGGGGTAAATAGTATGTTAAATTGCCGTTTGTTGAATTTATTTCTTGACGTTTGACCTCCTCTACAATTCCTAAAGTAATGTATTCCTGAATGATCGCTCTGTATTCTTCAAACAGTGTAGGGTTATTTCGAAATCTTTTTATTAAGCTGTCGAATCTCTTTTTTGCGGTTTCGTAATTGTTTGGAAGATTAAATGTTTCAAATTTTGTAGGCAACTTGGTTTCATACCGATTATTTTTAAATTGAATGTTTTCCTCAAAATCTTCCAGCATTTGTTTATCGCATAATTTTCTATCAGATGGCTCGTCTTTAATTCCCAATGACTCAAGTTCGAAAAACTTCTGAAGTTGAATTGACGCTCTTTCGTCATCCTTATTTTCTTCCCAAATCGAAACATGCATTACACTTAATGAGTCATTCAGAGAAGCATTAGAAAATCTACCGTGAAGAGTCCATCCGAATTTCGTTTCATTCAAAACTAGATTTGATGATAAACGTTTATTATTTCCCGTCAAAACGGACCAATAATAATCGGAACCCAACAAAATATCTATTTGTTTTCCCTTGGCGCCCGATTTCACTTGAATGTCAGATAAATTAATTCCTAACTTTCGTATATTGTTATATACTTCCGCACTGGGTGTACTAATAACATCTGCGCAAATTTGTTCCGTTTCCAAAACCTCTAAACATAAACAAAAATCCGATGTTGAGTCTCGCAATTGAACACGTAATCGTTTTTGTGTACAGATATGGGGCTCGTTGGCGCCGAATGTGTGAATTTTCAATGACTCACTTCCGATTTGTTCCAAACATAATTCTTCAGAAATGCTTTTGGTAATGAAGGATCGTTGTGATCCCGAGTCAAGTAGTAAACGCACATTCATCGTTTTGTATAATCCGATAGCCTGACATCTAACGGTCTGAAAGTATATACAGGGTTCTTTTTCTTCAAACGACGATTGGGGAATTAATGATGTTATAACTATTTTATCTACATCCGAGGTTGAGGATTTATTTACAGATTCCGCATGTGGTTTTCTTGTTTTGACTTGTTGCTCGCAAAGTGATCTCAAATGACCTTTGGAATAGCAAATAGTACACTCAATATTTTTGACTCGACACTGTGATTGTCGGTGGAATTTTTTATAGCATCTGAAACACTTTGCTTGCTTAAGAAGAGAATTTCGTCGTTGCTCTAAATCGAGACTGCATAATTCTGGCAAATGTTTCTTAGAACAAAATGGACACAGAGTTTCAGTCAGGGTGTTCAAAGTCATCGATGAAGGGACTTTATGTTTCGCTGTGTTAAATGTTTTTGAAAAGAACTTAGTTTGGGTTTCATGTGTAGTATTTATGGATTTTTCGCCTTTCAAATTATTTATCATCATAGTTGTTTCTCTACACTCAACTTCCGTTTTGAGAAATTTAATCAACTCCATAACGTCTAAATCCTTTGAGTCTACAAGCCTTCTATTAAATTCTAGAACAATATCATCGGGTATCAACTTTAGCAAAATTGGATAGAGTAATTGTCCGTACATGCCTGCGGTGATTTGCATGGATTCTAAACTTCTCATTTGTGTTTCACAGGTATCATAAAGACGCCGCAAGGCTTTTGTATTATTAGAATTCTTACAGGGTTCTATGTTTAACAACTTACTCATCAACGAATTAACTACTAAATCTCTCCGGCCAAACCGATCCTTTAATAAATTTATGGCGGAGTCATAATTATCAGCATTAAGCGAAAACCCAGAAACAGCATTTTGTGCAACGCCACCCAAATAAGACTTTAAATAACTGAATTTCTGCACGTTCGTCAATCTATCATTACTGTGAATAGCAGCATCGAATTGTTGCCAGAATTCCAACCAACAGGCTGGATCACCGAAATATTTAACAATTTCGAGCTTCGGCAAACGAATAATATTAGAGTGTGAGTCATAATGATCTCTACATCCCAGCAAACCGCTCCCCTCAGAAAAAGCACCTTCTGTCACTTCAAGAGTACGTAAATCCCTTGTTTCGTTTGATGCAGTTTCCTGCTTACGGATCTCACTCATTTTTCTGCTGATCTTTTGTTTGCATGATATAATTTTGTCTTTATATTCTTCAGAAGTAATAATTTCTGCCTCGTATTCTTCGATATTATCGATACTTATTAAATTCTCTATTCTATCATTAAGTGAATTAAGTACTATGCTTTTTTCCATTAATTGTGCTCGAGTTTCATCCAATTCTTCCCACAAAGTCAAATTAGCTTCAGCATCTAAATTAGTAGCGACAGCAGTTTCTATTTTCTTAATTAATTTTGTACATAGCTGTCTCAAAGTAGAACGTTTCTGTTTCAGTTTTCCTAAATCTTGCGCCATTTGCGCATTCCGGTCTGGTATTTCTGCAGTACTCATTGTTTCGTTTTGTTCAAAGTCAGTATTCAAATAAAGAAAATTTCGCTTACCCGCTTCCAGCTCAATCGATCTTACCCTTCAAGTAATCCAAATAATTCACTTCGGGAACACAAACTTCACTTCTCGGCGCGATGCACCAGATTTTGGATTATTCTTCATCGAGGTGGTTCAGTGATTTTAAGATGCATGGGCAATAAATAATTTGAGCAGGAACAGGTTTAATATTCTAGTATTTAATGAGTACTATAATTACATATTTACAAACGAACAATTAGGTAAAAGTAAGGGGACATCCCCTAAATTCAGCACGAAGCTGATCGTTATCCAATCAATCATACAATTTCTGAAACTCAAATCGTTCTGAAGATTTCAGATAAAAGGAGACAACAAGCAGCGCCATCTGCGCGTTTTGATTGGTTGCTCATGTTTCACAACAACTATTTCAATGCAAGTTTTATAGTATCCTTTAAGTTGATGTTTCTCAAATTCTGAAATTTTGAGTTGTGTCACTTTTCTTGCCGGGGTGCGATATGTTTCTGAGATTCTGTTTTTACATGTTTGAATATTTATTACACGTATATTTTCAATAATGTCGAGTAACTATTATTTTTATGCCATTGTAATACATGTATACGTATTGTGTATTGGTTTTCATTAGACGGAGAGTATGCAACACCTGAATGCAGATCAGAAATCGAACTCGTGTTTTGAAAGAATCTATATAAATATATAAGAAAGGAATGTTTGTACATTGAATATTTTCGACCCTTTTCAAGTTTTTTATCCGTTTTGGACCATTCTGATGCCAAATCCGCCTCTCGCGCGTCTGTCTGTCTGTCTGTCTGTCTGTCTGTCTGTCTGTCTGTCTGTGCCCTATACAAATCCACACGGTTTAATATCTTTTAATGGAAATTTGAATACAGTGAGTACTTATCTTCATAAAGTGAGTGAACTTGGTTGAGAAATTCTGTTTCTCCGACTTTCTGTTCATGTTTAATTGTGTGTTTATGTATTTGTGCAGGGGCATCGCATACATTTTATTACACATATTTGATTGCAATGTGTTTTATTTTATGCAATGTCTATTAGTTTAGTGAAAACAATATTAAACATTTCTTTATTTTTATATTTAGATAAAATTCATGCTAAAACACCTGAGTAAGTATACTTAAATCAACCCTAATTTGGTAGCTTTGGAATAAGGATTGGGATTTCGAATACAGTCTAAGACGGTCGTGTACATAGGGGGCTGGTGCACGTTGAACCTATCGTGATCTCGAACCTCTTGACATTGGCGTAGTGTGGAAATTTGAAGAGTTGGGTTCCAGCTCAGGTGTGATCTTTTTATCTGTCCGTTGTTCAAAATAACGGGGTGTCGGATCTTTCCCTTCGGGGGTTTATCCCGGACCGTCACCAATAGCCCGTTGTGTTACTCCAGTGGGACGTTATGTCAAATTCCATAACGTGAGGTCCGAAAGCTTAGTGACCGCTGCTATAAATCACATCCCATATGTATACGAATTATTATGTTGTATTGTGCCTTGGAGAAACACTCCTAGAAGCTGGCGACCAAGTATTGGACCCTTCTTGACATGTAAAAATTCTTTATTTTACACATATTTACATCGTGGATTATACATGTTTCCGAAACATCTGAAATACCCGACATTTTCTCGGCTCCCACGCCGCACACACACTTTCGCTAGCTAAGTCTTTCTAACTAATCTTTTTGATCAATGAAGGTCAACAATGTCAATATCATGTTGATTGTGCTGCCCTCTATTGAAGGAGTGAGACATGAATCCCATCATTGCTGCAATGTAAAAATACTGGAAAACTAATATTCGTGTTTTGGACATACCACTTTGAAAACTGATAAAAAAAATGTAACCATATTTTGCTAAAAATGTCCTCAAATTATTGTTGAGAAAACTATTTTTGTGAGCTGAGAACTTGAGAATTTCATTTGCTGTGTGGCAAAAATAGCAACAATTTTTTAACGCTCCCTTCGTTGCTATGAAAACTAAGATCCCAATTTTTATTGGTGTGTGCCCAGGATCCATCTCCGACCGTCACCAATAGCCCACTCTGAGTTGCTTAATTACCTACCTACGTACGTTAATTTATTATCTACCCAAAAAAAACTAACGCAATTGTATTTTTAAGCCTAGTTGTTCTTAATATTTAAACAAGGAATGTCCAATTCTTTATCTTCAATGGACCAGATTGAAAGAAGACTAGTTGTCTTGGGCCACACATAAAATACATTAACACTAACAATAGCCTGATGAGAAAAGGGTCTAAAATATATAGCTAACACCTTTAGTAATTTAAATTTCATTAATTCGTGAATTTTTTTATTATAAAAGTAAAAGACAAGTCAGGAACATGAAATTTGTGAGGTGCTTGACTTCGTTTTTGAGACTAATGCCTCGATAGAAATAGCTGAAATTCTCAATGAGTTCAAAAGGTGCTCATCAGATATTATGGTTCCAGTTTTATTGTTGGGAAGTAACTATTCGCATGGGCGGCAATTTTGAATCAATAGAAATATTTGCGAAACATTTTATGGATCTCATTGCTTAAGAACGTATTAAATTCAAAAATTCATCTCTATATATAAAAAAAGAAAGCGTGCATATTCTCTATACAAATCTACATCGTTTGACCAATCCACACGAAATGTTGACCCTTACACTCTTTAGAACACTGCGGAAAACAAAGGCTATTTCTTTCCTGTCTTCAGATCAATCTGTAGTCATGAAAATTGGCACACAAGTAGTCCTAAAAACGCCCTCGAAGACCCAATTTTAAATTATAATGTTTAATTTTCTGCAATAAATGGACATGGGTAAGGAAACACATTATACAGGGTTTGTGTATTTGAGTTAACACAGGGAAATGTCGATGTCATGTTTTAGCTGTCGCGGTAAGAAACAAGTTCTACAGAGTTTGTGTATTTGAGTTAACACAGGCAAGTGTCGAGGTCATGTTTTAACTGTCGGGGTAGGAAATACGTACTACAGAGCTTCTATATGAGTTAACACGGAGAAATATCGCGGTCATGTTTTAACTGTCGCGGTAGGAAACACATTCTACAGAGTTTGTGTATTTGAGTTTATGCAGTGAAATGTCGCGGTCATGTTTTTGAGAAGATTCTGCGGACAGGGTGCCCGAATGAGCCGAGTCTCCTCTGATTGGCTGGCCTATACAATCACTCTTTCGTCATCAACATCAAACTCTTCATTTCATCAACTCTTCAACAACAACTCAACACTCTTTCAACATCAAATCAACCAAAGCACAAGGTTAGGACTAGAGTTCTGTGGAAAAACGTTTGTCTCAACAATACGAGAAGAGAACCGAAGCAAGGTAATCTAAATTTCTTTGCGGAATCTATTCAATATTAAATGCTCTGATTATCGGAGTTGTTAATGTGGCTGGTTTATATCAAGTAATTTTAAAATGACATCTCGATTCCTTGCTATTTTGTGCCAATATGTAGGTCATGGATAGATATTTTTAGGCGCATGTGTAATCGGTTATTTTGTGATGTTCTTCAATTTAAATCTGTTTTAAAAAAAACTTTAGACATTTTATTTTATCATTTCTAAAGAGCTATTTTTTATTTGTAGAATTGATTAAGCTTCTAGTGGACTTTAAACTCAACAACATCCTTAAAGGACCTAAGTTGGGTTTTTTTTGGAATTCATTCATGATAAATGCATTTATTATCGGAGTTGTTACTTTGGCTGCTTTATGTCGAGTAATTTAGAAATTACATCTCGGTTTCCTGCAGTTGTGGGTCATTGATAGATTTTTAGTCGCGTATATAGTCGTTACTTTATCATGTTCGTCATTTTAAGTCGGTTCCAAAAGATTGCTTAGTGTAGGCGTTTTGTATTTTATCCTTTCTAAAAGCTAATATTTATTTGTAGACTTGATTAAGCTTTTAGAGGAAGATGGCTCAACGGCACGCTAAAAGGACCTAAGGTAAGTTATTTTCATAATACACTCATTATTATATGCTCCTGGAGGTTATTAAAATTTAAAAGACAGAAAACAAACTGTAAAAATGCTCAGTTGCAACTATTGTGAGTGTGTACATGCACTGAACACGTTTTTGAAAAGGCATATAGTGCAAAAACATCCCGATAAAGTTGTTACAATAGAAAAGAAATACAAATGTTCTAATTGAGAAAAGAGTTATGAAAAGTTGTATTCATTGAGGGAGCATACGAGAAAAATTCATAACATAACACACTCCCATCAGCCTTCAAGCATAAGGAAAGTGTGCTGCTGTCCTCATTTTCTCGGAAGAATTTTTATTCTGGAAAGTAAAAGAAGAGGAGAATTCAAAAGCTTTGTTTGTCAAGCATTTTCTGAAAGAAAAAATTTGAAAGAAGAGTCCATTTCATAGTTTCACTGCAATTGATCTGGATATTTTCAAAATGGAGGTGTTGGTGGACATCACTTAAAATCTCAAGGAAGTTCAAAAGTGAATGCATACTGCCCCGCTCACGTGAAACTTACTGTTAGCAATGAAGGCAAATGCAATTTGAGTTATGCTAAAACCCATTTTGGTCATGAAATTGACTTGGGCCATATAAGACTCTTTGATGCAGAAAGAGATTATTTAGCAGCTAAAATTGCTCAAAAGATACCCTTATCGGAAATCCTTAAGGAGGTTCGATCTGCTCCATCAAGTTCAGTAAGTAGATTCCATTTGCTCACAAAAAAGGACTTGTTCAACATTAAAGCAAGTTACAGGCTGGATTCAGACATTATAAGACACCCTAATGATGTTATGAGTGTAGAAGCATGGATTAGAGAGATGAAGGCAGGACATTTTTATCAGTTATAAACCTCAAGGTCTAATGGATTCATAATTTCCCATGCTTCTAGCAGAAGACTTTTTTCTTGTTTTAATGGAAAAGTCACAGGAGGAGATGATAAAAAATGTGGGCATGATATTGTTTGTATGGACGGCACTCATGGTACAAATGCTTACCACTTTAAGTTGACAACCTTCCTAGTGTTAGATGAAATGAGGCAGGGATATGCAGGTGCATTTTGTATTAGTAATCGTACAGATTATTAGACAATTGTTTGTTTTCTGTCTGTCATTAAGAACAGTTGTGGGGATTTAAAGCCTAAAGTTTTTATGTCTGACATGGCAGAAAACTTTTATAATGCTTGGAACAAAGTCTTTTCTCCACCTGAAATGCGGTTATATTGCACCTGGCATGTCTACAAGGCATGGAGGAATAATTTGAAGAAAATAAAATCTTCAGAGAAGAAATCTGCTGTTTACAAGGTATTGGGGACTCTTCTGGAGGAGAAAAATGAAAAACATTTCTGATGGTTTTTTCCGAAAGCACTAGCATATTTTCAAAACGATGATGACTTAGGTGAATGTGGACACAATTTTGAGAAGAATTATTAAAGTAATGTTAATAACTGGGCCTATTGCTTCAGGGGACATAGCGGTATCAATACAAATATGCATCTTGAAAGGTTGCATAGAACTCTCTGTGTGTGAAGTATGAATATTTAGATAAAAAGGCATAATAAAAGGCTGGATAATGCAATTAGTGCCTTAGTGAACTTTTCTTTGTAGACAAGACATTTGATAGGCTTGTTATGAATTTCAAGGGTAAAGTTACTAAGAAGGTGATGGAATTAAGAACTTCGCACAATGCTAGTCTTTCTCTTCCACTAAATTCAGTCATACAGTACTAGGACAGTTCGATTCTATCTTCTAATACGGAAGATGATATGTATATAATTAAAGTAAATTATACTAATTGCAATTGTAGTTTGGTATGTGAAGATTGCAATGCTTGTTTGCACAAATTTATTTGAACTTGTCATGATTCTATGATAAGGGCAAATATGTGCAAGCATATACATTTGGTGTGCCGAAGTAACTCTGAAGGGGTGGATTTGCAAACTTTGGCAGAAGTTAATACACCATCGCAGGAGGATTTGGAACCTCTGCAGAAGTTACTGCAGCATCACACGATGATTTTGACCGAAGGTAACAGTAGCATCATATGAGGATAGGTCAACAACTTTACATTATACCACATGTTACTCTTTTGCAACCAGCTTTCAGAACTTGAAAAAAGATCTAGACAGCATTGCAAGCAGTGTTAAAAATGTGTCCGAGATCGAAGTTGTTCAAAACTTAATTAAACCTGTAAAACCTACAATAGAGGTATTCAGGCAAAGTGGATTACTGCCAAAGTTTGTAGAAAAAGAAATTTGTAGTTTAAACAAAAACATATTTAAACAAAGGCTTTATTCTAACAAGAAGAAAAAGATATACAAGTCTTCTTTGGAAAAACCCACACAGAACGATGATATATATATATATATATATATATATATATATATATATATATATATATATATATATATATATATGTGATGTCAACACTGGAATGGCACTGTAGCTATTACTTGGTACGGTATTTTGGAATGAGTCCACGTGTTGTAAAACATAACATTTATTAAATTAATTGAAGAGGGTACACATATGAGCCACAGAGGTCTCAATAGATTCGCATAAAAAAGCACGGAAGAGCGGCCACACAGGTCTCGACTCTCTCCGATCACACAAAAAACTCAAGACCCTCCGCCGCGGGCAAGGGATCAAGCCTTTTCCCCCTAGCGTTCGTGGTGATCCGTCCCCTGGATGAAATAGTCCCTTTCTCCTTTCGGTAGTAGGTGGGGAGGCGAAAGAATTCCGTTGCTACACTGGGGCATCCTGACGGTGTTCGCCCCGAACATCACTGCACTCATTTAGGCACGTACAATAGGACCTGAAAAAATAAAAAAAATAAACAAAAAAAAGTATCTATTTCACTTTTGAGAGAATTGCTGAAAATAAACATAATTTTTCTCTCCACATTAGTTTCTCTTTCCCAGAGTTCTTTAAAGTTAATTAGTCCATGGTTTCATGTGTTCGGCAGCAGTGGACGTGTTGATAGGTCCTTCGTGACTGCCCACTTTCCTCACCTCGTAACGGTCGTGTGGTTTCCTGTTGATAATTTCGTATGGGCCCAGATATTTTGGTCGTAATTTGAGCCCTGCTCCAAATTGGGTCCTCTGTATCGCTACCAGGTCTCCTTCTGCATACTTTCTTGCAGGTTTCCGCTTCCGATTATACTGTTTTCGGTTTTCTTCTTGCATCCTTAGGATTTGTTCCTTAGCTTCTTCCCTAAGTCCTTCTCGGTTTTTTATGAACCATTCTTCATATTCTTGTTCCAACATTTCTCTGACCTTCAGATCTTCTTTGTTCTTCATTGATACTCCTGTTAGCAATTCAAATGGTGAGATTTTTGTACTTTTACTAGAGGTGCTGTTCAAAATTCTTTGAATTGAGTTGACATATTTAAACCACTTTTCTGGTTCGTTGATCGCTAATTTCGTCAGTACCGGTATCACAGTTTCAAATATTCGTTCGATTTGACCATTTCCTCGAGGTACTACTGTGGTGATTTTGAAGTGTTCAATGCTTCTTTCGTCGCAGTAACCTTCGAATTCTTTGGATGTGAATGCGGTGCCTCGATCTGAAATTATTCTTGACGGATTTCCAAAAATATGTGACTGCGATTCTAGCTTCTCCAACGCATCACGTGTAGAAGTTGATTTTACAGGATTGAGCCAAGTAAATTTAGTGAAGGCATCTATCACAGCGAAGATGTGTTGATAGTGTTTATTTGTTGTCGCCAGAGGTCCCAGAAAATCAATATGGTATGTACTAAGCGGTACACTCCGTTTGGGTATTGGATTTAATTGACCCTCTTGCTTGCCCCTTTTCTTATTCGTCAAGATGCACTTAACGCAGTTCATTATGACGTTCTCCACTTTTTTCCTGAGTCCTGGAATGGAAAAATCTCTTTTCACTAACTCCTCGGTCTTCGCCACGGCAAAATGTCCTTTTTGATGGAATTCCTTTATAATATCTGATTGCATCCTCTCGGGGACGACAGGCAGTTCACTTCCATTTTCATATCGATATAATACATCGTTTTTGATCAAGTAGTCGTTCGTCTCCCCTCTCATCAATAATTCTTTAATAACTTGAATATACTCATCTTGTCGTTGGGCTGCTGCTAACTTGCACGTTATTTCTTCACCCGTTGGTTGCGGTACTATCACAGCGACATTTCGGCTCAAAGCATCTGCATGTTTCATTTGAGCACTTTGTCGATGAATTATTTCGTATTCGAATTCCTCCATGATTAACGCCCATCTCGCTATCTTAGGGGTTAAGTCCTTCTTGCTCATGGTTTGCTGGAAGGCTGAGCAATCCGTCATTATTTTAAATTTGGTTCCGAGTAGATAATTCAAGAATTTTTTCAAAGCTTCGATCACTGCTAGAATTTCTAATTCATAGCTGCCGTATTTTTCTTGTTGTGCTGTTGTCTTCTTACTCATGTATTGAATTGGATACATCTTTCCGTCATCTGCCTGTTGCAATAGTACTGCTCCGAATCCGTGTGAGCTTGCATCACAATGAAGTTAAAGTGGCGGTCCTTGTCTGAAAATTTGTAGCACCGGCTCGCCAGTCAAGGCCTGCTTTAATTCTTGAAATGCAGTTTTCTCCTTCGACCCAAAATGGAATTCCCTATTATCACGAAGTAAATCACTGAGGGGCTTCGCTATCTTGGCATAATCTCGAACAAACTTTCGAAAATAACCGGTCAATCCCAGAAAACTCTGTATTTGTTTGGCATTTTTGGGTTGTGGGAAGTTCCGTACGGCTGCAGTTTTTAAAGGTGAAGGCTTTATAGTTCCTTTTTCTACTACGTAACCCAAGAATTCTATCTTTCGTTTTAGAAACTGACACTTTTTGAAGTTTAGTTCTAATCAGTACATTGACGCCGTATTTAAAACACGTTCTAATTTTTCTAAGCCCTCTACCTCATTCATGGCTGGTATGATAATATCATCTACATAAATAATAACAGTTTTATCTTTTAACAAATCCTTAAAAACATGAAAAATATATCTTTCAAATACACTTGGACTGGTTGACAATCCAAAAGGTGTCTTTAAAAACTCATACTGTCCCTCGTGGGTAACAAAAGAGGTGTACTTTGTACTCTCCTTTTCTATGTCGACGTGAAAAAAGCCGTTTTTCAAATCTAACGTTGTGAAGACTTGCGAGTCCTCCAATTTGTCCAACACGTCTTCGATTAGAGGTAACGGGAAACGGTCCTTAATTATTTTTTTGTTGAGCTTTCGGAAATCGACACAAAGTCTGTGATTCCCATCTTTTTTCTTACAAAGCACTATAGGGGCAGAATATTCCGAACAGCTGTTTTTAATTATCCCTTTTTCTAACCACTCTTGGATTTGTTTTTCAACTATAAGTTGTTCAGTAATCGGCAACCGCCGAGCACGCTGACTAACTGGAACTTCGTCCGTCAGAAGAATTCTCATCTTAACATCCGTGTTTGTTACTTGCTGAGGCACATAATTTCCTACAATTTGACAGATTCTTTCTCGTAAACAGGGATTCATTATATGGGAGAGATCTGTCTCTTCGCTAGACATATCCAACGCTACGGCGCCTAAAGTGTAAACAAAAGCACCTGCTGATGAGTCATTTTCATGTGCCTTCGATACTTGAAAGTCTACGAGGGGATGTTGAGGGAAACTCACGCGCTCTTCTTCCCCGTGATTTATGACAACGCCTGAAGTTGTTGTTGCTTTGTTTTTTATTTCGCTTCCGATTTCGCCCCTTACTTCTGACCTCCTTATTTCATTTATGTCTCTATCGGTAACGTTTAATGTTCCCCCAGAAAATGCAAACTTTACCCTTGATAATACGTTCATACCAATTATTGCTTCAAATTGTAAATTCTTAACGACATGCACATCAGAACACAAAGAAATATTATCAATAACAATTTCTGATCGGAAAAACCCTTCGGTACTTATTTTGTGTTGACTTATTCCATTTAAATATATCTTACTACCATTCAATATAGGAGATCCTATTTTATGATAACATTCCTCATTAATTAGAGTTATTTCAGATCCAGTGTCTATTACTGCATTAATATAACACTTTTCAATATAAACACTCTTTTCAATTTTCTTAGGAGTTGCTACATATATTTGATTTACAGTTTTATTCACATTTGCATTTTCACCTTTAAAATTATATGTACAAGTATTACTCTTATGCCCATAATTTCCACATGCATAACACTTAATTCTATTACTTTTATATGGATCTCTATTTGGTACATCATAATCAACCTTATTAACATACTTATTGACATTTGTACTATAACCAACAGTTTTATAACAATTATCAACATTTCTACTATTCTGGTTAGCACGAAAGTTCGACGATTCACCTTTATATCGAGTTTCATCTTGCGAAACATTTTTTCTGTATTTATTTACATTCCGTATCTCCATTTTTCCTAATTGCAACCTCGCACTCTCACATATTCCTCTAACTTTTTCACTATAACTTCTGCGCATTTTAATTGATGCCAGTCATCTATGAAGTGTGTTTTGATTTCAAACGGCGCTCTACGTTTTATCTGCTCGGATACCATTAGTTCCCTGAGCTTGTCAAAAATTTTTATTTTGAGTCCTCTTAACCATTCGTCAAAATAATGACTTATTTCAAACGCAAAATCTCGCCAAGTGGCTGTACTTTCCTTTTTATGATTCAGAAATTTTTGTTTGAATTGTTCAGACGTAAGTTTAAATCTTTTGAGTAAGATTTCTTTTATGTGTTCATAGTCATTAGATCTTTCCTCCGGTTCGCGAGTTATAATCTGTGCTATCTCTAAGGGTAATAAACCTAGTAAATGCGTTACAAAATCTTCACTTTCGATTTTGATTTTCGTCGCTTGTCTCTCGAACAGCGCTAAATACGTACTTATATCATTGGATTCATTCGAATCAAAACTTTTAATTATCTTTGATAATTCCTTTCCTCTATCCCATGCAGTGTTCGATTCTGTCATGTGATTTTCCCTAACTGTTTGTGTCGCATTTTGCAGTTTCAGTTTTTCCAATTCAAATTCGCGTAATTCTTTTTCTTTTTCCCTCTCTAACTGCTGTTTGTCTTTCTCCAGCTGCTCTTTTTCGATTCTTTCAACTATTATTGTATCCAGAAGTGTTTTTGTGTACTCCTCATCGCAATCGAGTTGTTTCGTCACTAACTTTTTTAATTTCGAAATTGTCGCATTTGAGGGTATTTCTATATCTAATTCCGTTGCAAGACGGTAAATATCGTCCTTTCTTGCTTTACCAAAATATGACATCTTTATATTAAAAATGAGCAAAATGTACTCACAGTTTGCGATGATGATGGCTCTCTAGGGTTCTAGTCCACGTTCAATTTGCATGGGGCAATCCCGGCACCAGCCCCCATTTTGTGATGTCAACACTGGAATGGCACTGTAGCTATTACTTGATATGGTATTTTGGAATGAGTCCACGTGTTGTAAAACATAACATTTATTAAATTAATTGAAGATGGTACACATATGAGCCACAGAGGTCTCAATAGATTCGCATAAAAAAAGCACGGAAGAGCGGCCACACAGGTCTCGACTCTCTCCGATCACACAAAAAACTCAAGACCCTCCGCCGCGGGCAAGGGATCAAGCCTTTTCCCCCTAGCGTTCGTGGTGATCCGTCCCCTGGATGAAATAGTCCCTTTCTCCTTTCGGTAGTAGGTGGGGAGGCGAAATAATTCCGTTCCTACATATATATATATATATATATATATATATATATATATATATATATATATATATATATATATATATATATATATATATATATATATATATATATATATATATATATATATATATATATATATATATATATATCTGCATGCATCTATAGATTGGTGCATATTATCTGGCAAGGCTTTTGCATAAAAATATTAAAATAGTGTTATTTGAGCCATTTATCTGAAATGAAGAATGTATTGCATTGGTGTCTTGATCAAATTAGCCCCTATTATGGTAGAGAAATGTGAATATCTTTTTAGTAAAATGAAAAAAAAAATAGGCTTAATTCAATCAATGATCATGGCCACAAGGAATTTAAACCTAATTGAAAGAGAAGCTTTATAAGTACTTACATTCTTAAGTCCTAAAGTATTCTATTTGCTATGAAATACATCTGCTTCTCTAGTTGACAGTATTAGTTTAAGTTTTGTTTTGGAAATGTAAGTAATGAAAAGAGTATTAATTAAGTAGGCTTACTTGCATGTTCAGAGCAAGATAAAGATAAACTGCTCTAAATTGGTTTGAATTCAAAATGGTAATGTAAACAGCAATCTACTTGATTGTAGAGATTTTTGTCTCACTTATTTGGATATTAATGCTAAAGATGAAGGAAAATGCTGAGGCCAGATTGTCTTAAAATATGCAATCATTGAGCATGTTGTTCTATAGGAATTTCCTTATTCAAATGTTCAATATTTTGAAGATTGCATTGTTTATTGATTTTAAGTTGTGTTGAATTAAAAAAAAACCACCTAGTGTGTTGAACATGTGTTACATACATATAACTATTTCTGAGCATATGTGGTTGATTGATGTACTTGGTAAGTAGTACATTGTAAAATTTAATACTATTTTATGTAAGCTAAGTGATTAAATCTTAACTAATGATTGTGATAATTGCTTCTTTAAGTTTTTGAAATATTACCTTGAAAATAACCCACCTTGCCTATAAGGTTTCTGCTTTGGTCGAATCGTGTAAATGGGAGATGGTAATTGGCTAACTGATGAAGCAAAGCTGAAGTCTTATGGCATGGAGATGTTTGCCTGAAATATATTTTTTCTTGCCTATAAGGTTTCTGCTTTGGTCAAATCATGTAAATGAGAGGTAGTAGTTAGCTTAACTAATCTAGAATCAAAGCAAAAGCCTTGTGACATGGAGATGTTTGCATGAAAAAAAAAATTTCTTGCTTATAAGGTTTCTGCTTTGGTTAAATCATGTAAATGGGAGATGGTAATTAGTTAACTAATGAATCAAAGCTAAAGTCGTATGGCATGGAGATGTTTATATGAAATTTTCTTATTTGAATTTATGAAGATATTCCTGAATTTTGAAAATGTTTTTCTTTTTAGGTTGTTGCTGTATAGCTGAGAACTACTAAATGATATTTGTATTTGATGACCTCTTTAAAAGGGTATCAATTATGAGTATTTTTTGGTACAGATATCAATTCTGAAGGGGGAAATACATGAAGCTGAAATAAACAAATACAAGTTGCATAATTGCTGTTTGCTTTAATAAAAAGGAAAATAATCGTGATAAATACGTATTTTCAGTAAACAAAAATAGCATTGTATGAAGTATTATGTCAAAATTATTATAAATGTGTAAACATGAATAAATAATTGAATTAAAAAATTAATAAAAGCATCACAGAAAATTACTTTATTTGTTTTTCAGTAATAAGCAGTACAATAATTGGATATTTTAATAATGGGCGTAATACTGACATCATTAAGAGTGTACTAAAGCCCAAACAAATATCTAGTTTTGTTTTAAACTAGAAGTGCCAACAAAATTCCATGATGAATTTAAATAAAATAAGCTACAAGATTAATATCATGAGTAGTAATTTGTAAATTTTTAAATATTTAATAAAAACAAATTCTCTGTAATGATGAAAAAACACCTTATTTAATTTTATGTAGCAGTAACTTTGTCATGACTACAATCAGGGACATAAAATAATACTTCTCAAAAATGCAACAGTTGCGATTTTCGATTATTACTTTATTATTTCATTAAAATAAATTAGCGATGTCTTCTGTCGAAGCGAATTGTGACTTCGTCTCAGGTGCATTGGAAAGATATTGAATCTGAAATAAAAAATGGTGCCTAATATCCAGTTATTGTCTAGCAAAAAAAAAACTCAAATCTTATAAGTTAACTAATATTTGATTTTTTTTAAATAATATAGTTTTTTTTAATTAATTAATAATATACAGAGTGTATGTATAGTAAATTTTTATTTCAATAACTTAGAAAGTTATTTGTTATGGTCATTTGTGCTGATATCAAAAGTAGGTGGTAGTACACTCTATAACAAATAAATCGACGCACCAAGAAGGAATTGTCCGATGGAGACAAAAATTGGTGGATAGGAAAATTATGTACTGAATAGAAAATGATTAAAATTACAGAACAATTGAATGATTTATTTCAGAGTTACAGTAACGATCTCAATAAGGTGTTCACCCGCCTCTAGCCTGGATGCAAGCTGCCACACGGCGTGGCATAGACCGATAATGCTCCCGGATGGTCTCCTGCGGTATTTCTTGCCAAATTTGCTCCAATTGTCGGACTACGTCATCAACATTCCCTACCGGATGCAGTCGCCTTCATATCCCAGACATGCTCGATGGGAGAGAGATCTTGTAGGAAGTTTGCCAAGCTTGAAACAGTTCATAGCAACACGTGCCGTATGTGGTCTGGCATTGTCTTGCTGAAAAATAGTACTGCGAAAGGAAGGTGTACTGGTTATTGTACCCAATTTTGTTCTGGATACCAATATCCAGTTTTGACCTCAGATTCGATCGGAAATAAATGGAGTTCTCAATCGGTAATGGATAAAAATATGAACATACCTTTATATATGGTGACCATCAGGTTGAAGTGAAGCATCGGGTATACAGGTTCCTTCTTTTGGAGTCAGGTGGTTCTTTCCATCTAATATCTAGAGATTTCTAATATTGGTGATGACAAAGTAAAGTCAGCCGTATTCTGTGTGGTAACTTCGTTTATTAATTTATTCTTTCAATTCGTCGATGGTACATTCTTTTTACAGTAGTTACCATATTTCTGGAAAAATGGTTGGCCACAACCGAAAGATGCTCCGTCTCTTTTTTTTTTTTTAGAGTTTTCGTTTCCTGTCGTTCTCTCCTTCTGACCTTCCCTCAATATTCAGTTTAATAAGCCCTAACCTTGCCAGAGGGTCAATCCTTCCATTGGCCGAGTCATTGCGCCATTTCAAATATCAACCTCATTGCGTGAAGGGTGAAAGCGCACACGTTCCATTTTCTCGGAATCGAGGGAGTCTCCTCAAGTTCAGGGATTTGTTAGGGGAATGTACATTGACACAAATAGCTTGTAGGTTGAGTTTCTCCGCTTTTAGGGCAAAACAATATCTGATGTGATTGTCATATCACAGAAGGGTAGCAAAACAGGTCTCAGAATGTCGTCAACGTACCGCTGTGCAGTAAGTGTACCTCTAATGACGACCAAAGGGGTCCGGCTATCAAGGGAAATGGCACCCCAGACCATAACTCCTTGTTGAAGGCCCGTGTGGCGTGCAATAGTGAAAGCAGGATCGGTACGCTGCCCTGTGCGTCTCCAGACACGTCTTCGATGATCGTCAGGACACAGTTGGAAGTGGGATTCGTCGCTATATACTCTACGTCCCCATTCTGCATCATTCCAGCCTGATCGAGCCAAGCACCACTGTAATCTGGCTCGACCGTGTGCAGGCGTGAGTGGCAGGTGGCGTAGCTGTCTGTACGAGCGTAGATTTTGCTCTCTCAGCCGTCTGTGAATGGTCATGGTGGACACTCGTGTGTGGGACGCACGACTGAGGGTTGATAGCGATGAATCAGTCGCTGTGACAGCTGATCTGACAATCACTTTGTCCTCGCGATCTGTTGTGGCCCTACGTCGACCGCTACCATCATGACGCTGAAATCTGCCATTGTCCACCCACTCTTGCCAGCATCTTCTAATCGCCACATCGCTTCGACTCACGTGACGAGCGATTCTCCGATTTGTCCAACCTGCCTCTTTCAGTCCAATGATACGACCTCTTTCAAACTCTGAAAGTTGCTCGTAATGAGCTCGAATCCTGCGGCGTAGTATTTTTTCCGTCGTTGAAAGGTATCCTAAATCGCAATGCAGCAGAAATTTTTAACAACAGTTCAAGAACAACTCCTTATATACATCTGCTGGATGCGCAGTTCCGATGCGCTGGAGATCGCACTATTCATTCATTGGACACCAAATTTTAATCAATTGCATATTTGGTCAAAACATTTTTGCATACGAAATTTCAAAGCAATCGGATGATTCCTTCTTGGTGCGTCGATTTTTTTTGTTATACAGTGTATTATCATAAAAATAATGCAAAATTAATACATTTTAAAGCATAGGTCATAAGTAAGGTTCGAAAGATCGATATGGATTTTTATATAAAAATGGTTACACATCCCTGAATATATCTTGAGAGTTCAGCATTTTCTCTCATGCCTGGAATCTAAAAATCTCACACCAAACCACAAAATTAAGAGTAATATCTCGGTGTTTTTTTTAACTGATAAATGGATCGACAGTTAATTTTTTTCGAAATATGTTCAGACTTAATAAAAGAAACTCTTCAAAACACATGCTACTCATAGTTTTTCTCATAGATGGCGCCAATAAATTCAATCCGACAAACTGTTATTTGTAACAGATATTTTAAAACAGTTTTTTACAACATAATGTAACAGTTATTAACGCTTTCTAAAAATAACAGAAACTACCATTTTTAATTCCAGCCAATCAAATAGGCCTTGCTCATTCGGGCACACTGTCCGCAGAATCTCGTATGTTTTTGCTGTCGCGGTTGGGAACACGTTCTACAGAGTTTCTGTATTTGAGTTAATACAGGGAAATGTGTCGTGGTCATGTTTTTGCTGTCGCGGTAGGAAACAACATTCTACAGGGATTGTGTATGAGTTAACACAGGGAAATATCGCAGTCATGTCTACAGGGTTTGTGTATGAGTTAACACAGGGAACTGTCGCGGTTGGAAACACGTTCTACAGGGATTGTGTATTTGAGTTTACACAGGAAAATATAGCGGTCATATTTGAAACCCGAGAAATGCCGGGTTATTCAGCCAGTCGCTTATAAATTAATAGCATGACAAATTGTTTTTAGTAATATCAATGGCACTTTTAATCGCAATCTCATAGTTTGTAAGTTTATGATTTTTTGTTGGCCGTCATAATCGTCCTGTTCCTCGGAGTTGGACAAGCCTGATTTAAACCATTTGAATTTAACTGATGACATACAATTGAATGCACAATATATCCAGAAAGAAACGTCCCAAGAGTTAAGAAGTACGATCACATTCTATCCCGTCTTTTCTATCCAAATGTTTAGTTGAGCGACTTTCAAAAAGAAGCGCAGTATTTAAAAAGGGGGAGAAAAAAACCTCCACACACAGTGATGAACGCAATATCTTTGAATGGAGCTAGGGAAAAGAATTTCGAATCTCTTCAGTTCAAAACTTTTTCCGCAATCTGGTATGAGGAAAATAATATTTTTTGAGACATGTGTTTTTGAGGGAACTTCCATTTTATTGTTATTTTTTGCTCTGCGTGTGATATTTGAGAAGATAATTATTTCTCCGCCGCGTGGAAAAGAAGTGAACGGAAATGAATAAATGTCGTCTTGGAGGAGTCTGAAAGAAATGTCGGTTAAATTTACGGAAAAAAAACCTTCTTTTTCTTCTGATTAAAATGCGACGACGGTTCTGCGAGACAAGATGGGAGGTTTTTTCCCCCAAAAATCAACACCGGTGTTGATATTTGGGAGGTCGTGATTCCGTTTTGATTTTAATTTGAAGGGAGTCAAAAATGTAATTTTTTTTCTGTTCGTCAATATTTACTCTGCACTTACATGATCATGAGTGTGAAACTGAGTAAACTGTAATTGGGTGGCGATCATTGGCGTTTATTAAGTCGTCGTCGTCGTGATTATGGATGATAAAAGTCATTGTACCGTATCATGAATTAAAAAAAACACTCTTTCTCAAATTAATCTCTGATTGTTAATTTTTCTTATGTTAATATATCTACAAGCAATAGTTTATAAATTTACAGACGAGATCTATTCCCGATACAGTACAAAAGCGATAAGTTAACTCAACCGTACTCGTCTGCAATTACACTAGACTCTGACGTCATCTTGAGAGTTTCGCTCGCTTGCCTCCTGTAGACGTAATCTCTGACGTCATCTGCACAGCCTGCCCGGGTGAGAGGGTGGTGCTCTGTTAAGGACGACAGGTAATAATTGGTAATTTTTAGTTAACGTCGTACTAGAGCAACACAACGGGCTATTGACGACGGTCCGGAATCAGTCCCTTAAGAGAAAGATTCGAGGACAACACCTCGTAATTTTGAACCACGGTCAGATGACGAAGCAACACCTGAGCTGGCACCCCACTCTCCAAACTTCCACGCCAACCCAACGTGAGGACTTTCGGCCACGACAGATTTAAGGTGCATCAGCCGCCTCTACACCATACGTTTACAAACATCCATGCCCGTACCCGGATTCGAACCAGGAACCTTCCTATCCAGAGGCTAACACCTTAACCACTATACCGGTTAAGGACGACAGGACGTAACACCATTTAAGGACAATGTATGAAAAAAAAGTCGTTCACTAAAAACAGTATCGGACTCGGAGAACTATTTATCGTTGCGACTGGGCTGTCTCGTCCACTTGACTGAATCGAAAGAAAAAGCAAACTCGGGTCGCGCTTCATAAATCGCCTCGTGTTTTATTAACCTTAAATGAACGATTAAATGTGTGACGACTAAAACTACTATTTCCACGCGACTGTAGCATTGCCGTCGGTAAGGTAATTTTAATTAACGTCGTACTAGAGCAACTTAACGGGCTATTGACGACGGTCCGGGATCAATGCCCTAAGGGAAAGATCCGAGGAAAACACCACGTAATTATGAACCGCGGTCAGATGACGAGGCAACACCTGAGACGAAGCAACACCCCACTCTCCAAACTTCCACATCAACCCAACGCGTTTCGGCCACGACAGATTTAAGGTGCATCAGCCGCCTCTACACCATACGTTTACAAACATCCATGCCCGGACCCGGATTCGAACCAGGAACCTTCCTATCCAGAGGCTAACACCTTAACCACTATACCGGTTAAGGACGACAGGACGTAACACCATTTAAGGACAATGTATGAAAAAAAAGTCGTTCACTAAAAACAGTATCGGACTCGGAGAACTATTTATCGTTGCGACTGGGCTGTCTCGTCCACTTGACTGAATCGAAAGAAAAAGCAAACTCGGGTCGCGCTTCATAAATCGCCTCGTGTTTTATTAACCTTAAATGAACGATTAAATGTGTGACGACTAAAACTACTATTTCCACGCGACTGTAGCATTGCCGTCGGTAAGGTAATTTTAATTAACGTCGTACTAGAGCAACACAACGGGCTATTGACGACGGTCCGGGATCAATGCCCTAAGGGAAAGATCCGAGGAAAACACCACGTAATTATGAACCGCGGTCAGATGACGAGGCAACACCTGAGACGAAGCAACACCCCACTCTCCAAACTTCCACATCAACCAACGCGTTTCAGCCACGACAGATTTAAGGAGCACCAGCCACCTCTACACCATACGCTTACAAATATCCATGCACTGACCCGGATTCGAACCAGCAATTTTTCGGTCTAGAGGCTAACAACTTAACAACCAGACCGGTTGGTCGGCCAATATTCAAACGGATAAATTTTCCAATCACTGAATCGTCCTTCTAAATGTGACTTTTAGAATATTTTGAAAACCCACTGTCCCTCGCCGAGTACATCGGATGAGCTTCAATCATTTAAAAACTTCAACCGTTATTTTTTGTTGGGCTAAAAAAAAACGTTTTGTTCTTCAGATTTTACTGTTCATCACATTTTAATTGCATGTGTTGGTTTTAATCATCATCGCCAAAAGTCTTGCACATTTCACGTTTATGACATTAAAAAAATAACTTCAAAGCTTTGCTTTCAAATTAAATGTTTAATTTCAGCTTTATTTTAAAGATGTTTGCCGCACATTAAAACTGAAGTGCATCGTTGTTGGTATACTTTATCTCAGAAATAAAATTACCTACAATATCTTGGTTGCAAACTCATATTTTTGCAAGCTTTGTGTGAAATCGGGGTAAAGTTTCTCAAAACATCGAATATGATTAAATTTTCAACGTATTTTAATGTCTATAAATTTTAAGCAGTAGATTGAGTCAACAAAATACTCCATTCAAGTTATATATTTTCTATAAAACGAGATAAATAGTCCTTTTTGTGTTCGTAATGAATATCTTCGTCAAATGCGTCCAAATTCGTATCTCTACTATTATAAAAGGAAGTGTTTGTTTGTTCGTTTCGCGGTCGCAAAATCCTTTCGATCTATGGCACTTACATCAATGAGATTTGGCACACAGGTAGTCCAAATTTTTTGCAATTTTTGGGTCGCGGCGCAATTTTATAATTCAATCAAGAAGATTTTTAAATGAATTTAATAGTTTTGTTCTCTACCTGCTTCTTCAAACGCGTTTTGTCCGGACGAAAGAAGAAACCCCCTATAAAATGAACTTTTTCTACCCACGTGACCTTCTTTTATATTTTCGCAAGAGATTGTGACGTCATGTAAACTTTCTCTTTCAAATAAAAAAATAATAATTTGCATATTCTGCCCTTCGCGTTAAAAAAAAGAAACAGATTACATTTCCTGTCCTCTTTTCGGTTAATGAGAGCAAGGAAAAAAAACATATTGACTGGGATTGTTAAGTTTTTTGTCGTAAAATCGGAATCGCTAAAGATAGATTGAAAATTTCAACAGATTTGAAACCGGCGGAAAATTTCACTATAGATTAATACCTAAAAATATGATTTTCTTTAAATAATTAATTTTTAAATTGAATATATCTTTAACGGTTTTGAAATCTGCGGAAAATTTTACACCAGATTAATACCTTACATCACGGCGTTGGCACGCAGTGGGTAGTAGCGAATATATGAAAGTCACTGTTAAGTAAGTATGTTACGTATAAATCCGCCAGAGGGCGATGCATTTGAATTTACTTCCTCTTTATGCGCATTGCAATTCCTGCTCCTTTATCGTCAACATTCAGGACGCAAACACGCCTGCATATCTCTTGACAAAATTAATTATTTTATTAATTAAATATTGTTTATGTTGTAAGTATCTCACGGCGTCAGCTTGAGTTCATTTCGCGACCGAAAAGTTACAATTGAAAAATTATTTATTTAAAGAACATCGCATTTTGGGTATCGATTAGGGATGCGACATCGACGGCAAAATATCGATGTTTTGAAACATCGATGTTCAAAATTAAGACATCGATGTTGATAATACATCGCCCCAAAAACATCGATGTTTTTAAAAAAACTCAGTGTATTTAAACTTTTCTCGATGTTTTTTTTTATAAAACATCGACATCGATGTCGCATCCCTACTTTTCAGACCCTTCACCCTTGGCCACTTTGGTCTAAAAGTATGTTCAATTTGCTGATTATGAAACTTATGCTACTTGGTTATTTTTAAAATTTTTATAACGGTACTTTATACAGTTAAAAATAAAACATCGATAACGTAAAAACATCGACAGGTGTAAACATCGATGTTACAAAAACATCGACTCCAATACATCGATGTTTTTTTAAAAACATCGATGTTTTGAAAACATCGACATCGATGTCGAATCCCTAGTATCGATCTGGTGTAAAAATTTCTACCTTCTAATAATCTTCTACCAGAAAGCGAAAACTAAATTTCTGATATCATCGGTAAGCTACCTAAAAATACATCAAATTTTTTAAAAAATGATGTATATGTATTTTTAAAGCCTGGATGTTTTACAAACATGAAACTTACATTTTAATTTATCGCATTATTGGTCTGCGCATTATTTTCAGAAATTAGAGTTCCAACAGTTTAGATGTGAGGTCTCACTTCATATCCTGTCTTTTCTAACCATTTAGATTAACGACTTTTAAACATTTTTAAAAATTCCATTCACCACATTCTATACAAATTGTTATAGAATTCTATAGAACAGATTTCCAAGAGTTAAACAATATTGCTTCCGGCTTCAAAGTGAGACAAGACCTCATACCCTGACCTTACAAGCACAATTGTTTTCAAAGGCTTCAAAGTTTCTTTCCGTCAAGTTTTTTTCCTTGTTTGTAATTTTCTGAAAGTTTAACAAAATTCCAAAAGAGTTTCTTCTTGTTTCGAACAACAACAAAAAAAATATCCCGCACTTCAAAAGTTTAAACACCGCGATCCTACGAAATTAAATCAAACGATCCTGTAGCAAGTCGTTAGAATTGAACAGGTGTTCGTATTTCCACGACATACCGTTTACACCACGTGTCAAAAGTCATAGGGAAAATTAAGCCTCGAAACAAGACTCTAAAAGTTCCGATAAAACGACAAAATGATAAAAAAAGGCGAAAATTCTTCCAGAACGTCGAACTCAGGTGGCAACGCACAACCCTTAAATTAAAAATGCGGCCCCATTTCCCCGCGAGCGGCAATTTCGCAGTCCAATCTTTCATTTATTCTCTTCAACCCCTCTTAGTAATACACACGCAGTTCAGCCCCCTCTGCAAGGGCGCGTTCGCAAAGTCGTGCAAATTGTCAGAAACTACCTCAATTCCCCGAACACGCGAGGATTTGGGGATGGAAATAAATCTTTTAATAAACGACCTCACCCGAAACGCGAAAATGACACCTCTTTTTCCATTCACACTCCCAAAACGAAACACAAAAAAAAAGTAAAAAAAGGCGCCCTCTGTTGGGCAGGAGAAGAAGCAAATAAAAAAGCGAAACCACTATCGAAATTCTATCAGCTAGTGGGTCGCGATTTACGCTAGATGGCGCCTAATTTGCGACGTGCTTATTTTCCCAAGCTGTGTTACTATCGCGCGTCAAACGACAAGAGAGCGCGTTGCCACTCTTATTACACAGGATCGAGGTTGGAATTTTTTTTATTATTATTTTTCCCTTTGATTAAATTTTCTCTGGGTTATTATTACTTCCAAAAGAAGCAAAGTGTGTTTCCGTTCTGAGGAAAATTTTCCTCCTAATTTAATTAGGGTTTAGTGTTTGGGTAGCTTATCCGATCGATGCATTAATTAAATTTCGCCCCTTTTTTGCGTGGGGGGACCCCTTTTTTTCGTGCCCTGCGTGACGAATCATAATATTTTTGTTTGCCACCCCCTGCCACATTATGAAATTCCTTCCACCCCCCCCTTTCCACCCCAAGAGTCGTCAGAGGAAAGAAGTGTGAAAACGGCGAGTTATAACAACATCTAAACTCTGTAATTAAAATGTAGCACCGGTGGACGTTTGGAAGCGGGGGATTGGGTGGAGTGTTCTTTTTTGTTATCGTTTGACGCTTATAAATTCCATCTTTGGAATGGCGAGAACGGAATAGCTTACGATGCTTTTATGTGTTCCTTTTGATTTTCGATAAATGCTCGGTGGGCATGCGGGATTGCTTTCGAATTAAACGGTTACAGTTATCGACAATCGAATAAAGGCTTTCGTATACGGTTACCATCGGAAATAACACGGGGAATGACAATCTGTTCCAAAATCATTTTGGTTTGGAATAGAGGTCATTTTAAAACAAAATATTGTCTAAGAACTCGGATGATAAATGTGTAATTTTGGTTCGATATGGACCCATCTGAGCTTTTCGAAAACCTCGGAGTATTGTATTGTATTTACCCAACAAACAGGAAGGCTATTTCGGTCATTCATTTATGGGAGATTTAATCGCGAAACTCTCTTTTGGGGTTTCAGCAGTGCTATGTCACTCCAACAAATATTCATGGAATTTATACCACTACAAAATTAATCTACATTGTATACAATATACAGGTCGTTACATATGGAATAAAAATTTACGAATTTCAACGTTCAATACTTATGTACACTCCTCTACAATAATTTACCGGACGCCAGCGGATTTGCAAACAACTAGCATACTTGTATGGGGGTCTTTTTCGTGGTATGTCCTGGGACCATTGCATGTTGTTCCTAGTAAATTGAACGCCGACGCCTACATAAACAATTCGGACAATCAGGTTCTTCCTACGCTCTGGCAATTTTATGGAATGGACGAATGTTACGACCAGGACGACAACGCTTCGTGTCATGTTGCAGCCCTTGTCGAGCAGTGGTATCGAGATATGGATGTGAAACGTCTTCCCTGGCCTGCACAGTGTCCCGACCTAAGCCCCGTGGAACATTTATGGGACGACTTAGAGCTATGCTTACGGACCAAGGAACCACGTACGAAATATACAGCTTAGCTGGCGACATTCTTGCATCGGGAATGAACACAAATACCCATTGCTGTGCATCAAAATCTTGTTGAATGTATGCCCAGAAGGGTTGCTAGTGTGATTGTAGCACTTGGGGACTGTCCCCCTATTACAGCATGTATTGTTTCCCTTATACCATCGCATCTTGCTGTCCAGTTTATTATTGTAGTATAGTGTATAAATATATATGTTGCATATCATCAATGTTCATACTTGCTCTTCTCATAGATTTATGGATTCCAGTGTTTATATTATTGTGCGTTTTCTTATATTCATTTATCTGATGCAATCCTTTTCATGAGATGCAATGGGTTAGTTGCCTCTGAGTCTTTACGCTGTTTAGTATTGTTCTTATGCGTGTCTGTTGCAACGTGTTTAAATGTCTTGGAGTTACACTCTTATTTTAGTATTCCAAGACATAACAGCTTCGTTCTTTTATTCCGTCCACCCCGTCTTCCTAAGGGCTTAACCATCCTCCCCCTGATCGCCAAAGTCATGTCCCGCCGTAGGGGGTTCCCGTTCCACGGAACACCGACCATTTCCATATCGCGCGGGGTGAGGGTCGAGGAGTGTTCCAGACCAATTACCACAGTTGTCGAGGATGTTTCCAATCCAATCCCCCAGTAACAGAACTGTCCATTGCGCGTGGACGGTCCCAAATTGGGCGGGGGTCCACCCGAGCGTTATGGACGCACGTGGGGGAGGTTCAAGAGTCCCATGAAATTGCGACAGGGGCACCCTTCTCGCTGGACAGTGGTCGTGTCCGGGGCTGCTGATGTTCAGCGGCACGGTCGACTGAGCACGGCGACCGCGGATGGACGTTACGCGGTTTGGGTTTATCAATATAGAGGAATCGGGGTGTGGTATCGGTCTTCAGCAGGGTGGCCCACTGGGTGTTAGTGTCACTCAGAACGGTTGAACTCATGATTGTCGCATCCCCCTCCACCTGTAGTCGTCTCCAAGTCCCTTTGTAATGTTTAGTGCACTGACCAGACACGTATTCGGTAAACAATTTCGCGTGGCAAGCCATTGTGTCTACGGTAGATCCTGTTCAGTTGCGCCGTGGGATCACTTGTTGGTTTGTAGTTAATTAACGTGCTCGAGCAAACGTAACGGGCTATTGGCGATGGTCCGGGATCTATCTGGAAGAGAGAGATGGAGAGCAACGAATCGACATGTCAGTCTTTGGCTTGATGGAGTATCTCTAGTTGATCCACTCTAGTAGAACCATCGCGTAATGACGGAGTATATGCATAAATGTACTGTATAAATGTACTGTATAAATGACGATGATGCACGCTATACATTACCCTACGATAATGGACCGGACACCAGCGGCTTTGCATAAAATCCGACTACTCGTTTGGGGGTGTTTTTCGCGGTATGACCTGGGACAAGAAAAATAATCTTTTCGCAACTGTTGCATATTTCCTTTGAGTGTTTATACTATGGCCATACACTACCTTACAATAATGGAGCAGGTGCCAACGGATTCGCATAACTTGTACTTGTTTGGGATGCTTTTCATGGTATGGCCTGGAACCTTTGCATGTCGTTCCTGTTTAGTTAAACGCCTACATGAACATTTTGGACAATCGGGTTCTTCCTACGCTCTGGCAATTTCTTGGAACGGACGAATCTTACTTCCAGGACGACAACGTTCCGTGTCATGTTGCAGCCTCGGTCGAGCAGTGATATCCAGATATGGATGTTAAACGTCTTCCCTGGCCTGCTCAGTGCCCCGATCTAAACCCCATAGAATATTTGTGGGACGCGTTAGAGCGACACTTACGGACAAAGGAATCATGTCCGAAATCTACAGCTGAGCTGGCGACATTCTTGCAGCTGGAATGGACACAACTACCTATAGCTGTGTATCAAAATCTTGTTGAAAGTATGCCCAGAAAGGTTGCTAGTGTCATTGCAGCCCGTGGGGCACCATCCCCCTATTAAAGCATTTACTCTTCTTTATACCATCACATCTTGTTGTCCGGTCCATTATTGTAGTGTAGTTTATCTGGAGTGGCCACAAATTTCCTTACGTTGGCCATGTAGTGGAAGTATGGAGAATGGGGTATGTCAGCTGAGGCTTTGTTCTCGTCATTTTTTCGTTGTTCGAAAGGAACAGGTGTCCTTGGATCTCTCCTTTCGGATTTTGAGCCCGGACACTCGCCAATAGCCCGTGGATTTCCCTCTGTGTGACGTGAATTCAATTACTACTAACCATATTCGTTGCCCTTCCAACTGACCAACACACCATTTATTGAAAAGTCTGTTCAGGAAAGTTCTCCAATGCTGTTGATTTATCACAAATAAATAATTAATCCTCCTAGTGTTTGTCTTGACGATATATCTCGTCATTGAAAGTAAACTGACAAGACCTTGATTTCATCATGCGAAAAAAAATTGTCATTTTCTTAATGACGAGATATCTCATCATTAACAGTAATGGTCTGATCTTGATATACGAGATATCTCGTCATTAAAGGAAAACTGACACAAGACCTTGATCTCATCACGAAAAAAATGGTCACTTTCTTAATGACGAGATATCTCGTCATTAACAGTAATGGTGTTATCTTGATACACGAGATATCTCGTCATTAAAGGAAAACTGACACGAGATCTTGATCTCATCACGAAAAAAATTGTCACTTTCTTAATGACGAGATATCTCGTCATTAACAAAAGTGGTTTGATCCTGATGGACGAGATATCTCGTCGAAACCACTAGGAGGGTTAACCATGTGTGATAAATTTTGCTTGTCAACACACATTAATATTTAAATAGATATCTCAATACATTCCCCCAGTCCCGCTACCAAAGTTCATTGCTCCACTCCACAATAACCATCTCACTGTATACCGACCGATTACTAAATTTTCCGTCAGTTTATTGACGATTCCAGCTTTCCGGGCCTCTTTATATGTTTTACTGCTTCATCCCCCTAACTAAAGCGTCGTAAAGAATTTTATAGACTACCACCTCGAAAGACTTGGGCGCAACACATTCGTGGCAAATAACCGCTTTTATTCGAGCTGCAACGACGTTTTAGAGCCAATTTTCAACGCAAAACGGACTTGGTTGGGTCTTGGAATTTATGTTCTTTTGATCTCGGCAGTAAAATTACAACATGCTTTAAGCATAACGATACAATAAAACACAACACGTAATTGTCCAGACGATCAATTCGATAAAACTCAAAATTCAGGACAGTTTTGACGGAAGTAATCTAGTTTCAAGTTTGTTTCACCTTAAGAAGATACCATTAGCATTTCATGTAAGCCCATCATCCTCTGATTGGAAGGGAAAAAAATATAGTTATAAAAGTTTCAAGTCTAAAAAAAATTGGTGATCCTCAAGCAATACACGATTTTATTTTTCAACTTAAATGTGAATGAAATATCTCTTTTAATGTCCTTGATTTTCACGGCCAGAGGCCAAAGAGGGAGTCCGGAATTGATAATTTCATCAGCTTGATTGTTTGATAGTCCAAAATTACCGTGATTGGCTCCGTAACGCAACCGGCACGCGGCAACATTTCAGGTGGTAAGCAAGGATGATACGAGCGATCCAAATATTCTACGAAGTTTGTTCGATTTTTTAGTATATGCAACCACGTTATGCTATTTATTATACCATTTGTTACTAGTTACTTGTGTGAGAGTGGTTTTTCTGAACTTTTGTATACAGAAAAGAAATATAGAAACAGAGTAAGTGTCGAAGAGGACTTAAGAGTGAAGTTAAGCTCCATTGCTCCTGATATTGATATTTTAATAAAAGACAAACAACAAGTTTCGCACTAAAAATTGATTTTTGATTATGTTAATCTTTGTTTGCTTAGTTTGTACTAATTATTTAAAATTAGTTGTTTTTAGAACTGAGTAAAAAATAAAAAGGTTATTTTCAATAATCGTTTCATTTTTTCCTTTATTAAAATATCATTAATACGAAATACAAGTGCATTAATCATAAAATATGAAGCTTTCTTAGTATTTTAATTAAAATAAAACAAGGCATTGAGCACTTTTCTGACATCAGATATATGTTTCTAAAAAAAATATAGAACTGGTGGTACGCCAAAAATTTCTAAAAATTTCAAGTGGTTCCCAGTTATTAAAAGGTTTGGAACCCCAGCCCTAGGGTACTGATCCCGGACCGTCGTCAAGTGCCCGTTGTGTTGCTCTAGTATGACGTTAACTAAAAAATTACCGGCACAGCTTATTGGTTTTGCCCACTGCGTTAGCAACTTGCAAGTTGTAAGTGATGCAGATTCGACTCTTCTTTCGTAGTGTTTTTTCCCCTGTATTAGTAAATGATATTCTTGTGTGTATATGTCCATTATTCGACGATGTTTATCCCGTGTTTGTCGCAGCTTCTACAGAAATGGCCCTTATGCTATGAAACCCATTTATAACTTGGGGTTAAAAGTGGTTTCTATGGCAGTCGAAACAATGTGGAATGGAGTAAACTTATAAGGTTGTTTAAAGCTAAACTTTATGTTCATGTGAGCTGGTAAGCCAGTTTCCAAACATTCGCAACACGTCAACGTGAGGACATTTGATGGCCACGACAGGTTTAACATACACCAGCTCCCTTTGTACACAACGGTCTTAGATTGGATTCGAACTCTCAACTCTCCGGTTGCTAATCCGTTACCCCTTCAACCGGACTATAACGGCCCCTAATCAAGCACAGAATAAACTTTTCAAAGCCTATAATATTTGAACTATAAGGAATAAAATAGTAATGTCAGACAGATTTGAGATAAAATATTTTAAAGAATGTTTCCACACAAAATTTGTTGCAACAAATGTCAATAGGTGCTTCGAAATAACGATAGCCCAACAATTTTGAACCATGCTCAGACGACAGAACACCTGAAATATCACAACACCTGTTCAAATTTCCACACCACGCCAACGAGAGGACAGTTCACACCAACGAGAGGAAACTGGAGATCGCGTCAGATTTAACGTGCACCATCCCCTACGTACACGACGGTGTTTGGTTGAATCGAGTAACAAAACCGAAAAGACCTCCGGCTGCAAATACGTTGGTCTACCAATCAATTGTTTAGCATGGAATCGCCACACTTCCCGCTATCGAGTTTACGCTGCTACTGATGTTTACACTGAAAAAGTTTACTTGGTTGTGTGGTATGCGATCCTCATAAATAAATATGCAAGGTACTAAATGAGAACTAGACGTTTAATACAGTTACAGGAACACATTATAGTACATAAGAATGGAACAAACACATGGGACATTCGTTTACCGGTGAGACCAGGATGCATTCAGCTAAAACCCTACATAGCAATTCACTCAGCATAGGTGACATCAGCGCCATCTCTTGTCAAGCAGAGGAATTATTTGTTAAACTTAACGTTGGCGTTGATAGAGTTTCTGCGACGATGCGTGTTGCCAGTACGTATCCCGAACATGACGTAACTTGGCTTTTTCAAATACAATTTCAGCACGTCGGTCACTTAAAATCCAAAGAATGAGTTCCGGATTTGTTTTTTGATTACTTAAAGACAGTTAGATTAAGGTTGCCAAAACGGCGATAAACTACATTATATACAAGCTAACTACATTAAACTACAAGCTAACTTCGATTTGTATCATGCGACAAGATCTGGACAATAGAAGTAAGGTCTTCGCAGTGTCGTCTGGTTTGTTGTGGGACTGACAATCCCTCTCCTACATGAAATAGTATAATATATAATTTTGGAAAACAAAAATAAACACATTTTTGAAAAACCGTTTTATACCTTCAATTATTTATTGGCACAAAATATACACTGGCTTCTATAAATAAAGGGCCCGGCAGACCAACCGGTAAAGTGGTTAAGGTGTTAGCCTCTAGATCGGAAGGTTCCTGGTTCGAATTCGGGTCAGCGCATGGATATTCGTTAGCGTATGATGTAGAGGCGGCTGGTGCATCTTAAATCTGTCGTGGCCGAAAGTCCTCACGTTGGGTTGGTGTGGAAGTTTGGAGAGTGGGGTACTCGGATATTGCCTCGTCATCTGACCGTGGTTCAAAATTACGTGGTGTTGTCCTCAGATCTTTACGCCGACCAACCGGTATAGTGGTTAAGGTGTTAGCCTCTAGATCGGAAGGTTCCTGGTTCGAATCCGGGTCCGGGCATGGATGTTTGTAAGCGTATGGTGTAGAGGCGGCTGGTGCACCTTAAATCTGTCGTGGCCGAAAGTCCTCACGTTGGGTTGGCGTGGAAGTTTGGAGAGTGGGGTGCCAGCTCAGGTGTTGCTTCGTCATCTGACCGTGGTTCAAAATTACGAGGTGTTGTCCTCGGATCTTTCCCTTAAGGGATTGATCCCGGACCGTCGTCAATAGCCCGTTGTGTTGCTCCAGTACGACGTTAACTAAAAAATTACCTTACCTATAAATTAAGGTAGGTATTTAATTAACGTCGAACTGTAGCAACACAACGGGCTATTGGCGACGGTCCGGGAGGCATATTAACAACCTTTACCTGGAATAGAAGACATGGGGAAATTTTAAGCCCGCTGTCTAAATGACGTTATGTTCAAATTGTCCACTGTGACGTCACTACGTAACATCATCCTTAATGGCGATATTTCACGTGGACTCTGTCGTTACTCATTACTCTGTAGTTTCTACTTGGACTGAAAGCCGGTGGTAAAACCTCTACAACATAAATAACGAATCTATACAACAGACCCCCAGTAATAACGAAAAACTCCCCTGTTTCCGCATTCTATTCTGTTCAAGGACCCAGGTGTCCTTTAAAGTTCGAAAATGGATTATTTTTTAACTATGCGTGTAAAATCTATACTGGAATTGGAACTAAACACTAAACATTTACGATCAAATTACGAGTACATGGCACAAGCTGTTGAACTGTCGCTTGGTAATCATCTAAAAACTATCGCTTTCTTTTTTATTAGTATTCTATTTTCTGTCGAATCAGTTTCAACTTTTTTTTTCGCAAACATTGTAAGTAAATAGTGGTACTTTTCACACATGCGGAGTGCGCACTATGAGTGAGTGACGTCATAGATCTCGGAGAGAGATAGCAACGAATCAGCGGGCTTAAAATTTCCTCATGTCTTCTATTCAAGGTAAAGGTTGGTAATATGCGTCCAGGATCAACAAAGGGAAAGATCCAAAGACAGTTCCACGTAATTTTCAACCATGGTTAGATGACGAGGCAACACCTGGCACCCCACTCTCCAAACTTCCACATCACGCAAACCTGTGGACATTTTGGTCAGTATCTGCACATGCTCAGTGTATTTCATTAACTGGCAGCAATTTTAAAACCATAGGTTGGCATAAAAGTACCAACCGTTAGTGTTCAAATAAATTCTTTAAAATTAGCTTTTAAAAACCACGTACAAAGTGTTTTCTTCAAAAATTTCATCCTGAATTTCCCGTAACCAGAAAGCACTATTTGTCCTGCTTCTCACATCAATACTGGAGATAAGGCAATACCTCCTAGAGATAAGAAAGCCGAACCACTACGTCACTAGAGAGTAGTGACGTCACAAAAATTAGGCGATGATAGGAACGCACTGGTTACGAAAAAGCCTGAAATAACTGCGTAACGTTATGCGGTGAAAATTGATGAATGTGTTGGTTTTTAACTTTTATAAAGTTATACTTTTGTTGAAGCATATTTTTTTTTTGTACTCAAAGCAGTATTAAGATTTCCTTTGAGTGTTCAGTTCCTCATTGTAGAGGATTGTAGAACTACGATGCAAATTCAATAGTTAGTCTTCAGCTTTCCATCTGACCCAGAGCTCAGAAGAAAATGGATATCGGCAATTCCGAGGAAGGATTATGTCTTAACAATTTTAAAGTAAGTGAAGATATTTTTTTATGTTGGCATTATATTCTGTAGTTTTATGATGATCGAAGCATATAAAAAACTTCATGAATTGAAAAAATATAAAGATACTTTTGTATGGTGACTTTTGTTTTTGAGTAAAAATATCACGTAATTAGTTAAAAGCCGGCAAGAACCCGGATAGGATATGTGCAGTAAAAAGACTTCGTTGAAACTTATACATGACTTATAAATGATAAAGATATGGTAAATGATAAATAATTGAGTATATATAAAGTTACGGTTTAAAATGTATAAATCAATAATAGTGATAACAATACAGCAAAACATCTTAATTGACTTTAATTATGATTAAAAAACAATTCGAACAAATAATGAATAAGCCTATACAGTATTATTTTGTTTATATATCCTAAACCTCTCCCATGTCATAATATCAACATGGAAAGTTTGCTGTTGAGTGACATGAATTTAATATCCATAGACAGTATTGAGATAAGAGTTGAAAAATAATAATTTTCATTGAGAAAAATGCATGTTTTGATCATTTGTAAGGCATTAATTTTGTAAAATACTCCATGTTTATAACAATAGCCAATCAACAAAAATAGTAATAATGCAATTTTACTTTAAAAAAAATAAAAGCATTATAGAAGAAGAGAAAATTTTGTCGAGTAATAATTCATAATTATCCTTCTGCGTCCTACTGAAACTGTCTGGGGGAGCTCTGCATTTCTGTATAGACATATCGCACCCTGGCAATAAAAGTGACACAGCTCAAAATTGCAGAATTTGAGAAACATCACTTAAAGGATACTATAAAACATTGAATTAGTATAAGCTTTCTTTAAATTTTAGGTAAGTATTTATGGTGGTTACTTCTATTATATTCTACAGGGTGTCCTAAAAGATCCTGTACTCCAACTTTAAAAAAATTTATTGCCAGTGTTTTTTTTTAATTATTGAATTTTATCGTCTGCATATTGTTTTATCGACTCTTTAATTTTTATCGTTTGATTTTCTTTGCACTCAAGTTGTGCGATAAAAGAGTTCCATGTCATTTTGTTCTTCATTGCAAGATAAATTTATCATGCATTCAGAGAATTGTCCTGTTTGAGGCTTATTTAGAATATAAATCGCATGAAAGATGTAAAGATTTTTGGCGACAGAAATATCCAAAGGATGCAATACTAAGTAAAGATACCCTGTATCAACTTATTCACCAATTTGTTGCATTATTAGAAGTGAATGAATGAGACTCTTGGTTCCAACAAGACGTTGCAACTTGCCATTCAAAATGTTTTGAAACAACCATGAGCATGCTTCAAGATTTTTTGGCGATCACCTCGTCTCAATAAACCTTTGGCCATTTCGTTCCCTAATCTGCACATTCCTTATTTTTTTCCTGTGGGGATATTTAAAGAACAAAGTTTATGAAGATAATCACCAAACAATAGGAAATCTGAAAATTGTCATTACTCAGCATCTTCAAACGTGTTTCTAAAAATATGAGCAAACTTCAGTCTTGCCTCCAAGAAAAAGATGGAAATTTTGAACATTTATTGTAAACGTAAGTTCAAATTGTTTTTTTCTACGTTAGGTTAAAAGTGCTTTTTACCATTGGCATAAAAATTATTGTTTTGAAGTCTGTTGTTTTTGTATAGTAAATTTACGAATTGTCAGTACAGGAACTTTTAGGACACCCTGTATTTAATAGTAATATAGGGCACCTCATACATATTTTTCTATAACATAACATCAAAATTTTAATTTTTTGACTTCACTTTTCTAGCCGGGGTGCGATTTGTGTGTGTTTGTGCGTTAGAAATTTAAATAAGAACTCTATTTTAAAATTATTACATAATTTTAGGTTTCTGAACTTCACTTTGTCAAGTGACATCAGGTACGTCGCAGAAGAGTTCGACGAAAAAAATGGAAGGAAAATTTATGTTAGCCTTTGTAAGCCTCGGCTTCAAAAGGCAGCGATCCCCAGCATTTGGAAGGTGTTGAAATGATCAATGTGCCAACTTGCTATTCTGTATTAAAAAAAGAAAAGGGCATTTTATTTCTTATCATCTCAACGTCAGCACTAGTGATATCCTTGTCTGTAGTTGTTGATTCAGATTGTTTTATAAAAGCCTATAAAGAGAATGTTATGATCTCTGAAATTGGAAATTACAAACTTCCCTTTCATATTAATAACATCAATACTTTAGATTCCATTCTTTTGGAAACATTAAACCTGAATGCTCCAAATGGAGACGGTAATGTCAAAAATATGTTTAGTTTAACGCAGAATGTACTGAAAGACTTATTAAAGTGTGTCGCAAGTGAAAGTCAAAGCTTATTATTGGGTTTGTTGCTGAACAACTATCACTTGCTGAAAATCACAAGAATCGAAATCGGTACAGTTCTGATTTCTTAATTTTAAACAGTTTGATCTTTACCATATCCCCTCACGCATATCTATTTTTAAGAATTTGTGGATTTTTAATTATACCCCATCCTTCGACAGTAAAGAGACTGTTCAAAATTTAATGTTGATCCCTAAACTGAAGGACTTGATAATAATTTTTTATTATATGCTTAGGAAAAGATTTTACACTTAAATGATGCTGACAAATATGTATCATTACTTATTGATGAAATTCATTTGAAAGCCTTTCTTGATTATAAGGGTGGTGATATTATTGGGGTATCCTATAACTGTGAGAAGGCAACTAATTCTGCTTATGTATTTATGCTGCAAAGTATAAAATCTAGTTATAAAGATGTTATACACATTTTACCCGCTAAGACAATTATTTTGAACATTCTTTATTTCTTGTTTAAAATTGTTATAGGTCTTGAACATCTTGGTTTTAAAGTTGGGTACATCATCAGTGACAATAATGCTATTAATCGCAAAGCTGTTTCTTTTTTTGCTTCCCCACCCGAATTGAGTATTTGTTATAATCATCCTGCTGACCCTTCAAAACCATTGTTTTCCATTATTGAACCTGTCCACATACTGAAATGTGTTAGAAATAATTGGCTAAACCAAAAAAAATTGTGGACAATGTATGTTTTATCCAATGTTTTACCAATTGGACAATAATTTATCTAATGCGGAACAAATCACAGAAAGATTAAAATCTGCCTCTCTTAACACTAAAACAGCTTCATGAAATTGAATCAAATGCTATTGTAAAATATGCTGATACACAAACAGCATTGTATCACACACGCGTGCAATATTAGAACTAACAACTTATTGTATAGAAGAGTTAAATTTTTAGTATATATTAACTGCAAACTGATTAATTAGAAGACTGTTTTGGCAGTTATCGCCAGCTAGCAGGTGCCCAGTATAATATAAATTTGACAGAATTCTTTCAAACTGAAAAAAAAATTAGAATTATATCTCTTCTTCCATTATGGTTAAGCTAAAAAAAAATGGTGAAATTGATATTGGTATTTCAGATGTGAAAGATGTAGTTGAAGTTGAAAATTTGGGGGAATAAATTCAATTTTTGGGTAAAATTAATGTTTGTAACTCTGATATTTCTGACTTGAATGACACTATTCTTGCTATTGTGTTTGTAGCTGGCTATTGTGTTCATTCTCTTTCAAAAACCATCAACTGTTTATCTTGTAAAGCTCAATTATCTGTTGATAGAGAACTTGAATTAAGTTCATGTTATGCTTTGATCAAAAATCTAGATCGAGGTGGATTGAAATATCCAATTAATGATGTAATTACCAAAGTATATACAATTACATAATTGTATCTAAGTTATTATCCACAGACTTTGAAAATTGTTGACTTTCAAAATAAGAGAAATGTTGTATGTAATATCACGTCAAATGTTTTGAACTCGTCAGAAATTTTCCTGCCAGTTGAAACTTGCGACAAAAGTCAATTCTGAAAAAATCAACAAACATATTTTTGAAGAACTGATGCAAAAGAATAAATGATTTGTGCTAGTTTTGTCTGCTAAAGATAAAAAAAGGCCTAAAAATCCCAAAGTGACAAATTTCCTAAAGATAGAAAAATTCAAACTCTAACAAATTTAAAAATTTAATTATTTAAAGGTAACTGTGGATGTTTTTTATTGCAATGTGGTGTTGGCAGATATGCTAAGTAAATTCATTAAAATGAATAATTTATTGTATTGATTTTTATGCTATTTATTTAAGCTATGATAATTTTATGTTTAATAAAGATAATTAAATTTGTTTTTCTAGTGTCCTATTATTTTTTTGCTTTCAGTGAGTGAACTTTAGAAATTCTAAAATAAATTTCTTACCATAGTATTCAATATGTTATCAATAGGGTACATTGGAAATGACTGGTTGATATAATTGTATATTAATTTGTTAGCTCAATGATTTCATGTATGATAATAATGTACTAATCACTATATGCTTAAAGTTAATCCATTATTGGAATTGAATTTTCATGTCATGTTATATGTATATAGGGCAATTCCACGGTAACTTACATTTAGACAAATATACTGATCTTGAAGTGTAAATATATTAGCAAAAAATAATAGAAAACAAAATATTTACTTGAATTGTTCAACAAACTAGTAAAAAGCTAAACTTTGATAAGAATGTTATTAATTTGCTGATATTTTTAAGTCCACAGAATTAAATTTACTGTAATAACTTGCGTTACAGTAAAGAGGAATAACAGAAAAGGTTCATGAACATTTGAATAAAATTCTGTTTTGTTCAACATGATATAGCTTGAAAAGTATATACATTAATTCTAAAGCCTTTCATAATTGTAGTCATGCAAATTTTTTAAAACTGTCATTCATCAATTAAATTTAATTTTAAAAAATTTAAGTAACATACGTAACATTTCATTTTTCCAAAATTTTATTCTAATAGCTAAATTTTCATTACAATAAATCAAATACAATCACGATGAATCAAAACCAAAGAACTCCAGTCTTTTTTAAGCCCAAAATTATGTAAAATATATCTTATTTTATTTTTTCAAGTTTTTACTTTTCAGCATGGAATTACCCTAATATATCATGGGTGTTCACTAATTCTTGCATACAGGATTTACTTCTCCAGCCTCCTTTTTCAAAAGTTAAGGCAAAATATTTTTTAAATAGTTGACACAATATAAAAGGGACTATATGGATATATTGGTCAAAAAATATTACGCAATTGACATTGGAGATACCTGATATATGCATCCATCCTCCATAAATATAAATAGTTAAATATAAATAGTTTTCAAATGCTTCTAATTGAAAAAAAATTATCTGATCAACTTCTATAGTTATGTTCTTTAATTACCTAAAAAAAAGCATTAATACTAAACTCGTCATTTTTTAAATTCCATTAACAAGGAAATTATTTTTTTAGCAAACTCATTTGAATAATGGATTTACTAAATGTTACTATCATAATTTAGCTTTTCTTTGTGTAAAATGTATCATATTGTCGCTATACACGTAGATACAATAATTTATCAACAGGTCCTAGAACCCAACAAAAATAGCCCTGGAAAATTTTAACCTTTCTTATGAATAACCGAAAATTAATCTAAATTAAAAATATATTTATATGGCTGCATTTATCAAGGATGATGGGTATTCTTCAAAATTTATTTTTCCCACAGATGTCTCAGAATTTTTTAATCATTGCCTATTAAATATAATTTAAACTGTCAATTTGATTTTGTATCCATAATTAATTTAAACTCTTAATTTCACTGGGTCGCATTTATTTCCTCCCGTAACTTTCCAGATATTCAATGAAGCATCGCAAACATTACTATTTATATTTTAACCTTCTGAACGTTGCTTTGTCATATTTTATTGTTTCCCACAATTATAAATTGTATATCTATATATTTCTTCCCCTGCTTTCAATTTCATTTCATTATGCTACTTTAAGCTGACAAATTCCAATAACTAAATAATTCGTTGAATGAAGTCGGAACTCGCTGATAAACAAACGCTCAACAATGATGTTTTGCATCGCCTAATTTTTCTGACGTCACAAAACAGTGGTTTGGCTTTCTTATCTCTAGGAGGTATTGGATAAGGCCTCTACGGGGCCAAGGGCTCCGGATACAAAATGTTTAAATGAATTATTCCGGGGTCGTTGTAACCCATTTGGAATGGTAATGGTAATTTTAGTTAACGTCGTACTAGAGCAACACAACGGGCTATTGACGACGGTCCGGGATCAGTCCCTTAAGGGAAAGATCCGAGGACAACACCTCGTAATTTTGAACCACGGTCAGATGACGAAGCAACACCTGAGCTGGCACCCCACTCTCCAAACTTCCACGCCAACCCAACGTGAGGACTTTCGGCCACGACAGATTTAAGGTGCACCAGCCGCCTCTACACCATACGCTTACAAACATCCATGCCCGAACCCGGATTCGAACCAGGAACCTTCCTATCTAGAGGCTAACACCTTAACCACTATACCGTAACCCATTTGGAAGTGTTGCAAGTTTGAACCTCGGGCCAAAGACCATCGTGTACAAAGGGGGCGGGTGTACGTTAAATCTGTCGTGTCTTCAAATGCCTCTATGTTCGCGAGGTTCGGAAGTTTGGGGAGTCTCGTGCCTGCTCGGGTGTTGACCTCGTCATCTGAAGGTGGTTCAAAATTACGAGAGATGCTCGGAGCTTTCCCGTCGGGATTGACACAGGATTGTCCCCAATAGCCTGTTGTGTTGCTCCAATGAGATGTTAATTATCCATCTATCTTGAAGTATATACTTTAAAAACTACGTAATGTTATGCGAATGATAATAATTTAAAAGCGAAACAAAATTGAAACTTTCAGTATTTCAGATTATTAAATTAATCAAACTTGACAGATTAGATTATTCGAAACATTACGCTGTTATTTTGGAAGAAAACTATAAAGTACGTCGATTATTATGTTAAATTATTTGAGTTAGAAGAACACGATAAAATCTGAAACGACTCACTAATATATTGAAATTGCTTCACCCGAAGAAAGATTCTATTAACTTCTACTTTTCCACGAAAACATGCCCCGACGATAAGGGAGAAAACTTTAAAGACAAATATTGAATTAATTCCTGAATATTTCATATTTCAATTTTGGTGCTTACGAGTTTCTTTTCCCCTGGTCATACATAAAAGTTCCTTTTTCGATATTGATTTGCGAGAAACATTAATCACCCCTTTAACCCAAAGCCAACGTCGAAACGAAGAAAATGGTTAAATTATTTCACTTAATTTCCCACACAAAACGGTTCGCTTAAATACTCTACAAATTTTCTTCCGAAAAAAAAAGAACTCATTTTTTCATTTATCGGAAAGAAATTTACGTAACGTTGCCACCGGAAGATCGGAATAAAAGTAGAAAATTGCGCACCGGTTGTTCCAGGAAGTAAAGAATAAAAACAAAAATGGCAACGGCGGAATAGAGAGGGAAAGTATTTCGCCCAGAAACTTGGGGATGTATATTTCATCTAGTAATTACTTTCATTTTTAAACTAAAAACAACTTTTCCGGGCTGCCTATTATTGTTATTCTTTTTTATTTTCCGAGTAAGAACAAAATTAAATAGGCCGCTTTCGAATTTGATTAAAAAGAATCTTGTTGAATATTCCGCTGAATTTTCGAGTTCTTTATAAGAGTGCTAGATTGCTGTTAGAACTTTCTCTCCGTCCGAATATTAACAGAAATGTAAAGTAGGTGGTGCGATTTCCACGTTTTGATTATTCTGTGTATAAAGTCGCACGCAAAATGGTCATTTTTCTTCGAAAGACAGTCGAGGTTTTTTTTCGCTCGCTTGCTTCCCTCTTGGGTTCCGAGTTCAAGTACGAATATCTAATCTCGCATCGTGTGCTGTTGGGGACTTGATAAAATGTATGCGATAAAGTTTTTAAATTAAATTTTTTTTTAAATTCCTGAGACGTGTGTATTCTTTCTTTTCGGATAAGAGAACAGCCGTAATTTTTTTATGATGGAAAGGCAGTATCACGAAAGGATCCAACGACTTCGTTCTAAAAGGGGATTGCATTCGAATTCGAATGTTTATTCCTTCGTGGAAATTTAGCCCACGAACCGGTCTAGAGGTTAAGGTGTTAGCCTCTAGATTGGAAGGTTCCTGGTTCGAATTCGGGGCAGTGCATGGATATTTGTAAGCGTATGGCATAGAGGCGACTGGTGCACCTTAAATATGTCGTGATCGAAAGTCCTCACGTTGGGTTGGTGTGTAAGTTTGGAGAGGGGTGTCATCTCAGGTGTTGCCTCGTCATCTGAACGTGGTTCAAAATGACGAGGTGTTTTCCTCGGATCTTGACCTTAAGGGACTGATCCCGGACCGTCGTCAATAGCCCGTTGTGTTTCTTTAGTAGGACGTTAATTAAAATTATTACTATCTCGTGGAAATTAAATGGATTGAAAATGCAGAGGTAGCTTCTTCGATAGGTAGGAATTTTTATATTCCGAAAGATTTTCTTTTTGTAGAACCAGTAGAATGATTCTATCGCTCATTTCCTTAAATAGAATTCAGTTGAAAGATTATATTGCTTTGATCCTTAAAATAGAATCCATTGAATTGATTCTATCCCTCCTTTCCTTAGAATAAAATGCTTGGGAGATGTTCTACCACTCCTTTTCTTAGAATATAATCCATTGGAAATGTTCAATCAATCCTTTTCTTAGAATAGAACTCATTGGAAAAATTCTGTCGCTCCATTTCTTTGAATAGAATCCTTGGAGAACCACTCCTTTCATCAGAGTAGAATCTATTGAATATGCTCTATCGATCCTTTCCTTATAATGGAATCCATTCAATTGAGTCTATCGCTCATTGTATCATCGATCCTTATCTTAGAACAGAATCCATTTAATTTATTCTATCACTCCTTTGTTAGAATAAAATCCTTGGGAGATGTTGAGAGTAGAACCAGTAGAATTGTTCTATTACACATTTCCTTAATATAAAATTCATTGGAAATATTCTATTGCTCCTTTCCTTGGAATAGAATCCCTTGTATAGATTCTATTGTTCCTTGCTGTAGAATGAAATCCTCGGGAGATTGTACTGTCACTCCGTTTCTTAGTACAGATATCTATTGGAAATGTTCTATCAATCATTTCCTTAGAATAGAATTCATTGGAAAGATTCTATTGCTCATTTCCTTAAAGTAGAATTCATTGGAAATATTCTATCGCTCCTTTCATTAGAAGAGAATCCCTTGTATAGATTCTATTGTTCCTTGCTGTAGAATGAAATCCTCGGGAGATTGTACTGTCACTCCGTTTCTTAGTATAGATATCTATTCGAAATGTTCTATCAATCATTTCCTTAGAATAGAATTCATTGGAAAGATTCTAATGCTCATTTCCTTAAAGTAAAATTCATTGGAAATATTCTATAGCTCCTCTCATTAGAAGAGAATCCTAGGGAGATGTTTTATCACTACTTTTCTTAGAATATAATCCATCGGAAATATTCTAAAGATTATATTTTTAGAATCTAATCCATTGAATTGATTCTATCACTCCTTTCCTTATAATAAAATCCTTGGGATATGTTCTATCGCTCCTTTTCTTACAATAGAATCTATTATAAATCCTCTACCTATCCTTTCCTTAAAATAGAATTCATTAGAAAGATTATATCGGTTCTTTCCTTATAATAAAATCCTTGAGAAATGTTCCATCACTCCTTTTCTTAGAATAAAATCTATTGGAAATGTTCTGTCGATCCTTTCCTTAGAATGGAATGCATTGAATAAATTATATCGCTCCTCTCCTTAGAATAAAATACGTGAGAGATGTTCTATTGCTCCTAATCTTAGAATGGAATCCTTGATATATTCTTTCACTCCTTTTCTTCAAATAGAATCTACTGAAAAGATTCTATCGATACTTTATTCGAATAGAATCCTTGGGATATATTCTATTGCTGATTTCCTTAAAATAGAATCATTTAAAGATTCTAAATGTCAAGAAGGTCAAAATTGGCTAAAAGTATTGCAGGAAAGACTGCTGGTTCCAGACAGTATACAACCGTGTAAACCCTTAAGTGGGTTAAGAGTTTTTCTTTGGATTTATAGCAATGAGTAAATTTGAATATCAATGTCAAGTCCTACAATTCGTCAAATGAAAGTATAGTCAGAATAATTCAAAAATACATAGCGTGTTTTAAAATATCCAGACTATATCTCGAAAAGGTACGAACACAAAAATCAAAAGTCATTCACAAAGGGATAATATATCCAAATTTATTTTGGGAGCTCGGTAATTCGACAAGCGTATGGCCACCACGATCACCCGATTCATCATGTATTGACTTTCTTCCCTTTCGGGATTCCTCAAAAGTATCCTATTGCCTCTTAAGATGACAAGAACACACGAATCTATGTCATGGGAGAAGATGTCCGCGAAAAGCCTGGAATTTTTTAACACGTCGTGATCCCAGCGTCGGAGCTGTTATTGGTAAGTTTTAAATAACATCGAACTAGAGCAACACGGGCTATTGACAAAGGTACGGGATCAATACCCTAAGGAAAAGATCCGAAGACAACACCACGTAATTTTGAACCACGGTCGGATGACGAGGCAACACATAAGCTGGCACACCACTCTCGAACAACCAATCAACCAAAATCCACACCAACCCAACGTGGGGACTTTCGGCTACGACAGATTTAAGGTGCACCTGTCGCCTCTACGCCATATGCTTACAAACATCCATGCCCGGAAACGGATTCAAACCAGGAACCTTCCTATCTAGAGGCTAACACCTTAACACCAGCAGACCAGTTGGTCGGCTGACTGTAGTGGTAATTGGTTATTTTTTAATTAACGTCGTACTAGAGCAACACAACGGGCTATTGACAACGGTCCGGGATCAATCCCTTAAGGGAAAGATCAAAGGACAACACATCGTAATTTGGAACCACGGTCAGATGACGAAGTAACACATGAGCTGCACCCCACTCTCCAAACTTCCACACCAACCCAATGTGAGGACTTTCGGCCACGACAGATTTAAGGTGCACCAGCCGCCTTTACACCATACGCTTACAAACATCCATGCCCGGACCTGGATTCGAATCAGAAACCTTCCGATCTAGAGGCTAACACCTTAACCACTATACCGGTTGGTCGGCTGATTATAGTGGAGTTCAACGTTAATTCGGGATCACGGTAGTTCGGTTGAAAGAGGAACAGATTTATAACAGAAGGGTTCCGAGTTCGAATCCAACAAAAGACCAATGTCTAATAAGGGGCTGGTGGACTTTAAATCCGTGGTGGCCCCAAATTTCCTCATGTTTGCTTGGTGTGGAAGTTTGGAGCGTGGGGTGCCAGCTCAGGTGTTGCTTCGTCATCTGACCGTGGTTCAAAATTACGAGGTGTTGTCCTCGGATCTTTCCCTTAAGGGACTGATCCCGGACCGTCGTCAATAGCCCGTTGTGTTGCTCTAGTACGACGTTAACTAAAAATTACCAAAAATTACCAAATCACGCCGACCAACCGGTATAGTGGTTAAGGTGTTAGCCTCTAGATCGGAAGGTTCCTGGTTCGAATCCGGGTCCGGGCATGGATGTTTGTAAACGTATGGTGTAGAGGCGGCTGGTGCACCTTAAATCTGTCGTGGTCGAAAGTCCTCACGTTGGGTTGGCGTGGAAGTTTGGAGAGTGGGGTGCCAGTTCAGGTGTTGCTTCGTTATCTGACCGTGGTTCAAAATTACGAGGTGTTTTCCTCGGATCTTTCCCTTAAGGGACTGATCCCGGACCGTCGTCAATAGCCCGTTGTGTTGCTCTGGTACGACGTTAACTAAAATTACCTACCTTACCTGTTACTTTCACAATTAAATACATTTGTTTCGCACATATAACAACAAATTAGGTAATGGTAATTTTAGTTAACGTCGTACTGGAGCAACACAACGGGCTATTGACTACGGTCCGGGAGCAATCCCTTAAGGGAAAGATCCGAGGACAACACCTCGTAATTTTGAACCACAAACAAATTATTACAGCAAGAAAATAATCTTGCCGCAGAGTAACGGGCTAGTCTTTCCACTGGTTGTATATAATCTCAAATTTGTTAAGAGTCTTCTGCAAGTGCATGTTTTGAGATTTTCTAACAGTTCGTCAAATGTTGCAACTGACATTCGAAAGAAGTTGAAGAATTTTTGGATCTTTCCATTAGGGGATTGATCCCGGTCCGTCGTCAATAGCCCGTTGTGTTGCTCTAGTACGACGTTAATTAAAGTTACCGTTACCAAACCATCTCCACCGACGCCATTCCGCAGCCCAGGAGGAATCTCGATTGGTTCCTTTCCGGATGACGCGCATTCGCTGAAGTCCTGTCTTTAGATGAAAAATGACTGTTTCGCGTGCTAGCAGAGCAGCCTCGCAATCAAATACTAAGACACGGCAATGTCTCCTCAAGACTATTGACTCGCGGTTAAGGAAGGATAAACAGTTAAAAGAATTGCTCAAACTTGTGCGTCACGCGAGCCCGTTTTTCCCGCTGCGGCCCTTGATTGGTCGAGAAAGTTTGCGCCGCCGGCCAATGGTGAGATTGGAAACGAAATTGTTTCTGGAACCGGCCTTCGCACGTTCGACTTGGAAACGGAAGATGAGAGATTTGTTTTTCCCTTTAATTTTTTCCTTCCTCCTCTACCTGAAGAAGGTAACAACTTTTCCTGGAAATGTTCCCGGTTCTGAGAAGTGAAACTGAATTAAAATGTTCTGGAAATTGGAAAAAATGGACTCTTGGAACGTGGGACTTTGTGGAACCTCTTCTTGGAAGCAGAGAATCCTTCGTGGAATTAGCTATCTTCTTGAATAATTAAAAATTCAAGTTTAAAGCTAGTTTCGTGAGAAATAGTGAATTTCAAGACCATACGTTTTATAAGAGACTCTTTCTGTTGAGGTAAATTGAACTCTTTGTAAAGTAAGACCGTGGTAGACTAGTGAGTTCGAATCCAACCAATGACCGTCGTGTTCAAAAGAGGCTGGTACACGTTAAATATGCCATGCCCTTAAATGTCCTCACGTTTGTATGGTGTGGAAGTATGGAGAGTTAGGTGCCTGTTCAGGTGTCATCTTGTTATCTGACAGTGGCTCAAATTTACGTGGTATTTTACTCGGATATTTAACTTCGGTTTGATCCCCATACCTTCGCTTATGAACCATCGCACAAAGGGAGCTGGAGCATGTTAAATCTGTCGTGTCCTCACGTCGACATGGTGTGGAAATTTGTTGAGTGGGGCGCCTGCTCAGATGTTTTCGTCATTTGACCGAGGCTCTAAATTACGTGGTGTTGTCCTCGGATCTTTCCCCTTCTGTGGTTAATCCGGACCGTTGCCAATAGCCCGTTGTGTATTTAAGTACGATGATGTTAAGTACCTACTTACCCAATTGTTACATGATAATCGATTACTCAAATGTTAAAATTACGGCATAATCTCGTAGTGGTTGTTCTTGCATTTTTTATATATGTTGCCATTCGGCAATATACAAATACTGCCACGTACGACATTGAAATAAATCTGTACCTTGATAGTAAAAGGTATGCTGAATTTACTTCACACTGGAGCACCACAACGAACTGTTGGCGCCGGTACAATCCCAGATGGAAAGATCCGATAAAAGTACCTCGTAATTTTGGACAGCTGATTTGATCATTTTAAATTTCTTTAATTTTTAATACAGCGTGCAAAAAATGCTTTGAAATCTTTTGATCCATTCATATCCATCTTGCATTAGAAACAAAGGTTTATAGGTTAGGTATGACAATATTTAAAGAGTTGAAACCTTGAAAATCTTATTATAATATACATGTGAAACATAAGGGTCAAATTGGAGAGCGAAAATTTGAGTTCAAGAGTTGAAACCTTGAGAAATCGTACTTTTATGGAAGCAATATTATATCTTGTAAAAGACATTTGAAGCAATATATAATACAAATGTGTATATATACAATACAATATGTAAAACAAAGATGATATGGGGGTACAACAATATTTTTAGAGCAGAAACTGTGAAAATTCTTCCTTTTAAGGGAAAAAAAAATTCGAAAAAAAGGACATATATTGACATTTTTCTATTATTGTAGCAATGATATAATAAATGTCTCACTCGCTCACTAGAGGGCAGCACAGTCAACATGATATAGATATATTGTTGATATCAACATCAAGAACATACATACTTAGTAAGAGTTTAGCTAGTGAATGTGTTTGCATGGTGTAGGATCCGAGAAATGTTGAATGTTTCTGATGTTTCTGAAACATGTAATAGTGTATGTTGTGTACACGATATAAATAGTTAAATAAAGTATTTGTAGATGTCAATGAAGAGTTTGTTGTTTGTTCGCCAGCTTCAAGGAAATGATTCTCTGAGAATGACTAATTATGACTTTTATTGCATTGAAATGTTTTTGAGTTGTATCTCAAAATCGGAGAATTTGGATAGTGGGCCATTTTTCCTCTCATATTATAGATAATATGCATTTATTCATTTATTTATCCAATTTTGTTTTCTGAGTATATTTCTCGAGAAGAATTCAAACCTTCTCGCAAAGAAAAAAGGACAGTGAACTTAAACAATCTGAAGATCATCATAATCTTTCCTAGAAAAAGCAAAAATCTTGAACTATTTAAAATTGTCGATTTTTCAACCATGAGTTTCACATGTAAGCCGACATTATTATATTTGGGGTTGACATTATTTTCAAAGAGGATTTTGTTTCCACAAAAGATTTTTAAGGTTTCAACACTTAACCTTACAAGTGGTTTCGACGAGGTATTTCGTGTAAATCAAGATATGATTAATTTTTTATCTGACATATTTCATCAGCCATCAAGATATTGAGATCACGATCTACTCAGTTTTCTTACAATGGCGAGAGAAGACTATATCTTGATGGACAGAATACATCGTCTAAAACTGACCCAATCATTGATGGATGAAATATTTCGTCCATCAATGATCCGGATCAAGGACGAAGTGTCTGTTACGACAAGATACATCGTCGAGAAGCGTTAAAACATTGTCGTATTCCATATGACCTTTATTCTTCACATATAAGTAGACGATATTATAGTTTGACGTAGAATACGTCTTATCTTTCGAAACCGTGATGCCACACTTAATTTTTGAGTGTCACAAAAAAACGGTCATCACGAAATATTTAATAATTAGAAAAATATAAATAATACATAAATGAACGATATCGCGTTCAATAGAGAATTCAGTAAAGCATGTTATAAATACTCATTGATCTTGTGTTGACGTCATCGGCTGCTGCAATCACAGCGCAAATGTGAGTCACGGAAATGTGAGTCACGGAGTGTCGCTCACATTAATTTAGTCTAGCTCCGGCCTCGTTTGAATGGAGTTTTTTCAACGTTTGAGGTGTCATTTCGTTTCGTCTTTTTGCGCTTTATAAATAACTAGGTTGCTCCGCCCCCAGCTCGCTTACGGTCCATAATAGTGTTAAGCTGTAGATATGATAGTTTTAACAAAAAGTAGCGAAAATATCCCAATATTCCGAAATTTCTATGACCAACTTTTGATCGTATCGAATTTATTTAAAAAATATCGAACCAATTTCAAAAATAATTGAACCGTTATAAAGAGTACATTATGTGACAGTTTTTTTTTTTTTAAAGTAACGAAAATGTCCCGATTTTACCCGAATTTCAAAAAAAATAATAATAATATTAGGAACCAAATTGAAATTTCTAAAAAAAAAACCTGACGAGCTGCGAAAATTCAAGTTTAGAGGAACTCTAAAAAAATTCACGACTGAAGACTGAAAATTTGTACGTCTTTTTCTCACTCACGTTAGAAATTTCGCCTTTTCAATTTTGACACTTAATAAACCCTAAACTAATAGCCGCATCGGAAAAAAAAATCTTCAAAATTGTCCAGGGAACGCGATGAAGAACAAACCATGTTAATTTCGTAATTTTGTGAACCGTACTTTCTCGGGAAACCGTCTAAGAATCGAGCTAAACAGCACAGTTTTCAATCCTGCGATAGCGGTGGCGGCGGTAACTTTTATAGAGACTATTTGAATAACCCGGTGTTGCTCGTGTTGATCTGGTTAAATGTTGATTGAAAAGTGAATTAGAATAATCAGTTTTCTTACAAAGAAAAATGCGTTCATTTAAGAAGTACGAGAAATAATTTTTAACTTCAATCATTTAAGTGGTACGGAAAATACTTTTAAACTCAGTTTTAACTTTTTCATAGCTTCTACAATTTACTTCAGATGCAAATACATACATTTAATTCCTGAATAACTACAATACAATATGCAAAAGACTAATATTTACAAACAAAGGAAATTCCGATAAAAAAATGCAGAATTCTGGAAAACAAAGATGAGCTAAGCATCGAATTTTAACTTCCTGAGTTAAAATAGATCAATTCGAAACAAACATTAGAAAAATATTAAGACGATACTGATTTATGAAATTTAGTAATGCTCAAATATGACCGCTACATTTTCCTGTGTTAAAGGGGTGCGGGACACAAAAATCGTCAAATTTTCGAAATTTTTTTTATTGTTTTAAGAATTTCTCTGTGTTTTTCTGCTTAAAATGACGTCTAAATCATGTTTCTATCTTAATTAGATTTAGAGATATAATAATTTTTGTGGTGTGTTGTTTTGAAAATCTAACACTCTTGACAGTTGTTGTCATGGCAACAATATCTGTCTTTAAAACTTTAATTGCGTTTTTATCCATGATACTTTTTTTCAAGATTTCCTGTATTCAAATTGCTATAAGTCGAAAACCGATAAAGTTTAAGGGTTGAAATTTGGAATATATCTTTTTCAAACATTATACTTTAATTTAAATTCAGCAAATTTGAAACAAATATTTACTTTTAAAAATATGACTTTTTTTAAAAAAAGTACCTCAAAAAATTTCAAAAATTTTCATTCAAATATTTTTATTTTTTATTAAATTAATATTTTTTAAATTGCTGAATCAAAATTAAAGCTTATAAATTTGTGAATAATTTACTGCAAGAATTTTGAAAATTGATCAAGAATATTTTGAATTTAAAATGACCCCTCTTTTATTCAAAAAAGTTTCATTTAAAAATTTTAAAAAACTGTTAGAAAAATTTTGTGCAGTGATTTCGTTTATTAGTTAGATGGGTAATCAGTACAAAAAATTTCAAAATTCTAAATTAATTAATAAAAACAAATTTTAATGTGTCCCGGACCCCCTTAACTTATACACTAATTCTGTAGAACGTGTTTCCTTGTCAATATTCATTTGTTGTAAGAAAACAAACTTTAGTTTTTAAAATTGAGGCTTCAAAGGGCACTTTTAGGACTACCGTGTGCCAATTTTCATGGTTGTAAGTGCTACAAGTGTCTGAAGACAAGAAAGTAATACCTATGATTTCGCAGTGTTCTAAAGTATAAGTGTACCAAATTTATCGTTGATTTGTCAAACTGTGCAGATTTGTAGAGAAAAATATACTACCCTACAATAATGGTCCGGACAGCAAGATGTGATGATATAAGGAAAATAATGCATGCTTTAATAGGAGGATGGTCCCCACGTACTGCATTTACACTAGGAACACATCTGGGCATACCTCCAACAAGATTTTGATACCCAGCTATAGGTATTTGTGTCCATTCCTGCTTCGAGAATATCGCCAACTCAGCTGTAGATTTCGGACGTGGTTTCCTCGTCCGTAAGCGTCGCTCTAACTCTTCCCACAAATGTTCTACGGGGATTAGGTGGGGACTCTGAGCAGGCCAGGGAAGACGTTTTACATCCATATCTCGATACCACTGCTTGACAGAGGCTGCAACGTGACATGGAGGATTGTCGTCCTGGAAGCAGCATTCGTCCATTGCATAAAATTGCCAGAGTGTAGGAATAACCTGATTGTCCAAAATGTTCATGTAGTCGTAGGCGTTCAATTGACCAGGAACAACTTGCAAAGGTCCTAGGCCATACCACGAAAATCACCCCCTAACAAGTAGTCGGATTTTATGCAAATACGCTGACGTCCTGTCCATTGTTGTAGTATAGTACATACACACATACATCCTCTTTTTTATAAATAGATTACAATAGATAATAGAAAAAACTAAAGTATATTTATTAGTTGTTTAGATTACGGACTTCAAAATGTGAAAGTTTCGCAAAAATTTCGAAATTTCCAAATTTGTTCTATGCATAATAAGCATAAGAACTATAGAAAACTTCGACAGAAAGAAAAATCGAGAGATGGAGAATCCAAGAGTATCCGGATGTCCCTAGCTGAGCGTCAACGGGCTCGCGGGGAGCACTTGAAAATTGAGGCATTGCGCCGTCAAAGTGACTCAATGCCTGATATGATTGCCCATGGAGGTAGGTAATGAGACATAACCATCAACAGCAAATACACCAATTATGATAAATGGGCGCGGCGATGAATGTGCGAGAATTTGGAACAATGCTAATAGACACTTTCGTGCTGCATTCATAAAATAATAAATTCGGATATTCATGTAATGTTTGTGATGGACTTTGATTTGAAAAGAACTTGAAGCAGTCACGGAACACTAGTAATATCACTACACCACCGCGAGTTTCTTCATTTCAATGCGAATGATTTCATGATGTGTTGTCTGTCATTGTAGAACAAATCTATCAAGGAAAAAATTCCACCGTTGTTAAAAGCTACTTGTTTTTCAATATCCACCAAAGCCAGATTTGCTATCACTATATGTGATAACAGAGGGACTTAATACAGTGATGAAAAAGTATCTTGAAAATGCTTAATTGAAATACATATAGAGAAGATATCGTCTGCAAACTTTTGTTAAACATTTTTACGACTTATATAAAATTGTGGCTACAATCAGGGATTCATTTAATTTTATTGTCTTAAAATATATTTGTTTTTTAACAAGAGAAGAATTTTCTCTTGATTTTCCAAAATGTCGAATGTAATTAAGCAAAGAACATGTATCAAATTTTGTTTCCGCAATGGAATTTCTTCTACAAACACATTTCAAGTGTTGCAACAGGCTTTTACAGACGAATAAATTTCTTTTTAACAAGAAAATAATTTAATTGTCGTTGATTTTCCAAAATGCCGAATGTAATTAAGCAAAGAACATGTATCAAATTTTGTTTCCGCAATGAAATTTCTGCTACAAACACATTTCAAGTGTTGCAAAAGGCTTTTACAGACGAATAAATTTCTTTTTAACAAGAAAATAATTTAACTGTCGTTGAAATGTAATTAAGCAAAGAACATGTATCAAATTTTGTTTCCGCAAAGGAATTTCTGCTACAAACTCATTTCAAGTGTTGCAAAAGGCTTTTACAGACGAATAAATTTCTTTTTAACAAGAAAATAACTTCACTGTCGTTGATTTTCCAAAATGTCGAATGTAATTAAGCAAAGAACATGTATCAAATTTTGTTTCCGCAATGGAATTTCTGCTACAAACACATTTCAAGTGTTGCAAAAGGCTTTTACAGACGAATACATTTCTTTTTAACAAGAAAATAACTTCACTGTCGTTGATTTTCCAAAATGTCGAATGTAATTAAGCAAAGAACATGTATCAAATTTTGTTTCCGCAATGGAATTTCTTCTACAGACACATTTCAAATGTTGCAAAAGGCTTTTACAGACGAATAAATTTCTTTTTAACAAGAGAAGAATTTAATTGTCATTGATTTTCCAAAATGTCGAATGTAATTAAGCAAAGAACATGTATCAAATTTTGTTTCCGTAATGGAATTTCTGCTACAAACACATTTTAAATGTTGCAAAAGGCTTTTACAGAGGAATAAATTTCTTTTTAACAAGAGAAGAATTTAATTGTCGTTGATTTTCCAAAATGTCGAATGTAATTAAGCAAAGAACATGTATCAAATTTTGTTTCCGCAATGGAATTTCTGCTACAAACACATTTCAAGTGTTGCAAAAGGCTTTTACAGACGAATAAATTTCTTTTTAACAAGAAAATAATTTAACTGTCGTTGATTTTCCAAAATGTCGAATGTAATTAAGCTAAGAACATGTATCAAATTTTGTTTCCGCAAAGGAATTTCTGCAACAAACACATTTCAAGTGTTGGAAAAGGCTTTTACAGACGAATAAATTTCTTTTTAACAAGAAAATAATTTAATTGTCGTTGATTTTCCAAAATGTCGAATGTAATTAAGCAAAGAACATGTATAAAATTTTGTAATTTCTTCTACAAACACATTTCAAATGTTGCAAAAGGCTTTTACAGACGAATAAATTTCTTTTTAACAAGAGAAGAATTTAACTGTCGTTGATTTTCCAAAATGTCGAATGTAATTAAGCAAAGAACATGTATCAAATTTTGTTTCCGCAATGGAATTTCTGCTACAAACACATTTCAACTGTTGCAAAAGGTGTTTACAGACAAATAAATTTCTTTTTAACAAGAGAAGAATTTAATTGTCGTTGATTTTCCAAAATATCGAATGTAATTAAGCAAAGAACATGCATCAAATTTTGTTTCCGCAATGGATTTTCTGCTACAAACACATTTCAAATGTTGCAAAAAGCTTTTACAGACGACTGTTTACCAAAAACAACAGCATTTGATTGGCATAAAATGTTTAAAGAAGGTAGAGAATTCGTCTTAGATGATACGCTATCAGGTAGACAATATACTTCGACTAATGATCAATATGACAATCAGGTTAGAGAATTGGTGCTTAGTGATCGTCCTTTAATAATAACAGATATTATTAAAGTTTGTAAAAGCTGTACATACTAAAAAATCATCGTATCATTCTTTCGTACCATCTGAAACGTTTCCGCCTACCAACAGTGGTTCGCGTACCAACAGTGGTACGCGTACCACCGGTTGGGAATCCCTGCCTTAGAGTGCTATTTGTGCTACTGTAAACCCATAGAGAATATGACGGGGTTTCATGACGCAAGGTCCACAGATGTAACATGAAGGCTGTTATAAAGACCACGCTCTCCCAAAACACATTAAGAACCACTTTGAATTCCAAATTGCCCGACCGTTTCTAATCAGCAACTCCAACAACCACCTTACGCGCAGAGGTACATCCACCCCGGACGACAAAAGGAAAAAACTCACACATACACCCCCATCAAAAGAACCCGACACACACGAAGAGGGAGAGAGAAAAAAAAATCACAAGGGCTTTAAAATGCCCGGACGCATTACGACAAAAAAGAGCCCCGGCAAACACAATTTCCAGCACCACCCCGTGATTCCATTCCTCCGACGCCCCTTTTCAATCTGTATCATCCCCCATCTCCAGAAGCCAAACACGGGCATGCAAATCCGAGAGGGCGGGGAAGGGTGGAAAGAGTTGGAATGATCGAACCGTCAGGTGTCGACGACACTTCGAACACCCCGGGGCACCCCCAGGAAGAGGGCTCAGACGACAAATTACGCTCGCACCGGGGCTTTATTTGCTTAAGTTCTGGCTTGATTAGCATGGGGCGCAAATACGGGTCCACCCCCACCCCTCTATCCCGGTTCGAAGAATGTGTCTTCGGAACGAGGGGGGGGGGGAAATCGAATTACCTTTTCCTTCGTTCGAATAGAGGGGATGCGTGGGGCGGGGGCGGCCCCCTGGAGGTGAATTACGGGGGTGGGGGAGGAAAGCAATCAAAGAGCGGGAAACTGTGACTTGAGATTTGGATATTTCTGTGTTAATTATTTAACACAACACGGAAGGGTACTGGGGTTAGGCTATTGATTGGGTGGCGAGCTGTGTTGAGACGTGTTGGGGAGTTTTTGATAGTGTACCCCCCCCTCCCCTCTACCCTGGAGACATGTGAAACGTAAGGGTCATACGACAACGTTTAAGAGTTGAAACCTTAAAAATCTTACTTTTGTCGAAGCCAAATTATCTTTGGTAAAACACATAACCGAAGTATGATATCGTCGACTCACAGAGTTAAGGTTATTTAAGGGTACGAAAATGTTTCAAGAGGTTTTTTTTTTGTTTCCAATGGCAAGGCTGGGTACAGATTGCAAAGACAAATACAATGCAGTTCAAAATTGACCGAAGTCATTGTAGCCTTATACAAGGCCAGAAGTGATGGTCCCTTGTGAAGGGGCACCCAGTGGGTGGACAATCATTGGCCCTAACAAAGGACAGCACAATTTACATCCATGCCCTGACCCGGATTCGAACCAGGAACCTTCCGATCCAGAGGCCAACACCTTGACCACTAGACCGGTTGGTCGTCTATGTTTCAAGAGTTGAAACCTTAAAAATCTTACTTTTGTCACAGCAAAATTATCTTTGGTAAAACATATAACCGAAATATGATATCGTCGACTTAGAGTTAAGGTTATTTGAGTGTACAAAAATGTTTCAATGTTAACTTTTATACATAAAAAATAAATATTGAAACAGAGTAAGTGTTGAAGAGGACTTAAGAATGAAGGTATCAGTACACCTTCGTATGTGTTTTTTTTTTAATTATTAATTTTTCTTTTCAGAACTACGTTTTAAATTGAAACATAACACACACATAAAACACAGAAAAATACTATAAAAACTTTGTTTAAAGTGAAAAAAAAAATTTTATGCAAGAAAAATCGGTGAAATTTTAACACAAATTACTCATACGTCATACCTGATAACTCAAATTTCAATCAAAATATCAAGATTTTAAAAACTAAATAATAAATCTAACAATATTATCTAGGGAATAGTCTTTTGACATAATATTTCTGAAGATATTTTAAGAGTTATGGTTGTTCGAAAAATACATTGTTGAAAAATTAATAAAATATATTGCAACAATAAATATAAAATGTTACAAAAAATAAAAATAATTAATCTACAAACTTGAGCAGAGTCTATTCCCTTCATAAGCAATTATAACGTAATCTTGCCAAATTTTTAAGCATTTCATACGTAAAATTGTGTTTTATGATGTTTTGCGTAAACAAAATCGACTAAAAATCTTATTTTGAGAAAATGCCAAAAACAAGTTTTGTGTATCAAATTTGTTTTAAAAAATGTATTTCAGTATGTATTTCACCAGATTTATGTATTTCACACTCTTTAGATTCAAAAACGATGTTTTTTTTCTTTCTAAGTGCTTTTAGCATCTTTCTACGCTTTTTTAATTGGGGAGTAGAAAGTCTTTTCGCATCCTTGATTCTCGCCTGATCCAAGTAACTATATCCTTTCAAGATAAAATACCGATTACAAACTTTTAGTTTTTTTTAAATTGATAAACAGGTTTTAAAGCCATCGTTAAACTAGATCAGAGTAGAGAGTGTTACAAATAGATCACTAGTTAAAAACTAGATCAGAGTAACCCATACACCCCAATTTTTTAAGTTTGTAGGCAAACGAATTCATTTTTTGGTACTCTTTGCCCTATCGCATTATTCATACATTCATTTATATTTTGGGTTTTACCGGGAAGGCATTTTAACCTTTGCACTACGGCAGAAAAGACAATTGTTACCACTAAAATTTAGTTTACACCAGCAGAAGGTATAGATCTGTATACTGTGGATGTTATCTCCCTTTTAAGTGACAGCTGGCATCGATCACAATTTGCGAACTGTCAACGACTGACTTCTACAGTGTTCCTCCTCTTGTTCGGTACCCTGAAATGTCGATCGTGAGGTGTTAATGCTTTGGGGAAAAGGCAGAAGGTCGCTCCGGTGATATCTCTCATGCCAAACGATAACTCCGCACAATAGAGGTTGTAGGAATGTAAGGAAAACGTCAGTCGTAAATGCCACTCAAGGTTCTATCACTCAAGGTTCTATCACTCAAGGTTCTATCAAAGGTTCTATCAAAGTTCTATCAAGGTTCTATTCTAAGGCTCAAGTTAGGTTATTAGGTAAGGGAGGTCGGACAAGCAGGCGAAAGAGCAGTTCTGTGAGACGATTGAAAAAATCTAAGCGCCACAGAAATAAAGGTTAAATAATTAAAAGGAAAACTTTCAAAAGAAAAACGTATTTAAATAAGCGCTACGTGAGTCAAAATATTTAAAACACACAAGTAAACAACGCAATGAATAGCTATTTTATTGCCCGTTTCGAATCCTAAATAAAAAAAATAATACGCTGCCAGATACTACAAAAAATCTAGTAATATATTTAAATTTAATGATTTTGGCTTACTTAAGTAAAATCTTCACTTTTAAAATGAGATTCAGAAGAAATTAGAAATGTAAACAAACATTTAAGATGACCTCCGTCTACTGGACAAGCACTTCCTGTGTACAAAATCAGTTTCGACTAATTTTTAAAACGGTATAACTGCGGTTCTAAATTAGATAGAAACACAATTCAAGCAGTAGTTTATAAATAAAAGATCATATTTTAAAATTCTATGAAAATTAGAAAATTGATATTTTTGTCGAACATGACATTTCAAAGGTGTACTGATACCTTCCATTGCTCCCGATATTGATATTTTAATAGAAGACAAGCAACAACTTTCGCACTAAAAATTGATTTTTGATTATGTTAATCTTTGTTTGCTTTGTTTCTACTAATTATTTAAAATTATTTGTTTTTAGACCTGTGAGTAAAAAATAAAACGGTAATTTTCAATAATCGGTTTTTTTCCTTTATTAAACCATCATTAATACGAAATACAAGTGCATTAATCATAAAATATGAAGCCTTCTTAGTATTTTAATTACCAAGCCATTGGGCACTTTTCTGACATTGGATTTATGTTTCTAAAAAAATAGAAAACTGGTGGTACGCCAAAAATTTCTAAAAATTTCAAGGGGTACGCAGTTACTAAGAGGTTGGGAACCCCTGCTCTAAGGGGTTATTTTTACCAATCCCCTTGGTTAAAAGAGCAATCTAGATCAAAGGATCGGAAAGTGACCAAAATCAACCCAGACCAATGGGTTTGGTCCGTGTTAAACTTGGTGATCAGAGAAGCGCTTGACCCGTTTGAATAATGCCATAATTAACCTTCTCAGGGGTTATTGTTACCAATCCCTTTGGTTTAAAGTTAAATCTAGACCAAGGGATTGGAAAGTGACCAAGACTAGCCCTGGCCAATTGTGCCCAGTCGATGCTGATCAGAGAAGCGGTTGAGCAGCTTGAACAATACCACAATTAACCTTCTTAGGGGTTGTTACCAATCTCCTTGGCTCAAAGTTAAATCTAGACCCAGGAATTGGAAAGGGACCAAGACCAGCCCAGCCCAGGCCATTGAGATTGGCCCATGTTGAAGTTGGTGATCAGAAAACTGTTGAGCAATTCAAACAATACCACAATTAAATAAATAATTAATAAACTTCGTAATTATCTATATAAATAAGAATGGAGTGTTTGTTTGTACATTCAATATTTTCGACCCATTTCAAGTTTTCTATCCGTTTTGGACCCTTCTGATGCCAAATCCGTCTTTTTCTCGTTTGGTGTCTGTCTGTCTGTCCGTCTGTCTGTCTGTCTGTCTGTATGTTGTGCCCTATACACGTCCACGCGGTTTAAGATATTTTCATGAAAATTTGCATACAGTGAGTACTTATCTTCATTTAGTGAGTGGCATTGGTTGCGAAAGTCTGTCCGTCCTTCTGTTCTATGCTCGATTTTGTGTTTGTGTGTTTGTGTAGACATCACATGAATTGTGTTCCAGATATTTGATTGCATTGTATTTTATTTTATACATTATCTATTAGTTTAATGAATGCAATATTAAACATTTCTTTATTGTTATATTTAGTTGAGTTTCATGCTACAACACCTGAGTAAGTATACTTAAATCAACCATAATTTGGTAGTTTTGGAAAAATTGGAATGTCTATTGAATATCACGATTACTTCGATTGCTTTACCAGTACTGCTGAAAAAGTAATTATTCTTCAAAAAATTATTATTTTTTTTTATGGAATTTCCTCTCTGATACGTCATTTATTTCGAGTCTTATTTTTATTCTTTGCGCAATGAAAACGATTTCCGAATATTTGGGACAGACGATATTTTTCAATGAAACGAGAATAAACAAGATCGCGCGAGCAGTGATATTTTTTTCTGTTTCTTTCGCTCTGAATTAATTTCCCACTTCTAAATTTTGTACACTTTTAGTTTTAAGTTGTGGCAACTGTGCGAGATCAAGAGATAAAATTGAATCACAAATTAATATCTTTAGAACAATTTTTCGCGACATCTTTTATTTTGTTTTACTTTGCTGTTTCCTGTTTTAAATATTTATTATTTTAATAAATGTGTTTTCCTTCTCATCACACGCAACAGCACCACAAAGTATTAGACTTAAAAATGTTAGGTAAGTCAGTATAAATTTTAAGTGTAGTTATGCCATTATTGAAAGAATAATGCCGTTATTTAAAGAATAATGCCGTTATTGAAAGAATAATAATGTTTATTAATCCAAACTGGAACTTTTTCCAACATTAAAAAATTAGTTGTAATAATGACAGTAGAAGATTGCAAAATTTCACAATGTCGCATACCGGAGGCAAGAGTGCCACATATTGTTTTGTTGACTATGAGTGCGAGAGCACTCGCCGTAAATCGTAATTTTAATTAATTGAGTTGAACATGAAAAGAACTTAAGAAAGGTAATTCCAAATCTTACTATAAATCGTAAACCTTAGTATCACCTTTCGTCATTTTGTAGCTTTGTCATACAGCAATTGTGCAATGTATGTGAAATGTATTACATGGATGGATATGCATGTGTAGGATTTGTGTCCAAAGCAAGTTGTAGAAAATATAAAGATGGCGAAAGATGTTAAAATAAATTTTTATTCTACAAAAAAAGTAAGTCATTATATATTTTGATTATCTCTTCAATCTAGAGTAAACCAATTCAAACCGAGTAAGGTCGGGTATTTTGCTAGTTATTATTATTATTATTTAAAAATCTGACTTATATTTTGTGACTCACCAATTCTCTTAGTTGCATTTGATCACCTATTGTATACCATGTTTATCTTTTGATCCATCGTAATTAAGATATCGACGTCTCCTGTCCTGTAATTCATGTACAGGGTTCAGTGAGTTTTTACTTGTGAAATTAATATTATCCACTGTACGATCGAAACTGGTAAAGTTGTGGTCCTTATTTTCGAACCTTTCTCATATCATTTAATTTAATTTTTATTACTAAACAAGGACCTAACAGTGGTAGCTTGGTTGGAAGAGTAACAGGATTTGCAACCGGAGGGTTGCGGGTTCGAATGCAACCAAAGACGGTCGTGTACGAATGGGGCTAGTGCACCTTAAATCTGCAGTGGCCTCGCATGTTCTCACGCTGGCGTGATGTGGAAGATTGGAGAGTGGGGTGCCAGCTCAGGTGTTACCTCATCGTGCGACTGTAGCTCAAAATTATTTGGTGTTGTCCTCGAATATTTACCTTTGAGCGGTGATCCCCGACCGTCGCCAATAGCCCGTTATGTTACTCTCGTGTGGTACTATAATTAAAATACCTACCTGACAGAGAAGTAGGTAAAATTTCTTAAAACGATATTTTTATGCAAATTAAGCCATACCAGTCAATTTGAATAATCGACTGGTTTGTTATTGAGAAAAGTCCAAAAAGATCTTTCATAATCTCTACAGTTTTGTGTGTGTCGTCAATAGCCCGTTGTGTTGCTCTAGTACGACGTTAACTAAAATTACCATTACCATTACCATTACTCTATAGTTGTGAAATTTTAAAATTTCGTATGCACAATAATCAGGTAGGTAGGTATTTTAAATAACGTTGCACTGGAGCCACACAACGTGCTATTGGAAAGATCCGAGGACTGCACCACATAATATCGAACGACGCACAGTGTGTCATTTTCGATCCTAGGTGGACAAAATCCAATTTTCTTAGTGTCGCAGATTGTCAAAAATACATTATATCTTAAAAGCAAAATGTCTCCTTAACAAGATCACGGTTTTATTTTTCTAAATAATTCCTCCTAACAGGAAGTGCAGGGTCTAAAGTCGAACTTGTCTGGCGAAAGCGTATTAGGAAAACTGAAAAGTATAGGTCTTATATATTCTTTAGCGCTATTTGGTGGATACTATCATTAACTTATGTTCATTGAGGTATGTTTACGTGCTTTTAGTTTTTCTTGGGTACTATTTCATTTTTGCAAGATCCTTTTGAATTTATAGCTAATTAGTGTGTGATACAGCTGCTGATTTCGAATTTCAACTAGACTTTCAACACAAAATATGTTCGTATATTACTAAAACATTATATGTGTATTATAGCCTCACTCATTTGACGTGCGCAGAACAAAAAATTTCTTTCGGAAGTTTGCGGAACTGTTAGATAAACCTTAAATTTCAGAATGAGTATGGAAATGTTTCGTCAGTCCATTTTTGACGCTTGGGTGATATAATCAAAGCAAGCGGAAATCAATGCTATTTTAACTTATATTCCTCAAGAAATGAATGAGTATTTGTTACCAGATACTGTTTCGAATGTTTTAAATAGTGTCAAAGCGAATATTCTCGAATTATCCGTCAAAACGAATTGAGCAAAAGAGGAGTAAAGTGAACGGGCACACAGAACTATTCCTCGGAAATAATTATTTTTGACTTCAAGGAAATCTTACCTTTTCACACACTGGTCCAAGATTTACCCAGTAATTTACAAGGAAGTTTGGAAAATAGGCCTACAAGGCTTCAAAAAGATTTTTAAGCTTGTAGTTCCAAGTATAAAAAACAAAACTCGTAATCTTGTAGAGACAACTAGTTAAAAAGAATTGTCAACGACCGCTGAAGTAAAATACGAAAGTCAGGTGTGCGATATTCTACTTCAAATCGTCAGAGAGCTCTTATCTGCTTTTCTAGAAGAGGTACAATTATTAAAACGTCAGTAAAATTATCTGAAAATCATGTTCTTGGGCTAACAGTTGACACTAATCTTTCTATGCCCAAATATAAAATTACATAAATAACGTAAAGAACATTAACTCTAATTTGTATGGAAATATTATTTCATTTCTTGTATTCTTCCAATTGATCCGCTTCTTAAAAGCGTAAGAGACAAAAAATAAACGCAATAGATGATAAGGGAAATATTTTCTATAAAAATGACAACTCTGATATGATAGATTTAATGAATTTATTAGTTATTACCTCAGATCCACTTAAATTTTTCAGTAGACTATTTAATTTAGGTAGTTGAGATTTCAAGTATATAATCTTTAATATAATAAAATGAAGTGTTCGTCTTTGTTTTTTTCGCTGGCACAAAATCCTGACGATTCTATGGCACTTACAGCAATGATATTTGGCACACAGGTAGTCCACATTTTTTGCAATTTTTGGCTCGCGGCGAAATTTTAAAATTCAATCTAGAAAGATTTTTAAATGAATTTAATAGTTTTATTCTCTACGTGGATCTCTTCTTCGGACGAAAGAAGAACAGCTTCAATCTTGACTTTTCTCCTCACGTGACATTGGATCTATACCTAGTGTTTTTCATCGGTTCGGTGAAGCTCAGAAAATTATTATTATTTTTTTGTTTCCGCTTTGATTTTCGCGGCGGTGGAGCCCTTCGCGTTAAAAATAAAGAAACAGATTACATTTCCAGTCCCATTCTATTTCCGCTTCCATTCTCAGTTTCAATGAGAGCAAGAAATAAAAAAACATATTGAAATAAAAAAACATATTGACTGGGATTAAGTTTATTTTCGTAAAATCGGAATCGCTAAAGATAGATTAAAAATTTCAACGGATTTGAAATTTGCAGAAAATTTTACTTTAGATTGATACTTAAAAATATGATTTTCTTTAAATAAATAATTTTTTAATTGAATATATCTTCAACGGATTTGAAATCTGCGGAAAATTTTACGCCTGCTTAATACCTTACACCACGTGCACGGGTAACGCCTGGCTAGCCACGCAGTGGCTAGTTTTGTAATATTTTTCAAATATCTTCCCCTTTAGTTTTTCCTTTTTCCACATATCTTTATTTTAAAATGGAACTGCTATGTGTATATCTGACCATTACTCAGGTGTATATTAATATAAAATTGCAAAATATACGTTTGATAATTGATCGAAGTATATTTAATATATGGTTCAAAGTTGACAAATTTTAAATTTAGAATATTTCTGCATTCAAATAGTAATTGAAAAACGCTAAATATACACCAAATCAGTATTTTATCGATCACAGCCTCGTATAATCACTTAAAACGAGTGTGTTTTTGATGCAATAATTTTGTCCATCTAGAATGCGAAAATGACGCACTGTGCAACGATCAGATGGCGGGAACACCAGAGCTGGCACCAACTCTTCAAACATCGACCCCACCCCAACGTGAGGATATTTGAGACCACGGCAGATTTAACGTGCACGGACCCCCTTTGTACTAGGGATGCGACATCGATGTCGATGTTTTGAAAACATGTTTCAAAACATCGATGTTTTTTAAAAAACATCGATGTATTGGAGTCGATGTTTTTGTAACATCGATGTTTATACTTGTCGATGTTTTGTTTTCAAATGAAAAAAGTACTGTTATAAAAATTTAAAAAATAACCAAGTAGCATAATTTTCACAATCAGCAAATTGAACATACTTTTAGACTCAAGTGGCCAAGGGTGAAGGGTCTGAAAAGTAGGGATGCGACATCGATGTCGATGTTTTCAAAACATTGATGTTAAAAAAACATCGATGTATTGGAGCCGATGTCGCATCACTAGTTGCTAAACCAGTTTTAAGAAATGGGGGGAAATGTTTAAATACACTGAATTTTAAAACATTGATGGTTTGGGGGCCATGCATTATCAACATCGATGTTTTAATTGTGAATATCGATGTTTTGCTGTCGATGTCGCATCACTCTAGGTGCTAATCCAGTTTTAAGAAATAGGGAAAAAAGTTAAAATACACTGAATTTTAAAAATATCGATAGTTTTGGTACAATGTATTTTATCAACATCGATGTTTTAATTTTGAACATCGAAGTTTCAAAACATCGATGTTTTGCTGTCGATGTAGCATCACTAGTTGCTAAACCAGTTTTATGAAATGGGGGAAAATATTTAAATACACTAGATTTTAAAACATCGATGGTTTGGGGGCGATGTATGATCAACATCGATGTTTATCTGTCGATGTTGCTACTTTGTACACGACGGTCTCTGATTGGTTTCAAACCACTCTCCAAACTTTCACACCACACCATTGTGAGGGAATCCGAGACCACGACAGATTTTCTTACACCAGCTCCCTTCTGTACACGACGCTCTTTGAGTGAGCCACGGTAGCTCAGTCAGTAGAGCGTCGGGCACGTTAAATAGGTCGTGGTCACAAAGTCCCCTTTGTTCCCATACCAAATCAATACCTCTGGGGGTACCTGATCAGGGGGTTATCGGCCTCTGTTTGGGATATAAATAACGATATGTGTGAGTGAATGCATGTATGAAAGGGGCTTTCCTGTAAAACGGAAGTGTTATGTATGTCGAGCAAAGTCGGACTTCCTCAAAATGGGGCTCAATAACATGGAAGGCGCACGCCTCTTGCCGTCTTCGACGGGCCTGGCACTCCTCTGGTCTGCCAGTGTAGGCATGAGAAACAACAACAACAACGCTCTTTGAATTGATTCGAATTCGCAACACCCCGGTAACTCTTCCAAACAAACTTCCGCGAAATTCAGTGAAAGTCAGACATTTTAATCGCAGTCGTCTCCAGCACACCCAACCTCAACCCCAAACACACGAACCACCAGTCTCGCCGAGTGGTTTCGGACTCCAAACAGCAACACCCCCGCACTTTCCAGCGATCCACTTGCACCCCCACTCAAAGGAAAATGGAAGAAAATTTTCTTATTAAATATATTCCGACCTCCCTCGCTTTGTCTTCGCCATCTCCCGTTATTGCGTCATCCTCCAATGTTTTGATTGGATCGAAGGACTCACTTTCGAGATACAATCGAGGAAATAAAGGCGAAAGGGAACAGCGTGGGATTTTAATATTCTCTTTGAGTGTCCTGGTGGCATCGGAGGAAAGATTAAAAGAACAAATCTTTTTCATATATTATATCCATAAAAAAGGGTCTGTTACTCCGCGAAATATTTGTACTAGGATTCAGTCTTTTGATTTTCGTGTATGGATATATGGGAGGCTGGTTCTATAGGAGATTTCTTCGTCTCGTGTCAATATTGCAGGGATGGAAAGAAGAATTTATATAAGTGTTGGCGGTGATACTTAGAGATTTGGGAGAAAAAGTGTTTTTCGGAGAAGTGTTTCTTTCTTGTGGATAAGAAAATATGAGATACGATTTTCGGATTTTTTCGGGTAATTGAAGTGAAGGGAAGCTTTTTGATGTGGCGGATTTGTTGGGAACTTGCCACCACTATAAAAATTAACTCGCGATGTAATCTCTACTTATAAAAGGAAGTGTTTGTCTGTTTGTTTGTTATGTGTACGTTCCGGACGAATCTTTGGCACTTACAGTAATGGGATTCGGCATACTGGTTGTTCCGAATATTTTACAAATTTTGTGAAGCACTAATTTTAAAATTCAATCTAGAACATTTTAAAATTAATTTAATGACAAATTTAATTGTCATTGTTTTTCTTAGAATGGCAACACATAAAGAGATGGCAGATTCTAAATTTATTTTTTCCGTGTTTCGTTTGAAAGCTTTCAGCCGAAGAACTAAACGAATGACGTTTTAACTGGAGTTTTCTAGTTCTTTTTTTTCTATCTAATTTCAACGTATTTGAAATCTGCGGAAATTTTCACATTAGATTGATACCTAAAACTATGATTTTCTTTAAATAAATAATTTTTTAAAGTGAAACTTTTATATTTTTTGCAATACGAACGCCGCTGCGAAGAATGACATTCGTTTGATTGAGATTAGGGAAATCAAAGTTTCCATTGCCTGAAATCAAACGATTCCACAGCGAACATTTTGACTGGCATTGTTTAGTTCTTTCTTGTAAAATCGCGATCGTTAAAGACACATTGAAAATTTCAACGGATTTGAAATCTGCGGAAAAATTGACACCAGATAGATACTAGGGATGCGACATCGATAGCAAAACATCGATGGTTTGAAACATCGATGGTTTGAAACATCGATGTTCAAAATTAAAACATCGATGTTGAAAATACATCGACCCAAAAAACATCGATGTTTTTAAAATTCAGTGTATTTAAACTTTTCCCCCCATTTCTTAAAACTGGTTTAGCAATTTGTGATGCTACATCCACAGCAAAACATCGATGTTTTTAAAATTCAGTGTATTTAAACTTGTTTCCCCATTTCTTAAAACTGGTTTAGTAACGACTGATGCGACATCGGCTCCAATACATCGCTGTTTTTTTTCTAAAACATCAATGTTTAGAAAACATCGACATCGATGTCGCATCCCTACTTTTCAGACCCTTCATCCTTGGTCACTTTGGTCTAAAAGTATGTTCAATTTGCTGATTATAAAAATTATGCTACTTGGTTATTTTTAAAATTTTATAACGGTACTTTTTTCATTTAAAAATAAAACATCGACAACGTAAAAACATCGACAAGTATAAACATCGATGTTACTAAAACATCGACACCAATACATCGATGTTAAATACATCGATATTTTTAAAAAAACATCGATGTTTTGAAAACATCGACATCGATGTCGCATCCCTAATAGATACCTTATTTGTTTGATTTTCTTTTAATAAATAATTTTTCAATCAAATATTTATACTTTCGCAAGAGATTGTGACGTCACGCCGATTGGATCTCTTCGCAGTTCGAATTAGGCCGCATTCGACAATGAGCGTTGCCCGTGGTGTTGGTTTGCTTCGCAAATCAAATGGGAATTCGTAACATAGTATATACTGTAGCAGTGTAACCCAACCCTCCCGTGAAGTACGTTTTGGTAGACTAAGTTGCAGTATGTCAGTCCAGCTTGACCAAGATTAGACTATTTTGCTTTATGTTACAATTGAGCAAGTAGACCCACGAATGGTAAGTTGGCAGGTTATTAACGTCACACTGGAGCAACACAACGGGCTATTGGCGACTGTCCATGCTAAGGAGGACAACACCGCGTAATTTTCAACCACGGTCATAACGAGAATAACACCGGAGCTGGCTACCCACTCTCCAAACTTCCACACCATACTTCGTGAGTGAGTGAATGTCCACGACATATTTAACGTGCACCCAGGCCCCGCGAATATGGCGGTCTTTGATTGGACCGAGTTTCGAACACTCAACCCTCCGGTTGCTAATAATTTCTCCTCCAAATGGGCTACTACCCAGTAATGGTTTAATGCAACTACCCCATTATTTCCTTAAATTTCTCAATAGCCCGTTGTGTTGCTCTAGTACGACGTTAACTAAAATTACCAATTACCTTAAATTTCTCAAGGGACGGTAGCCGAGGTGTAACATCAGCGGATTAGCAATCTGAGGGTTGCGAGTTCGAGACTCCATCGAACCCAAAACCGTCGTGTATGTGGAGGCTGGTACACGTTAAATTGGTCGTGGTCTCAAATGGCATCACGTTAGCGTGGTGTGGATGTTTGGAATGTGGGGTGGTGGCTCAGGTGTTGGCATGACAGATGTTTTAAATTTAAGTAGCTGAGCATTGGTATTGAGAGGAGCTTCGAAAGGTTTGACTAGTAGTCACGTGACTGCTCTTAAAAATTAACTTGATTGGCCGACTTGGCATCTAATCGCCTCATTTGGCGATATAACATCTTATGACAGGGTTGGAACGGAACGGACGTATCAATTACGGAGTACCTAGCAGAGAACTGCGAACCTCCACATCAGAATTAATAGAGAATTTAATGGTTGTAAACTTAAAAATGAGGGAAGAAAGTTTAAGGTAGTGACAATGCACTATGAAAAAGGTAAATAATTTAGATAGATGATAGAATTTAGTATGACAGGGTAATTTGTTTTTATTTAAACTTATTTACGTTCATATTGCATTGTACATTAAAATAATCATTACATCTCTCATATAACATTTATTTCATTCCTCAACATCAAACCTAATCATTTTTCTTTATTGAGTTGTTGTTAATTGTTTAAGATAGAACCAACTTTTAACTATATGTGTTTGTACTGTGTTGTGTTGTTTTGTCGTTTTGTGTATTTATGTACTTTGTTTATTATTTAAATTTGTATTGATGTTTTTCTGGCGTGTTGCCAGAGTTTTATTTATTACCCGGTTTTTTCTCAGGGAGGTTTTGTGTAGTTCTCCATATCTTAAATTCCCGGTTACATCGGAAGTATTATGTCTTATTTGGACTTGTTTGTCCATGTGTTTTTATTTTAGTAGTCAATAAATGAGCGACTGACTGGTGTTGGGCCTCCTGGCACTCCACCGTGCTGCGGTGGAAGTCCCCCCCCCTTTCCCTCTAGACCATATAACACTCTAAACCTAACAGTAAGTGGGTCTGGGTGTGGGTCTAAAAGAAGAAGAAAGTCCCAAATCCGGATGTCCAAAATCCGGACGTTTTGCTAACCGATTTTTGTTTCTAATTTTTTTTACATCTTTCCGGCAATTTTTAAAGAACAAGAGTTATTCCTGTACCTAATGGATGAAACAACGCAAAATAACGGACATATTCAGAGTAAATACCACACAGAAAAATTAGGATTTGCAAGTAAAATTTGTTGCATTGTATTAAAAAGGTTTTTTTTTTCATTTTAAAAAAATTATTCCTATTTATATACACTTTAAAACAAAAAAATCGACGCACCAAGAAGGAATCATTCGATTGCTTTGAAATTTTGTATGCAAAAATGTTTTGACCAAGTATGCAAATGATTAAAATTTGGTGTCCAATGAATGAATAGTGCGATCTCCAGCGCATAAGAACTACGCATCCAGCAGATGTATATAAGGAATTGTTCTTAAACTGTTGTTAAAAATTTCTGCTGCATTGCGATTTAGGATACCTTTTAACGACTGAAAAAATGCCTCGCCGCAGGATTCGAGCTCATTACGAGCAACTTTCAGAGCTTGAAAGAGGTCGTATCATTGGATTGAAAGAGGCAGGTTGGACAAATCGGAGAATCGCTCGTCACGTGAGTCGAAGCGATGAGGCGATTAGAAGATGCTGGCAAGAGTGGGTGGACAATGGCAGATTTCAGCGTCATGATGGTAGCGGTCGACGTAGGGCCACAACAGATCGCGAGGACAGAGTGATTGTCAGATCAGCTGTCACAGCGCCTGATTCATCGCTATCAACCATCAGTCGTGCGACCCACATACGAGTGTCCACCATGACCATTCACAGACGGCTGACAGAGCGAAATCTACGCAAGTACCGACCGTTAAGCCACCTGCCAGTCACCCCTGCACACTGTCGAGCCAGATTACAGTGGTGCTTGGCTCGATCAGGCTGGAATGATGCTGACTGGGGACGTATAGTCTTTAGCGACGAATCCCGCTTCCAACTGTGTCCTGAAGATTTGTCTGGAGACGCCCAGGGCAGCGTGCCGATCCTGCTTTCACTATTGCACGCCACACGGGCCCTCAACAAAGAGTTATGGTCTGGGGTGTCATTTCCCTTGATAGCCGGACCCCTTTGGTCGTCATTAGAGGTACACTTACTGCACAGAGGTACGTTGACGACATTCTGAAACCTGATTTGCTACCGTTCCTTTCGCAGTACGTGTTGCTATGAACTGTCTTCAAGCTTGTCAAACACTTCCTTGGCCAGCCAGATCACCAGATCTCTCTCCCATCCAGCATGTCTGGTATATGATGGGAAGGCGACTGCATCCGGTAGGGAATGTTGATGTCGTAGTCCGACAATTGGAGAAAATTTGGCAAGAAATACCGCAGGAGACCATCCGGGAGCTTTATCGGTCTATGCCACTCCGTGTGGCAGCTTGCATTTAGGCTAGAGGCGGGTCAACATCTTATTGAGCTCGTTACTGTAACTCTGAAATAAATCATTCAATTGTTCTGAAATTTTAATCATTTTCTATTCTGTACATAATTTTGCCTATCCACCAATTTTTGTCTCCATCGGCCAACTCCTTCTTGGTGCGTCGATTTTTTTGTTATAGAGTGTATCTCCTATTTTATTATTGCAAAAGCGAAATTCAAGCAGGGGATTAGGTTAGATAAGGGTTTATTTGACAAAAAATTCAAATAATTCGAAATTCGGAATAGCCGAAGTCCGGAGGATTCCTGATTTTGGACTTTGTACTGTACTATTAGATGATCAATCAAAGGATGGTAGTCTTCTCCCATTATGTGAATCACGCCAACCGACCGCTCTGGTGGTTGAGGTGATACCTCTAGATCGGAAGGTTCCTGGTTCGAATCCAGTTCAGTGCATGGATGGTTGTAAGCGTATGGTGTAGATTCGGCTCGTCAACCTTAAATCTGTCGTGGCCGAAAGTCCTCCCGTTGGGTTGGTGTGGAAGTTTGGAGAGTGGGTTGCCAGCTCAGATGTTGCCTCGTCATCTGACTATGGTTCAAAACGACGTGGTGGTGTCCTCGGATCTTTCCCTTAAGAGATTGGTCCCGGACCGTCTGCAAAAGCCCGTAGTGTTGCTCTAGTACGACGTTAATTAAAAATTACCAATTACCATTCCGTGAATCACATGAATGGTGCCTTTGAATAGAAAACTATCTAGCAGTTACGTGAGTGCCAGTTTTGATCACATGATCGTGGACCCATAAAAAAGTTACCGTTGCTCCCTTTACTTTTATATTTTCCTGATGGTTACCCTCGAAATCTTTCCCTTCGGTATTGATCCCAGACCGTCTCAAATCTTCCGCTGTGTAGCTTCTGAGTGCGACGTTAATTCAACTTATAACAGAGTTCTTTGCCTATCTTTCGGAGAGCATAATTAGGTCGGCTTCGATTCCGATTTTAGTAAATGCAGCAGACAGGAATAATCGTAATTATAACGCAAAAAAAAATCTGCTTTGGTTGGAATTTTATGGAAGGCAAAAAAAGAACACATTTTCTGTACGACAACAAAATCGCGCTCGCTGCCACACGAAGGAACAGAACTTCTGTATATCGTCTGCGGAGTAATCGAATTTATATTCGAATTAGGGATGGATTAAATCATCTCGCAGGGGAAATCGAATTATCCTCAAGCTGGATCTGGGGTAATTCAGTTACTACTGCAGATGTTAATAACGAAGTGTACAGGGTTATTAAAATTAAAGTAACTCTACTTAGGGTTCTGAGACCCTGTCGACCTGAGATTTGGACAGAACTGGACTTCGAATAGCAGGTTTGAGAGGGTTTTTCAGAGCAAAACGAACAAGTAGGACGTTGATTAGGTATTAAATTAACGACTCACTGTAGATACACTACGTGCTATTGACGTCGGTCTAGAATCAAACCCCCCCCCCTAAAGGGAGTGATCTGAAGACCACATATAATTTTAAACCATCGTCTAATGACTAACAAACAAGACGGAACGAGCCGATCCATCGGTGTGATTGGTTAAGGTGTTAGCCTGCAGATCGGAAGGTTACTGGTTCGAGTCCGGGTCAGTGCGTAGATGGTTGTAAGCGAATGGTGTAGAGTAGAGATGCGACGTCGATGTTTTCAAAACATCGATGTTTTTTAAAAAACATCGATGTATTGGGGTTGATGTTTTTGTAACAGCGATGTTTATACGTGTCGATGTTTTACGTTGTCGATGTTTTATTTTTAAATAAAAAAAGTACCGTTATAAAAATTTTAAAAATAACCAAATAGCATAACTTTTATAATTAGCGAATTGAACATACTTTTAGACCAAAGTAACCAAGGATGAAGGATCTGAAAAGTAGGGAGGCGACATCGATATCGATGTTTTCTAAACATTGATGTTTTAGAAAAAAAACATCGATGTATTGGAGCCGATGTCGCATCACTAGTTGCTAAACCAGTTTTAAGAAATGAGGAAAATGTTTAAATACACTGAATTTTGAAAACATCGATGGTTAGGGGGCGATGTATTATCAAGATCGATGTTTTAATTTTGAACATCGATGTTTTGCTGTCCATGTCGCATCAATAATTGCTAAACCAGTTTTAAGAAATGGCGAAAAAAGTTTAAATACACTGAATTTTAAAAACAACGACGGTTTTGGGACGATGTATTATCAAGATCGATGTTTTAATTTTGAACATCTAAGTTTCAAACATCGATGTTTTGCTGTCGATGTCGCATCAATAATTGCTAAACCAGTTTTAAGAAATAGGGGGAAAAGTTTAAATACACTGAATTTTAAAAACATCGAGGTTTTTGGGTCGATGCATTATCAACATCGATGTTTTAATTTTGAACATCGATGTTTCAAAACATCGATGTTTTGCTATCGGTTTCGCATCCCTAGTGTAGAGGCGGCTGGTGCACGATGAATCTGCCATGCCGGAATTCCTCACGTTGGGTTGGTGTGGAAGTTTGGAGAAAAGTTCTGAAGAAAATGGCTGTGGGTGTGCTAAATAAATTAATACTCGAAGGATCGTGGTTCTTTTTGGTGTTCCAATATTCGCGCGGCGATCGTTTGTTTATGTTACCTGATTCTACAGCTGGCGTGGATCGGTTGTAAAGGGCTTATACAATATGGAACAATAGGGTTGAGGTGTAGAAATAAAATCGTTTTTTTTGTTTATGAAACGGTTGGTGACGACCAACCGGTCTGATGGTTAAGGTGTAAGCCTCTAGATCGGAAGGTTCCTGGTTCGACTTAGTGTGATATTATTCCAAGATCAGCTAAGTCTTGTTAAAAATTCCGTTTTCTCCAACACACATACAGTTTTAAATTGAACCCTTATGGTACTTTTTAAGATCAGAAATTTGGTTTCTAAATGTAAAGCACGTATCTATTTAGAATGATAGATGTAGTTACTTGACTACGGCGTAAGCATTCAATAACACCCATGAAACGCGAAAAACAAATGAAATTTAGTTTATTTTAATCGTCTTTCAATGAAAAGCTATATCAAAAGTTTGAAATATGTTTTGAACTACAATGTATGACTACCAGTTTAAATTTAACGTAACCCATCTTATTTTAAAGTTATTTTTGAAATTTTTCATGTCATTTTAAAATAATAAATTACACACTTAAAAAATATTTTGATTTGTAAATATACATATACAACCACGAAAGTACCATGTCTAGTGATATTTTGCAGGAAATAAATAAATAAAAGCCAGCTCCTAAATAATATTTCTGGAATAGGAAATATACCGGATCACATAAGCAAACAGAAACATTATTCCAATCCTAAAAAAAAATTACTTTAAATTAAAAAATTTTACTTCCTGTATATATTCTGAAGTAAAACAATTCGACAAAAAACGTGAACAATATTGATAAAGACAATGATTTATAAGCAAAAAGAACACATATTTATAATACTTGGGAATCCCCAAATGTGACCGCAACCATCTCGTTTTCAACTCAAATACACAAAAAAAAGAATTATAAATCAAATTAAAAAATTAAACATTTATTCTGAGGTTGCCAGATACTGAATAGCAAAATTACACTTTTATGATCAATGAGTTTATCGTTTGGGCTTTTCGTGCTCCATTATAAAATTTAAGTAAATATAAAATTAAATGTTCTAAATATTCTTTCTTCATCAATCAAATAGTTATAAATATTATTTTCATAAAGGAAAGAAGTAAAAATTCAGTTCACACATGAACATTATAATTTAATTTATTTTAAGAAAATTGTTTTTCTATCAACACTGGTAAAGCAATCTGAAATGCGTGCAGCAATCGTTTTATACTCAATGTTATTTCTATGGCGATTTCAAATTGATTTTGGCTTAGGCCTTAGGTCAATTTTAGGCCTCGTAGGATTCGAATTTTTCAAAATCCTTTCTTAGTGCACCCCTACGGTATAAGAAGAATCCCCCTGTAAAATTTCAGCTTCCTAGGACTTATAGTTCTTGAGATACAGTGATGAGTCAGTCAGTCAGTGAGTGAGTGGTATTTGAATTTTATATATATATATATATATATATATATATATATATATATATATATATACATGCTTTCATAGGGGGACGGTCCCCCATGTGCTGAGCTTTAACTAACAACTCTTCTGGACATACTTTCAACAAGGTTTTGATACACAGCTGTGGGTATATGTGTCCATTCCTGCTGCAAGAATGTTGCCAGCTCGGCTATAGATTTCGGACGTGGTTCCCTGGTTCCGTAAGCGTCGCTCTAAATCGTCCCACAAATGATCTACGGGGTTTAGGTCGGGACTCTGAGCAGGCCAGGGAAAACGTTTTACATCCCTATCTCGATACTACTGCTTCACAAACTCTGCAACATGACACGGAGAGTTGTGATCCTGGCAGTAACGTTCTATCATTCCCTAAAATTACCGGAGCTTAGGAAGAACTTAACTGTCGAAAATGTTCATGCAGGCGTCGGCGTTCAATTGACCAGGAACAACATGCAAAGGTCCCAGGCTATACCAAGAAAACACCCCCAAACAAGTAATCGGATTTTATGCAAATACGCTGGCGTCCGGACCACTATTGTTGGATAGTGTATTTTAATGCAATACCAACAGGATTCAATGTCTTAGCTTTTCAAGATGGATGTGATTTTCGCCAACCTTTCCGCTTGGCGCAAATATTTTTGATTTCCCGCCAACTCGGTCCTACTGCTCAAAGTTGGCGCACTTACCGGCATGTTGACACCACCAGCTGTGACTTGGAAGTTCGCGAATTCCAAGTCCATTGTTTGGGAGTCTAATAGGCTGTAGTTCAAGGGTGGCAGGGAGGAGAAAATCCACTTGGCACCCTCCAAGTTCCAGAGCGTTTTTTTATCCTTCTCGGAACGCGACGAAACGAAGCACGTTTGACTTTTACAAAATGATTACTTTTGGCACGTGGTCGGGTATGAAAAAACAAACAAATTGGCTCTCTTTCAGGTTGATATTGGCGGTTGTAGCAACAGGTGGAGGTAACGAGATCCTCTTGCAAACAAATCGACAAGTGCTTAACTTTTTCAGGTTGTCAGGTGTCAACACTGGAGCAGAACATCGGGCTATTGAAGACGGTTTGGGTAATGGTAATGGTAATTTTAGTTAACGTCGTACTAGAGCAACACAACGGGCTATTGACGACGGTCCGGGATCAGTCCCTTAAGGGAAAGATCCGAGGACAACACCTCGTAATTTTGAGCCACGGTCAGGTGACGGAAGACGGTTTGGGATCAAACCCGAATGGAAATATCCGTGAACAACACCATGTAGTTTTGAACCCCTGTCACATGACGAGAATACACTTGAGATGGCACCACACTCCAAACTTTCAAACCATGCCGACGTGAGGATATTTGAGGCCACAACGAATTGAACTTGTACCAGCCCCCTTTTGTACACGAACCCCCTTTGGTTACGTAATTTTCTGGGAAGATCGGAAATTGAAATACGTTCTACCGCATCCTTTAATAGTTTTTGGATCTACGGCTCATTTATATAGAAATCAAATGTCCTCACGTTTGCGTGGTGTGGAAGTTTGGAGAGTGGGGTGCCAGCTCAGGTGTTGCTTCGTCATCTGACCGTGGTTCAAAATTACGAGGTGTTGTCCTCGGATCTTTCCCTTAAGGGACTGATCCCGGACCGTCGTCAATAGCCCGTTGTGTTGCTCTAGTACGACGTTAACTAAAAAATTACCAATTACCATACAGGTGGTTATCAAAATAATGGTAATAATAGAAGATTGGTAATTTTTAGTTAACGTCGTACTAGAGTAACACAACGGGCTATTGACGACGGTCCGGGACCAGTCCCTTGAGGGAAAGATCCGAGGACAACACCTCGTAATTTTGAACCACGGTCAAATAACGAAGCAACACCTGAGCTGGCACCCCACTCTCCAAACGTCCACCCCAACACAACGGGAGGACCTTCGGCCACGACAGATTTAAGGTGCACCAGCCGCCTCTACACCATACGCTTACAAACAGCCATGTCCGTACCCGGATTCGAACCAGGAATATTCCGATCTAGAGGCTAACAACTTAACCACTATACCGGTTGGTCGGCCTTTTTAAGACGGATATACTCCCAGAGAAAAATACCGTCGTGTACATAGGGGGCTAGTGTACGAAAATATGTCGTGGCCTCAAATTTTTTCACGTTGGCGTGGTGTGGAAGTATGGATAATGGGTGCCAACTCAGGTGTGACCTCGTCATCTAACCGTGGGATCTTTTGTTTTGGAGTTGATACCGGACCTTATAGCCCGATGTGTTGCTGCAATATGACGTTACCACAGAAAGCTGCACGTATATTTCTCCAACTAAAAATCCGAAATCAGATGCCATGTTTTTTTTAGCTTTTGACATTTATTATGACCTGTGTATATATGTTAACAAATTTGCTTTTGGGTACAATGAATAAATATTAAACTTCGTTGTTGAGAAGCATAACAAAATATCTTTATTTTTCAATATAATTTTCATTGGGAAAGAATCTAAACGTTAATATTTATCTGATTCAATTACTCTTGAAACTAGAGCAATCATTAGAAACTGAGAATTTTGATGCCATTAGTTATTTATTAAATTGTTTAATATTTCACCTTTTTATTTCCATAATGAATAATACTTTTAGTGTCATGCTATGTCAATAGATGGCGCTGCATCCCTTATGTTGAATTCATCGAGAATCCTACAAATTGTGCTGTTCAGCATTCGGAGGAATTCATATGCAGGTGAAAATGTAGTCATTTCAAAACATTTGTTGAAAATTTTGGGGAAAAAATTTTAGGAACATTGTTCTCCAATATATTCCTTCTTAAAACTGCGTCTAACATTTCTATTTCATGTCTTACTGTTCTAAAAAAAAAAGCTCTAAAAGAAGTTTATTCTATGTTTAAAAAATGGATTATTTGGGAGTCTATTTTTGTCTCAGGCGAACTTTTCAGATACTTTTGATGCGATCGTGATTTATGCCATTTTATTAGGTAGGTAGTTGAATTAACATCGCACTCTGGGAAAGACAACGGGCTATAGGCCGGTCGGGAATCAATCCCCGAAAAAAAATTATCCGGGAACACCTTAATCTAGTAAAACGCTTCACATGATGACTTCATTGATTCACTTCAAACCACGATAGATTTAACATTCATCAGCCGCCCCCCGTCTCTGGTTGGGTGGAGTTTCGAATTCGCATCCCTCCAGTTGCTAATCCGTGATCCTACCAACTGGGCTACCTCGGCCCCAGCTACACCAATCAGGAATGTCATCACACTAAAAGTGTTTAATTAATTGAAGGATTGATAAATATTTATTTACTCCTCGCAAATATTCCTTTGTTTCAGCCTTTGGAGAATTTTAACATATTCAACACAACCCCCGATAGAATCACTCGAACGAATAAATACACCACCCCTATGACTTTGATTCCATTTATTATGATATCTTTATTCAGATACGCAAGAGATGCAAGAACCGTTTTTTTAACCTCCCCACAAACAAGATAAGCAAGCAAGAAAATAAATTTTGAATTGTAAGACTGCGCGGCCAAATCGTTTGATTTTTATAATGATGCCCGCGGAATCAAAGGGAATTTCTTTAAAAAAAATGCCGGTTTGAAGATAGATTCCAAATATTCCTCCTTTGGAGCTTTCTCAAGAATGTAGAAATACTTCAGAAATAACGATTTCAAGTCAAAAAGAATATTCTTGTATTCCAATGGTATTTTTCCAGACGATTTTTCTTAGATGGGAAAAACTGTTATTTTTCGGAAACAGTTCTTATGCTAATTTAAGTTACAAGTTCTGAAGATGAAAACAGCTTCGTTTCTACTTAATACTTCCACATTAATGAATTTTATTGATAAATAATCATTAAACTGACATTAACGATTCATTTAAAGTTACTAACTGTTTAAATTAATCGTTTTTAAGCATTGATGGGTAATAATTTTATCATTATAATCCTTTTTTTAGTCAAATTTATCAGTTTTTCTAATTAATTTATCATTTTAAGTTAGTTTTCCTCATTCGGAGAAAACATTTCTTGATAAGTGGAAATTCTCTATAAAAAGTTGATAATTGTTTGTAATCGTGTTCCCTTTGTGAATTCTAAACAGCTTTTAACCGTTGGTCGACCAAATGGTCTGGTGGTTAAGGTGTTAGCCTCTAGATCGGAAGGTTCCTGGTTCGAATCCGGGTCAGTGCATGGATATTTGTACGCGTATGCTGCACCTTAAATCTGCCGTGGCCGAAAGTACTCACGTTGGGTTGGTGTGGAAGTTTGGAGAGTGGGGTGCCAGCTCAGGTGTTGCTTCGTCATCTGACCGTGGTTCAAAATGACGTGGTGTTGTCCTCAGATCTTTACTTTAGGGGATTGATCCCGGACCGTCGTCAATTGCCCGTTGTGTTGCTGTAGTACGACGTTAAATAAAAATTACCTTACCTTTAACCGTTGTAATGGTACTCTCGATCAAGCAAGGATTCTTTCAATCAATAAAATTTTTTGAACGTTTGGAGAGTGGGGTGCCAGCTCAGGTGTTGCTTCGTCATCTGACTGTGGTTCAAAATTACGAGGTGTTGTCCTCGGATCTTTCCCTCAAGGGACTGATCCCGGACCGTCGTCAATAGACCGTTGTGTTGCTCTAGTACGACGTTAACTAAAATTACCATTACCACAACCATTTTTTGAACATAAACATTCCCCAAGTGCCTTCGACGGGATATCTCATCCACAAAGGTCCAACCAGTTTTCCTAACGACGAACTATCTCGTTCAACAAGTTGATAATGGTAATGGTAATTTTAGTTAACGTCACACTAGAGCAACACAACGGGCTATTGAAGACGGTCCGGGATCAGTCCCTTAAGGGAAAGATACGAGGACACCACCTCGTAATTTTGAACCACGGTCAGATGACGAAGCAACACCTGAGCTGGCAGCCCACTCTCCAAACTTCCACACCAACCTAACGTAAAGACTTTCGGCCACGACAGGTTTAAGGTGCACCAGCCGCCTCTACACCATACGATTACAAACATCCATGCCCGTACCCGGATTCGAACCAGGAATCTTCCGACTTGGAGGCTAAGACTTTAACCACTATACCAGTGGGTCGGCTCATCAAGTTGAAGTTGATTTTTATGATGAAGAGATATATAGTCCTTAGAGATCAGACAGTTTCTTTTTGACGAAATGTGGTGTACGGTAGAACGGGAGAAAGAGTAACGGAGAGTAATTAGAAACCGGAGGTTTGGGAGTTCGAATCTAATCGTCGGGTACAAAGAGGGCCGGTACACGTTAAATACGCCGTGACCTCAAAGGTCTTTACATTGGCGTGGTGTGAAAGTTTCGTGCCATCTCAGGTGTGACCTCGTCATCTGACTGGTTAAAAAAAACGTGGTGTTTTCCTCGGATCCTTCCCTTTGGATTTGATCCAGGACCGTCGCCAATAGCCCGCTCTGTTGACACAGTGCGATGTTAATTAAAATACTCACCTACCTTTTGATGAAATGTTCATCCACAGATATCCGATTTTAGAATGATAAAAATACGAGCTATCTCGTCCATCGAGATGAGGTAATTTTTACTAATGACGAGATATCTCGTTGAAGAGCCGCGGTAGCTCAGTCGGTAGAGCGTCGGGCTAGCATCGGAAGGGTTGTGGGTTCTGTCCTCGGCGGAGCATGCAATTCTGATGGTTGCGAGATCGGCGCTTGACCTGGCTAAAGACCGTCGTGTTCGCTAATGGTGGCTGGGGCACGTTAAATAGGTCGTGGTCACAAAGTCCCCCATGTTCCCATACCAAATCGATACCTCTGGGGGTACCTGATTAGGGGGTTATCGGCCTCGGATTGGGATCTAAATTAACATATGTGTGAGTGAATGCATGTGTGAAAGGGACCTTCCTGTAAAACGGATGTGTCATGCATGAAGAAGTCCAACCCTCCGGGGCAATGGCACCCCCAATTGGGCCATATATGGCCCGCACGACAACAACAAATCTCGTTGAAATTTTATGTTGAGCACAAGCGATAGTATGCTAGAAAATATAGTGACACTCAAAAAGTAAAATTTCATTTACAATAAACGTTTAAACTCCAAAAATTAAATAAGCGCCGATTTGGAAAGATCCCCCCCTACCCCCTCCCATTAGAGCTTAAAGATAATCTTTACTTCACAGGAAAATCTATTAATTCATTGCAACTTCTGCGAAAACAGGTGTCCGTTAAACACCTGCAACTAAATGGATAAGAAAAAGAACGAGAGCTAAAGAACAAGATTCGAAATTCATTCAGAAATTCAGACATCCACGAAAAAGTAATTGGTATTTTTTTTAAATATTATTTAAAGCAGGCCTCGAAATAGATTGTTTAATACAGGTGCACCTTGTGTACCTAAGTTTTTAAATTAGGCGCACAGATTATATTTTAGGTGCATACTTAAAAAAACGTAATATAAGAGTATTAATGTAATGTAAACTACTTTATTAGTTGGGTATGTTTGGATATGTTACTAGTAGATCGTAAATAAAAATATCTGAGCATTTTTTTTTATCAACGAAATTATTACTTACAAATATTTAGTCATCATCAGACATTGGTGGGCAATCAGAAACGTCTACGTTTTTGGCAGATCCTTACCCATAAGGTTTTTATTTTCAGGTGCACAGTGCACCCGGGTATTCCGAGCTCTGATTTAAAGTCACTTTAAAATTCCTTACATAATCAACACAGAGGTGTTGATAAAATAAAATAGAACAAGCAGACCCAAGCATAGCGCTGAACTTTCTTTATAGCTTATATTTATTGATGACAGAGTTGTTACACTAATTTCTTATCTTACGTCAATCCCTTTATGATGAACAAGCTGAATAGCCGGGAGTTGCTCGGGTCTCACACAAATATGACCACGACAGCTAAAATATGACCACGAAACTTCCTTGTGTTAAATCAAATACACAAATCTAAAATGTGTTTCCTACCGCGATATAGCTAAAATATGACCGCGATATTTCCCTGTGTTAACCATACACAAACCCTGTAGAACGTGTTTCCTTATCCATGTCCATTTATTGCAGAAAAACAAACTTTAGATTTTAAAATCGGGGCTTCGGGGTGTACTTTTAGGACCACCTGTGTGCCAATTTTCATGGCTACAGATGGGACTGAAGACTGGGAACAAAATAGCCTATGTTTTCCGCAGTGTTCTAAAGTATAAGTGTACCAAATTTGGTGCGGATAAGTCAAACGGTGTAGATATGTATAGAGAATATACCCACCCACAGGTGCACACCCATACACCTACATCCTTTTTTATATATACGAGGACTTTTCAATAAAGAATTATCATAAATTAATAAGAAATAATTTCCTGTACGAATCCTCCAAATTTTTATGGTCTTTCTCAAAATACTCTCCATTACATGCAATGCAATTATCCCATCTCTTTTCTAGTCTTCAACCACATACCGGAAGCCATTTCTTGATAGGTACTTCAAAATCCTCTACGCAACTTTTACCAATGATGATGAAAACCGCTTTTCCCGGAGGTGTTTCTTCAAATTCGGGAAAAGAAAAAAATAGCATGGGCTACACCAGGACTATATGGAGGATGGGGAACACACATGACAGTGGTTTTTGAAAGATCTGACGATTTTTTTTAAAGCCGAAAACAAAATTCCAATGCTGTGTATTGCACTTCGCGTGTCACATCTAATTTTGCCGTAGGCGAAAGTAAAACTAGTCGTTCTTGGCCGGCTGTTAAGGCATCAGCAATGACGTCATGACCGTGAAACTTGCGCTACCTATTCTCCACTTATCCCGCTACACATTCAATATGAACTTTATTTTTCTTGATTTTTTTAATCACCTTTAAGAAATTATGATCATTCTTTATTGAACAGCCCTTATACATACCTTTTTTATACAGATAGATACAGCATTCATATTTAAAATAATAAATATCATTATCTCTAAATGAAATAAAATTATCCATAAATATATAGTAGCATTTAGTTTACTTTTTTTCAATTCGAGTTGGGTGCCACGGTAACCCAGTTAGCAGAGCAACGGATTAGCAACCGGTAATGGTAATTGGTAATTTTAGTCGTACTAGAGCAACACAACGGGCTATTGACAACGGATTAGCAACCGGAAGGTTGCGAGTTTGAATCGAACCAAAGACTCGTGTACAGAAGTGGCTGGTGTACGTTAAATATACCATGGCGTCAAACGCACTCATGTTGGCGTGGTGTTGAGGTTTGGAGAGTGGAGTGCAAGCTCAGGTGTGACCTCGTCATCTGACCGTGGTTCAAAATTACGTGTTTTTCTCCATTCTTTCCCTTCGGATTGGATTCGGGACCGTCGCCAATAGCCCGTTGCTGATCGTCAGTGCGACATTAATTAAATACCTACCTACGAAGTACCATTTAAGAAAAAGAGTATTAAAAAACAATATTTCATACCGCTATAGTTGGTTTTGGTCTAATTAGCCTTTCCTAGCAAAGAACGAACAAAAACAAACCAATCCGACTCGAATTCAGACAGTACATTTTGGCAATAGCCTTGAAACGCGGTATCGAGTTCAGAAAATTCGAACAAATCCGTTCCATCATAATTTGTGATAATCGCGGCGAGTATGAAAATCGTTTGCAGGCCACGTAACGTCAGATATTCAACCCGCTTTACCATTACAGAACGCCAAATTGAATTCGAAGGGGGTGGGGAACGACGAACGCTAAATCGCCAACTCATCTGCAGGTTTCGAGATGCCAGAACCGAGTAAAAAACAAGAGCGCTTTGGGATCATCCCAAACGATCAGTTCATTCTCCGCTCCTCGGGACAACCCCATCCACGCTCGCCTTCAAGCAGTCTGACTGGTCCGCTATTCAATTCCACGACTACCCCCTTATCGTTTGGCACTGTGCCAGCGGCCTTCTCTTTCTCCTCCACCCCTCCACGTCAGAGGCTTTTAAATTTCGACCTTGCTTTCAGCTTCCAATTGATACAACTTTCGCGATTTCTGGTTGTGAGTTTCCCTTTTTCGTTTTTCTGTGTTGGCAATGGGGTGCAAGTGGGTTTTTTTTTCTGTTCGAGGGAGGGGGATGAACAGATGTGATTAGCGCAATTCTCAAGTTCCAGGAACAAGCTAAGAACAGAGGCGTGTCCTGTATTTTTGCCTTCGAAGCAGCCGTTTTGTTGTCACAAATGACATTATTTAGTACGCAGGTGTTTAATTGACACAGAACTGGACACATCTTGATGGACGAGATAGTTCGTCGTAAGGAAAACTGATTGGACCTTTGTGGACGAGATATCTCGTCGAAAGCACTTGGAGAGTGTTTTATGTTCAAAAATTTTTAGTGATTGAAAGAATCCTAGGAAACATTCCAACGGTTGAAAGTAAGGTAATTTTAATTAACGTCGTGCTAGAGCAACACCACGGACTATTGACGACGTTCCGGGATCAATCCCCTAAGGGAAACACCCGAGGACAACACCTCGTAATTTTGAAATACGGTCAGATAACGAGGCAACACCTGAGCTGGCACCCCACTCTCCAAACTTCCGCACCATGCCAAGTGATCTTTGAAACCTCTGCGGATTCAACGTGCACTAGCCAAACATACACGGTATTCTTTGTTTTTGTCCAAATTTGCATTCGCAACCTTTCTTATTGCTAATTCATTACTCATCCAACTGGGCTGCCCACATATACAACTCGCAGATTGTTAGCGTATTGTTACAACAACCTCGACCTCGAATATTCTGATGAAAAGAATTCACCAAAACTTTGCAAGTGAAAACTGAAAAAAATGAGATATGGTGAAACGGATTAGCAACCGGAGGGTTTCGAGTTCGAATCCAACCAGAGACCATCGTGTTCAATAGTAGCTGAGTAGCCCATTGTGTTGCTCCAGTGCGACGTTAATTAAAATACTTTCTTACCTATCTCAAAAGGGGCTGGTGCCCGTTAAATCTGCCTTACCCGCAAATGCCCTCGGTGTGGAAGTTTGGAGATTGGAGTGCCAGCTCTGGTAGGACTTGGTCCTCCATATGAAAGACTGCATTTGCAGTTTCTTGTCTACTTCCAGCTGTCGGTCCATCGAGAGAACAGCTCGCGCCGTAAAGGCTAGGTGGTATCATCGCGAAATGCAAACGCATCTTTACATGAAATACATCTTTAAAAAAGATGATTAAAAAGGTGACGATAAAATTTTCTAGATGACCTTAAAAAAAGTCGAAAGAGCGACAAACCAAACAAATACTTGATGAGACGTTTGGCCGAAATAGCCGTAGACGGTTGATGACAACACTGTTCATGGACAACCCCATTTAAAGACGAATTTTACGCTTGCATTTACTTACATACTTACATTTGATATTTTGAAAAATCAACGAAGATTAAATTCTTCTCTAGTTAAAAACAAATCTATTCGTCTGTAAAAGCTTTTTGCAACATTTCAAATTTGTTTGTAGCAGAAATTCCACTGCGGAAACAAATTTTATGCATGTTCTTTGCTTATTTGCAATCGACATTTTGGAAAATCAAGGAAGAGAAAATTCTTCTATTGTTAAAAACAAATATATTTTCGGACAAAAAAATTAAATAAATTCCTGATTGTAGCCTCATTTTTATATAAATCGTAAAAATATTTGACAGAAGTTTGCAGACGATATCTTCTATGTATCTCACCCCGGCAAGAAAAGTGACACAGCTCAAAATTGCAGAATTTGAGAAACATCATCTTAAATCTATATAAATAAGAATGGAGTGTTTGTTTGTACATTCAATATTTTCGACGCATTTCAAGTTTTCTATCCGTTTTGGACCCTTCTGATGCCGAATCCGCCTTTTTCTCGTTTGGTGTCTGTCTGTCTGTCTGTCTGTCTGTCTGTATGTTGTGCCCTATACACGTCCACGCGGTTTAAGATATTTTCATGGAAATTTGCATACAGAGAGTATTTATCTTGATTTAGTGAGTGGAATTGGTTGCGAAAGTCTGTCTGTCCGTCTTTCTGTTCTATGCTCGATTTTGTGTTTGTGTGTTTGTGTACGCATCACATGAATTTTATTTCAGATATTTGATTGTATTGTATTTTATTTTATACATTATCTAATAATTTAGTGAATGCAATATTAAACATTTCTTTATTGTTATATTTAGACAAGTTTCATGCTAAAACACCTGAGTAAGTATACTTAAATCAACCATAATTTGGTAGTTTTGGAAAAATTGGAATGTCTATTGAATATTACGATTAATTCGATTGCTTTACCAGTACTGCTGAAAAAGTAATTATTCTTCAAAAAATTATTTTTTTTATGGAATTTCATTTCTGATACGTCATTTATTTCGAGTCTTATTTTTATTCTTTGCGCAATGAAAACGATTTCCGAAAATTTGGGACAGACGATATTTTTCAATGAAACGAGAATGAACACGATCGCGCGAGTAGTGATATTTTTTCTGGTTCTTTCGCTCTGAATTAATTTCACATTTCTAAATTTTGTACACTTTTAGTTGTAAGTTGTGGCAACTGTGCGAGATCAAGAGATAAGGTTACTACTATAACAAAGCTATACCTTTCGTCATTTTGTAGCTTTGTCATACAGCAATTGTGCGATGTATGTGAAATGTATTACATGAATGGATATGCATGTGTAGGATTTGTGTCCAAAGTAAGTTGTAGAAAATATAAAGATGGCGAAGGGTGTTAAAATAAATTTTTATTCTACAAAAAACGTAAGTCATTATATATTCTGATTATCTCTTCAATCTAGAGTAAAGCAATTCAAACCGAGTAAGGTCGGGTATTTTGCTAGTGATAGTATAAAACTTATATCGAAGTAGCGTAAGCTTCTTTTAAATTTTAGGTAAGTATTTATGGTGGTAACTTCTATTGTATAGAATAGTAATATAAGACGCTGGGACACCTCATACATATTTTTCAATGACATACCATCGAAATTTTTATTTTTTGACTTGTGTCACTTTTCTTGCCGGGGTGCGATATATATGTATACATTGATCTTGTATAATACGATGGACGTCATTTTTTCTTTGCATAAGTTAAGATATCTTGAGAAACACGTATGTTTCTTTGAAATAGTATGTTTCACGTGAAAACCGAAACCCATCATGCCTCTCCTAATAAAAAAATAATACTTTCATGAACGAGTCTTTAGTTACTACTTCAATTCAGAAAAGCGTATATCGTGATAGTTGGTTAGAAGAGGATATATCAAGGATACTCAAACTCACAGAATCTGAAATCTGATCTTTCCAAACGTTAAAATTTAGTTAACGTTGGCGTGGTGTGGAAAGTTGGTGAAAGAGGTGAAAGCCGAGGTTGTGACCTCGTCATCAGACCTTAGTTCAAAATTACGTGGTGTTGTCCTCGGATCTTTCCCTTTGGGAATTGATCCCAGACCGTCTCCAATAGACCATTGTGTTGTTCCAGTGTGACTTTAATAAGAGCACCAAGTACCAAAGTACCACTTCTGAGCCAACGATTTTAAATCGTTTATCTGCATCTTTCTGTTCTCCAGTGGTAATTTAAAACCACTGTCAGATGACGTCACAACCGACCTGGCACCCCTCTCTAAATTTCCATGCCACGCCGAAGGAATGACATTTGAAACCACGGCAGATTTAACGTGCACCAGCCTCCACGTACACGATGGTCCTTGAATGAATCGATGTTTTCTAACTACACCCACAAGAAAGATTTCAGTAATCAAGAAGAGAAATACACGCTGTGTAAGCTGCAGGAATCGAACCTGAGTCGGCTGCAGCTTGCAAGTCCTTTAAAAAAAAAGCTTTGGAAATGATCCGTCTTCCAATATATCCACGATATTTATATCCTGATTGAAAAAATGATAAAATTTGAAAAGTTCCGAAATTATTTCCAACAAACCCACAAAGCCTGAAGGAGAAATCCCCCATCTCTCCTCTCAGTACCCCCCGCATCACGCCCGACCGTCAGGTAGCGCCCCCAAGCGGGGGAACCCCCCCTACCGGCGAGTGGATGCGCCCGTGCTCCCGCGTCCGCCAGTGGATCGGTCCCGTGACGTCACGGCCTCGGTCGGAAGAAGTGGGCTCCTCGTCGGCCGCTCTCGCCAGATGGCTGCGAGACGCAGTGTCGTGCGGAAGGAGTGTTTGAGCGAGGAGTGTTCAGTGCCGCTGGATGTTGAGGGTGGTCGGCCCTCCCTGTGAGTGTGGGGTCCTGCTCGCGGAGATGCTGGGCTATTTGACGCACAAACTTCGCACCCAGACTCTCAATGAAAGCGAAACGTACCATGTCGAGGTGAGTTGCTTTCTCTCATTTTTTGATGCTGGGTTTCGTACTCCAGTTTGTTGATGGGAGGGTGTTTGGGTTTTTGCAGGAAATTGTTTTTCTCGTGTGGTGGTGGATATCTGGAAGACTTTTCCGGAATGCTAGAGGGTGATGGGGACGGCGTTCGAACCGGCGGCCGTTTCGCTTGTTTGCGAGGGAATAGAGTCGAATGATTTTGTGTGGAATTGTTGCTCCATTTGGGTGCATGGAATTTTTTTAACGTGGATTCGCTTTTGCATTTTCACGAGCTGTTCCATATATTCGAACATTCCCGGAATGCTTGGATCTGGAAATTTGGTCGTGTTCGAACCGGCGTCAGTTTCGTTTGTTTGCGAGGGAATATATTCGAATGTGTGTGGAATTGTTGCTCTATTAGGGTGTATCGGAACTTTTTTGAAAAGTGAATTCGCTTTTGCGTTTTCGCGGACAATGCCAGTGTGCGGTCTTCGCATGGTTTCGAACATATCGGGAATTCTTCCATCTGAATTTTTTCTCGAAATTCGGTTGCGTTCGAACCTGCGAGAGTTTCCGTTTGTTTATGCGGAAATATATTCGAATGTTTGTGTGTGGAATTGTTCCATTTGGGTTTATGGAACTTTTTTTTTAAAGAAATCTGATTGCGTTTTGAAACTTGTGTGCATCTTTCTCGGGCGGTGTCGTTGTGCAGTCTTCGAATGTTATCGAACAAGTCAGGAATGCATGGATCGAACTTGTGTAGCATAGTTGACGTTTGGTCGCATTCGGTGTACCTGCGGCTTTGTATAATTTATTTAATGAGGGAACAGATTCGAATATTTTTGTGGATTTACTGGTGTTCTAATTGGAAAACTGGAACTTTTTTTTTCCCCCTTCAGAGCATTTTCTCGGGCGATGAAGAAAAGTTTTAGAATTTGTGTTGGGGGAGTGTTCGAACATTTCATGTATGCGTGGATCAGACTTGAGTTTATACAGTTGGCGTTTGTTGTATTCGGGCTAGACGACGATTATACTAAATATAGTTAATGAGAGAACAGATTGGAATATGTGTGTGGAAATATTGTTCCTTTTTGGAATTTTGTAACTATGTTCATCTGAATTGGCTCTGGAGTTCTGCGGGAAATTGCATGGATCTGATTTGCGTACCGGAGGCTATGTTTAATTTATTTAATGAGGGAACAGTTATTTAGAACATTTTTTAGAACTTATTGTGTTTCAGCGGGGATGTTAGAACTTTTTTCAATTCAAATTCGCTTCGAAGTTGCGTTTACTCTTCAGAGCTTTTTCATCGGGAGAGGCAAAAATTTTGTGTGTGCAGTCTTCGAATGTTTCCGAACATTTCTGGAATTCGTGGATCGAACTTGTGCTGGCGTTTGTTGCATTCGATAAACCGACGGGTATGTTTCATTTACTTTATGATGCAACATTCGAATATTTTTGTGAAACTATTGTTCCATTTGGGATTCTGGAACTTTTTCTCTCTTCGGAGCATTTTTCTCCGGCGATGGACAAGATTGAACAAGATCGAACTGGTTGTTTCGAATGTGCTCGAATATTTCCGGAATTCGCGGATCAAATTTGTGTAATGAAGATTGTTGCGATGTGCGAATTGGCCGATGCGTTATAATTTTATTCCGATGGAAAGTCTCGAATATTTTTGTGTAACTAGTGGTGTTTCATTGGGATTCTGGAACTTTTTGTCGCTTCAGAACATTTTCACGGGTGATGACTAGATTTAAAATTAGTGCTGATCTCTTCGAACATATCCGGAATTCGTGGATCCTAATATAGTTGGCGTTTGTTTGAATTGTTTCAATTATTTCTAAGGGAACATTCGAATATTTCTGTGTTTTCCATTGAGATTATGGGAATTGTATCTGAATTCGCTTTAAAATTGTGCATATATCTCGGATGGATCGTACTTGTGGTGTTGTTTATGACGGTGTTCGTTGCATTCAGCAAACCGGCGTCTATGTTTCATTTATTTCTGAGGGAACTGATTAGAATATTTTAGAGAAACTATTGATGTACCATTTTGGATTTTGGAACATTTTTTAAGCTGAACTAATTTTAGAGTTGTGGATCCTTCAGAGCATTTTTATCGTGTTCGCAAGATTTAGAATTCGTGTGGTAGTCTTCGATTGACTTTTCCAGAATGTGTGGATGGAACTTGTGTAATGAAGTTGTTACATTATGCGAACCGGCGACTGTTTCATCTATTTCTTAGGGAATATATTCGAATATTTTTGTAGTGCCATTGTTCCATTGTATTCTGGAACTGTTTAAAATCTGAATTCTCTTTGAAATTGTGCATTTTCCTCGATGATAATCAGTGTGGAATGTTTTCGAACATTTGCGGAATTCGTGGATCGACCATGTATAATATAGTTAGCGTTTGGTTGCATTGGGTGAAGTTGTTTCTTTAGTTCTGAGGGAACAGTTCCTAATATTTTTGTGGAACTATTGTGTTCCATAAGGATACTGTAACTTTTTTGTCTCTTCAAAATATTTTTTTTTGCTTGGACGATGACAAGATTTAGAATTATCCTGCTGTCTTCGAATGTTTTCTAATGTTTCCGGAATACGTTGATCGAACTTGTTTGTTACGTTATGCGAACTGGTTGCTATATCCTGAGGGAAGGAGTTTCGGATATTAGTGAATTATTAGGATTCTGGAACGTTTTTGTTCGAATTCCTTGATGCAATCTTGCTCTTCAGAAAAATTATCGAGTGTTAAAAGGATTTCGAACTCGCGTTCAATGTTTTTTCGAATTTTTCTGAATGCGCGGATAGTATTTTTTCCTTTTTTTGTTGCATTAAACGAACTGAAGCTGCTGCGTTTAATTTCATTGAGGGTTTGAATATATCTGAAACTATTGGGTTTTTACGCAACTTTTTTTTCAAATTCGCGTTAGTGAACCGCTGTACTTTAGACCGTGTTTCTTGTGATGACAGAATTTCGAATTCGTGCGCGATCTTCCGAATCTTCAAAACTTTACCGAAACGTGGGAATAAAACTTAAGTAAAACCCAGCTCGTGTTTGTTGCATTGGGTTAACTAATAGCTATATTCAATTGCGTTCTGACGGTACATGCTCGAATGATCTTGTGGAATAATTACCCTAATTCCATCGGGATTCTGAAACTTTTAAAAATCTGGATTAAGGCGTTTAAGTCATTCTCTTCGGAACACTACTGACGGGATTTCGAATTGCAATTTCCTTCGAACAGTTATAGAATGTGCGGATCAAACTTGTACTGTAGTTTGTTACAATGAGCGAAGTGGTAGTAGCTACATTTAATTTCATATGAGGGAACAGATTCGAATATTGTTGTGGAAATATTGTATTCTGGAACTTTTTAAAATGGAATTTGCATTGGTGATGTGATCTCTTTGGAACAGTTTTCTTCGCTGATGACAGAATTTTCGGAATACGTAGATCAAACTTGTGTCGAAAAATCCATCTGTAAGTTGCTGGCAGTGTGACATTTTGTTTATTTTGTATTGTGGATAGGTTGCGGAACTCGTGTATGGTATTCTTTCGAATGCTGGAAACATTTTCGTCTCCTCGAACTTTTACAGAATGCGTTTTCCCGGATCACTTTTAATGTTAAATTTCCGATGCTCTTTCGAATGTTTCTGGAATCATTTCCGAAGTGCGAGATAGAACTTGATACAGATTATTTATAGCTTCTACCACAAAAAGTTTCAGATAGAAATTATTATTTTTTTAATTTCAATTTTCTTTCGAATGTTCCGAATTGTCTGGAAACATTTCCAGAATGCAAGACAACTTGATATGGAATATCTAGCCATTAGTCGAAAAGAACGATATTCGTTTCGCATATTTTGTAAGGAATTCTGGATGGTATGTAGTATCCGATACGTTACAACTTTCGAGCGATGTATTGCCAATTGTGGTAACCTTCCCGTTTTCTTGTTTTTCTTAGTTTTAAGGCAACCCTAGATATTTTCTCCTGACGATAATAAACGGGTCTCATGATTGGTTAAGGAAGAAAATACGCTTTTCCACTTTTATTTTTAATGTAGAACGGAATTAAAATTTAGACAGTCTTTGAAATTGTTGGGTGCATATGAATTTTGCTCTTGATTTATAAAATCGACTTGTTTTATTAATTTTCAAAATTTTTAGGATAAGTTTGGAAAGCAGATTGTAAGTTACAATTTTTTAAATTTGTCACTTTATTTAAATTTCAATTAAAATTTCGAAAAAAAATTTGGATTAAATTTGATTTTTGAAATTGCAGATTGGAATTTAGAATTTTTTTCCTCTTTTGGTTGCTCATTTCCCCTTAGTTGATTTGATATAGCAGTGGATAGTGTTATTGAACGTTAGAAAATGTTTTTTTTTTTTTTTTTTTTTGCAAACATGTAGTAGCTTGATTGGGAAGAAGGTGAAATGTCTTTCATGTGAGAATGATATGATTTTAACATTGAGAAAGGATGCTGGTGATAGGTAGGAGTGGAAATGTAGAAAGATAGGACAAAAATTTGGCAAAAGAAAGTATAACAGGAGTAAGAAATTGGAGGGTAAATGGGTGTTTGGAAGACTTGAACGAGGGACGGATAAATGTTTTATGGTTGAGGTGAAAAATAGGAACCAGAAAGTTTTGGCTGAGGTAATTCAGAGCTGAATTTTGCAAGAAACTACAAAAATTTCTGACTATTGGAAGTCATATGCTGGTATCAATACCCGAAGGACAAAGAGTTCAAGGGTTATCGATTCGAGCATATGACTGTTAACCATTGTCAGAATTTCAAGGACCCGGCTATGAGGGTAAGTTTGATTTTTGTTTAGCTTTTGGTTATATTACAAACACTGGACTATGCTTGGGTGGGCACCCAATACGGTGACTTATACGCATGGAAGCCAACGGTGAAAGGTCCTCGCCGGCCCCGGAGGGGCGGCGAGGTAGCCGGCAGGCGGGGATCGCGCGTTATACGCTGTGACTTATCTACAAACAAATTTCTCCCGGTATACTGGTTTAAACGCACTGAAACCTTAAGCGCAATACGCTTTGACTTCTCTAAAAAACAATTTCCTCTTGTAAAGTCGTTACAATAAAAATATTTGTCTTGCTTTTCCATATATGGCTCTATAACCTGGAATATCCCCATTGAGTTGCTCACATAATGCTTATTGCTAGAAAAATTGTGAAAATTTTTTTTTCACACTTATAGATAGCAGAAGAATTTTTAGATTTTTGGTTTCTCATCAAAAACCTTTGTGTGGATTATGATCACAGAAAAGAACTACCTTATTAAAAAAAGATTTCTTGTTTTGAATTTTCTATGCATTGCAAAGTTTCCAATTCAAAATTGATAAAAATCCGGACGTTTAAAAAAATAATCACGTTTTTTTTTTTTTTTTATTATTATTATTTTTTTAACAATTATAATTTTTTTATTTAATATTTTTTTTTTTAAGTGACAAAACTAGGATGAAATTGACGCAAAATTGCGTACATGTTCGGAGAAAACCAGACTGAAATATTAGAAAATTTTCAAGTGAAATTTATATTGCTTTTTTCTTAATTTTTAAACAAATTATTATTATTTATGCAGTGTATGCAAAGGTTCACGTTGTATATGGCGGCCATCTTGGAATTGCTTCCATCGGCCGCCATCTTGATTTGGCGTAAACAATCGCTTTGGCGGCCTAACGTTGCGGATGCTACCACTCCACCGGAATTCTTTTATTGGGATTCTGAAAAGTGTAATTTTAGGTAACGAATCGGGATTTCGAACATCGATCAAAGTGAAAAATTTTTCTTCCGTTATTACAGGGATAAGAATGTGTTTAATATTTTTGTTTTGTCCCGAACCCAAATTCGAACTTCTATTCTTTCTAATAAAGTTTTACTGATTACAGCGAATGCATTTTCGAATTTCGACAGAACAATTATACTCCGCATTCGGATTGGTGAAATAATTCATAGCGATTGCTCAAAGATGGCAAAGTTTGGAACTCTTTCCGTCAAATATGTTATTTCGAAGTCTCGATTCTGGAAACATTCTTATAATTTGTAGATCGAACTTGTGTGGTCTGTATAATTTCGAATCAGTTATCGACTACGACGATTAATTATTTCGGACATATCCAGAAAACATATTAGGACTGGATTTTCTAATATTTTTGTGGAACTATTCCATTGGGATTCTAAAATGTTAAATCTCAGAATATTGACCGGTGAAGATTGCTTTACAGAACGGTTGAACGGATTTCGAACTCGAACGAAGTTCTTTCGAAATATGTTTCTAAACTTTCTGGAAACATTTCCAACATTCATAAATTCATGTTTGTTTCTTAACTGTATCGGTAATTATTATTTAGGATCACTTTTGGATGAATCTCGGAATATTTTCTTGCGAAACTACTGCATTCCATTTGTCATTTGCAGAAATATGTTCGTAGTCGATTCTCTTCGAGAACATTTACCTCCGAGGATGACGGAATTTCGAATGTTCTTTTGGATTGGTTTTTTAGAACCTGTCATTGCAAAGTCGGATTCTAAAAACATTTTCGGATTGTCTTGTATCAGCTTTCGTATCGATTAAGCCATTTCTTTTGCTACACAGACAACATCTTTTGAATACTGCGAACTATTGGCGTTCTGTTTTCTAATTTTGTTTCCATTCTAACTTTTTCACATTCCTATCGTCACGAATCGAGATTGGCGACTTGTCTGAAACAATTTGGATTCTTAAAACATTCTAAAGCGTATATCATATTTTATTTAGCTTTTCCACCTGTGAAATTTCGATCTTCGAAGACGTGACGAGTATTATACTTTTGAATATTTGTTATATCCCTCCAACTAGTTAGGTACTGGTAATGGTAATTTTAGTTAACGTTGTACTAGAGCAACACAACGGGCTATTGACGACCCAACTAGTTAGGACCGCGGTTGCTTTGTTGGGGGTGGGGGTAACGGAGGGTTACGTGTTAATCGAGCCAAAGACCGTAGGCGTACAAAGGGGGCTGGTGGCCGTTAAATTTGTTGTGGCCTCAAATGCCCTCACGTTGGCGTGATGTGAAAGTTTGGAGAGTGCGGTCTCAGCTCAGGTATGACCTTGTCATCTGACCGTGGTTCGATAAGACGTTATCCTAGTATCTTTCACCGACCAACCGGTATAGTGGTTAAGGTGTTAGCCACTGGATCCTGGTTCCTGGTTCGAATCCGGGTCCGGGCATGGATGTTTGTAAGCGTATGGTGTAGAGGCGGCTGGTGCACCTTAAATCTGTCGTGGTCGAAAGTCCTCACGTTGGGTTGGCGTGGAAGTTTGGAGAGTGGGGTGCCAGCTCAGGTGTTACTTCGTCATCTGACCGTGGTTCAAAATTACGAGGTGTTGTCCTCGGATCTTTCCCTTAAGGGACTGATCCCGGACCGTCGTCAATAGCCCGTTGTGTTGCTCTAGTACGACGTTAACTAAAATTACCATTACCTTTTTACCCGGACCGTCGTCAATAGCCCGTTGTGTTGCTCTAGTACGACGTTAACTAAAAATTACCATTACCTTTCCATTCGGGTTTGATCCCGGACCTCCGTCAATAGCCCGTTGTGTTGCTCCCGTGCGAGGTTAATCAAAATATACAACTACCTAATTTAATTTATATTCTAGAGTAACTCGTAACACTTCGTTATGCAATATGTTATTGGAAACTTCGTATGATGGCATTCAGGCGCTGCTAAATCTGCTTATATATTTATCTACTTTACATAACAAGGGACGGTGTGTAGGTAGTTAATTAACGTCGCACTAAAGCAACACAGCGGGCTATTGGCGCTGGTCCGGGATCAATCTCGAAGGGAAAGATCGGAGGTCAACGCCTCGTGATTATCAACAACGGTCAGATGACGAAGGCAATACCTGAGTTGGCCACTCAACACTTCCACACCACTCCAGCTGTCTTTGGTTCGATTCGACCTCCAGTTGCTAAATCCGTAACTCTTCCAAATGGGCTACCACAGCTCTACGAGGGACCGAAATACTAACTTTTTTTTTAATTAATACCTTTCCAAAACAATTTCTTCGGGCTTAACCCCGGACAGTTACAAATAGCCCGTTGTGTTACTCTAGTACGACGTTAATTTTAAAAATTACCAATTAATAAATAAGTATATTTCCCTTTTTCCATTCATAGTGATCACTGTTTTGCCATGTAACCCACAACATACCAATTACTGTTTATAAATAATCGTTTGGAATATTCTTTTTTCAAATCGAAGCATCAAATCTCTTCGACGAACTCTGGAAACGTCTTTTTTTTTGTCCTTAGATCAGCCAATTCTTTAAACTGAAAAAAAAAAAAATCACTTATAATTTTATCAGATTTTGTTGACAATGACTTTTTTGCAGTTATACAAGTGTTCCTGGTTCGATAGCATTGTATGGGATTCTTTCGAATACAATGTCACTTCCAAGGAATGTTGTTTATTTTAAAGATAATTTATAAACTCTTTATTTTGCGTTCTAAATGCGTTAGAGAACCCAGTTGATAGATACGCGGATTAACAATCGGATGGTTCCGAGTTTGACACTCGGTGCTATCAAAGGCCGTCGTATGCACGTTAAATCTGTCGTGTAGGATGCCAGTCAAAATGACGTTTGTCCTCGGATCTTTTCCTTATAAATATATCCCAGTAACCCGTTGTTGCTCCAGTGGGACGTTAATTAATTAAAAAACTAAACTAAAACTAGTTAGAACTTGCTTTACGATACAGTTACGAACTCGAGCTCTTTATTCGTGAGTTGTTCGTTGATCTTCTGGAACGAAACGAGATTCTATTCCGATCAGAATGAACCAAAATGGTTGAATATTCGCGAATGATCTTTTCCAGAACAGCCATCAAATCTGATTGTTTTGAGAAGTTTTCGGTACATCACGTTAATTTCACTTTCCACAAACATATCCTTAACGATTTAAATAAAATGGCAAATATGGAATTTATTTTTTTTCTAACAGCAATTATATACATCTATTGCACCGCGATTTCATTGTACGAGAAGTAATTTGAGTTCCATAAATTTGTTCTTCACGGAATACTTTATCGAATTACGGCAGCGACAGTTTACAATTCCGTGTCGAATGTTTGTTTCAGAATTGAGCGGCCTTTTTCGTGATCAGAACAGAAGGAAGTATTTTTGTACCTTGAAACCCCTAACGAAAATCGTTTGATTCGAGTAGAATCCGAAAAAAAAATATCCGCTTCTTCGCGATTCCGATTACGAACAGTGAATTGAGACGATTTTAGAATATCGATCGAGATTCCGAAACGATTTTCATTCATAAGAACGTAACGACTCTTCATTCATCCTGTTGAACGCAAGGGCCGCGGTTGCCCAGCAACGGATTACTAACCGGAGTGTGACTCGATCCAACTAAATACCGTCGTGTATACGGGATAGTACACGTTAAATCTGTTGAGGCTTCAAATATACTCACGAACGCGAGGTGTTGAAGTTTGGAGAGCGGGGTGGCAACTTAGGTGTTGACCTCATCATCTGGCCGTGGTTTAAATTCCCGAGGTGTTATCCTGGGATCTTTATTTTCGAGATTGATTCCGGAGCGTCGACAAAAGTCCGTTGTCTTGCTTCAGTGCGATTTAATGAACTACATAACTCTCTTTGAAGGAATCATTAGAATCATCTGACCGTGGTTCGAAAGTAAGAGATGTTGTCCTCGGAACTTCCCCTTCGGAATGGAGTAATTGAAATAAACTCGTCATCTCGCCGTCGTTCAAAATGACGACGTTAAATCTGCCGTGGCCTCAAATGTCCTCGTTGGCGTGGTATGGAAGCTATGAGAGTGGCGTGACAGCTCAGGTGTTGCTTCGTCATCTGACTGTGGTTCAAAATTACGAAGTGTTGTCCTCGGTTCTTTCCCTTAAGGGACTGATCCCGGACCGTCGTCAATAGCCCGTTGTGTTGCTCTAGTACGACGTTAACTAAAATTACCAATTTACCGTCGTCGATGCCCCGTTATGTTGTTCTAGTACGACGTTAATTAGAAATTGCCGAATTGACTATCGAGATTAATCCCAGACCGTCACCAATAGCCCGTTGTGTTGCTCCACTGTGACGCAAATTAACAACCTACCTTTGAATGAATCATTAAAAGTTAACTAGTCAGTTGATCGGGTCCTCACGTTGGGTTGGTATGAAAGTTTGGAGAGTGGGGTGCCAGCTCAGGTGTTGCCTCGTCATCTGACCGTGGTATAAAATTAGGTGGTGTCGTCCTCGGATCTTTCCCTCAGGAGATTGATTCCGGACGGTCGTCAATAGCCCGTTGTGTTGCTCTAGTACGACGTTAATTAAAAATTACTATTTCCATCACGTCAGTTGACCGTGGTTCAAAAGCATGAGATGTTGTCCTTGGTTCTTTCCTTTCGGGATTGATCTCCGACTGTCGCCAATTCTCTGTTGAATTGCTATAATCAACTTCTCTCCTAACTACCATTGAAATTAACGCCAAACAACCTCACAACTTCGGTAATTTTGGTAATTTTTAGTTAACGTCGTACTAGAGCAACACAACGGGCTATTGACGACGGTCCGGGATCAGTCCCTTAAGGGAAAGATCCGAGGACAACACTTCGTAATTTTGAACCACGGTCAGATGACGAAGCAACACCTGAGCTGGCACCCCACTCTCCAAACTTCCACGCCAACCCAACGTGAGGACTTTCGGCCACGACAGATTTAAGGTGCACCAGCCGCCTCTACACCATACGCTTACAAACATCCATGCCCGAACCCGGATTCGAACCAGGAACCTTCCGATCTAGAGGCTAACACCTTAACCACTATACCGGTTGGTCGGCCCTCACAACTTCGATCAATCAAATTAGTTTTTGATTAAATTAATTAGTTTGTGTTAGAATAAATTTTCCTTAGCGGTTTGTTTGTGTTTACACTTATAAACTCGGTTTGTCCAATTCAACTTCATAGACCCTGTTATCGTTTGCTCGTAATGCATTGGAGTAAAACAAGCGAGAACTTTTTCCCAAGTCATTCACGTCCTACTTTAACACTCGCCTCAGGCCAAGTGTGATACGCGAAACGACGTTTCTCTCTCCGCGAAAACAAGTGCAGTCGGAGTAACTATTTTCCGAAACATTCCGAACTTTCACGAAGTGTTGCACTCGGTGAAGTTCGGCGGAAATTCGGATACTGTGTCACCGGTGATGCGTTGATTATTGGAATTCCCGAACCCTTTCTTTGTTCGAATTACCGATCAAACCCTGGGAGCGCGGGGGTGATTTCGAAAGAAAATTATCCTTTACTGTCTTATTGGGGGTGAAAGGAATTGAGTTGCGATGGAACTATCAAAACCGGAAGGAACGATCGACTGCCGGCGCTGATTAAAACAAACGGGTGACGGACATTTGTGTGTTCGAGAATATTCCATCGAATAGGTACCAATTGTTAAGACAAACGTGTTCGAAATTATTCATCACGACGCGTTCCGATTTCTCTAAAATTTTATTTTGTGTTTGATGAATTTCGTAGATGCTTGAATTTCGTAGGTGTATTCTTATTCCAAATATTTTGCGGCGTGCAACAATAGCCCGGTTGGTAATTTTGTAATTAACGTCGTACTAGAGCAACACAACGGGATATTGACGACGGTTAGGGATCAATTCCTTAAGAGAAAGACCCGAGGAGAACACTATACGTAATTTTGAAACAATGTCAGATGACGAGACAACACCTGAGCTGGCACAGCAATCTCCAAACTTTCACACCATACCAATTCGAAGCCACGACAGATTTAACGTGACGGCAAAAAAAAAAGCGAACGCCAGAACGAGATTAAATACAGCAATTGTCTCCCAAAAAATAATCACCTGTCAATACAATCCGAATCTATGGAAGGTTTAAACTTAACAAAGAAGTTTAGTCCTTCTAAAAACACGATCGTTTGACGGATCGGTTATTGGCCATTCCCAATTCAAAAATTTCACGCGCCGTTCGCTCGCCGCGAGACGTGAATGTAGCGACCATTTTGAATGACGTATTTATTGATTTATCGGTCTTCGCAACGTCCTAACTGGGTTGTAAATCTATCGACAAACCGCTCTGTGTCATCTGAATCGCCTGTTAAACGAGCAGCATAAGCGATGACATCTATCAAGAAAAAGGCTTATCGTCTGCCTTTTTTTCCCCGCAGAGTTGAGTTGAATTGGGTTTCGAGTTCGCTGCATGCCGCGTGATAATTCTGGCCTTTTTTTATTTCAAAGAATTTGTTTAAATATCGGCTTTCTTTTATGCGGACGTCTTTGGCTTCGGTGATTTGATTAGTGTGAGAATGGATTTTAATCTGCTTTTTTGGGGGTGATGAAAAGGTTTTTTTTTTTGTTTTACAGACGCCATTCTGTTCGTTTATAGGATGAGTACGGAGTGTTCTATTTATACCTCAGAAGGCATTTTTCTCGTCGAACTTTTCTCTATGTACGAGTTCTAGAACAGACGCCATTTTGTTCTAACAAATCTCGGATGTGCACGAAGCGTTCCAGTTATTCTTTCGAAGGCATTTTTCTCGTCGAACCTTTCTCTATGTACGGAGTTTTAGAACATTCGCCATTTTGTTCGTCAAACATATCTTAGATGAGCACGGAGCGCTCTAGTTATTCTTCCGAAGGCATTTTTCATGTCGAACTTTTCTCTATGTACGGAGTTCTAGAACAGACACCATTTTCTTCGTCAAATATATCTTGGATGAGCATGGGGCGTTCTAGTTATTTTTTCGAAGGCATTATTCTCGTCGAACTTTTCTCTAAGTACGAGTTCCAGAACAGACGCCATTTTGTTCTAACAAATCTCGGATGTGCACGAAGCGTTCCAGTTATTCTTTCGAAGGCATTTTTCTCGTCGAACCTTTCTCTATGTACGGAGTTTTAGAACATTCGCCATTTTGTTCGTCAAACATATCTTAGATGAGCACGGAGCGCTCTAGTTATTCTTCCGAAGGCATTTTTCATGTCGAACTTTTCTCTATGTACGGAGTTCTAGAACAGACACCATTTTGTTCGTCAAATATATCTTGGATGAGCATGGGGCGTTCTAGTTATTTTTTCGAAGGCATTATTCTCGTCGAACTTTTCTCTATGTACGAGTTCTAGAACAGACGCCATTTTGTTCTTCTAACAAATCTCGGATGAGCACGGAGCGTTTCAGTTATTCTTTCGAAGGCATTTTTCTCGTCGAACCTTTCTCTCTGTACGGAGTTTTAGAACATTCGCCATTTTGTTCGTCAAATATATCTTAGATGAGCACGGAGCGCTCTAGTTATTCTTCCGAAGGCATTTTTCATGTCGAACTTTTCTCTATGTACGGAGTTCTAGAACACACGCCATTTTGTTCGTCAAACATATCTTGGATGAGCATGGGGCGTTCTAGTTATTTTTTCGAAGGCATTATTCTCGTCGAACTTTTCTCTATGTACGGAGTTCTAGAACAGACGCCATTTTGTTCGTCAAACATATATCGGATGAGCACGGAGCGTTCTATTCATTCTCTAGGATGCATTTTTCTCCTCGAAATTTTCTCTGCTTAGTTCTATTATATTCATCGTTCTACAAGTCACGCCATATCGTCCGTCAAACATTTTTGTGATGAGTACGTAATGTTTTTTCTATTTATTCTTTAGAAGGCATTTTACTCTTCGAAATTTCCTCTACGGAGTTTTATCATGTTCATTCGTTATTCTACAATAGACGCCATTTCGTTCCTCAAAGTTTTCTCAGAGTCTTCGGATCTTACCCTTGGGGTTTGATCCTGTACCATCGCCAATAGTCCGTTCTGTTGCACCAGTGCGACGTGAATTAAATACCTTTCTACCGATGAGTACAGTGTTATATGTATTCTTAAGGCGTTTTTCTCGTCGAACGATTCTCTGCGGATTTCTAGAACGATGAAACAGAATAGAATAGCCAGTTCGTTCGTCAAACATTTCACCAGTGAGTACGAAGTGCTCTAATTATAACTTGAGACACCCTTTTACCGTCGAAATTTGTCTAGTACGGTGTTCTATTACGTCGTTCTAGAACAGACGCCATTTTGTTCATCAAACATTTCTGTTAGTTCTTCGGATAGTGTCGAGATTTTCTTTAAGTACAAAGTTCTTTTCTGCTTATGTTTTTCGTTTTTCTAGAACGGATGCCATTTTAATGAGTATAAAGCGTTCTATTTATTCTTCACCAACCTTTATTGTCGTCGTAATTTGGCTGGTACGGAGGATTTTATTCTGTTCGTTTTTCTAGACCAGAGTCATTTAGATAGGTGCGAAGTGTTCTTATTTAGAAGCTATTTATCTCGTAGAAAGTTTCTCTACGGTGTTCCATTATATTTATTCGTCATTCTAGAACTAATGTCACTTACTTCGTTTAGCATTACTCCGAAGAATTAATTCTATTTGTTCATTTGTAATCATTTTTCTCCGTGGAATTTTCTCCAAGTGCGGAGTTCTATTTATTCTTTATTCTAGAACAGACGCCATTTTGTTCGTCTAGAATTTCTCCAACGAGTAATGAGTGTTAGAGACCATTTTTTTCGTTGAAATTTATACCAAACACTGCAGCGCGTGAACTTGAAATCAGTATAACTCGGGAATGCGAAGCGCTACGACGTCGAAATTGGTCTTAAAAACGAAACCTAATGACGTGATCAGCCGATTTTAGACCCGGTGCACACAACCGGTTTTTCAACGTGCGGCGCCGCTGCGGCACTGAAGCCAATATATGCACACATAGCCGTGAAATGACACAAGAACTCATTTCGCGCCATTTGCGATAGATGTTCTATCGAAGAAAACGTGTTTATTTCGCTTACTTGGTGTACAAAAAAGTATGTTTTGAAACAAAATAGACATTACTGGATACAACCACTTATTAATTATTACTTATATTCCTTTTATTTATGAAAACAAGGTACTTCAGAACGGAGACGCGTGTGCGGCGAGCTGCGGTACAAATTGCACGCAAGTTGGACGTGTGGCACCGGAGGCATGTGCGCTCTACTCCATTGGATCTAATGTATCTCAGACCGCACTTGCGTTGCGGCAGCGTTGAAAAACCGGATGTGTGCACCGCGTTTTTAATACATTAAAAGTGTAATCGCTTTCAGTATTGATTTTGAAACTTTCAATCGCTGTTGAAGTTTTTTTTTATTTTTTTTTATAATGACCTCAGATACATGTTGAAAAACCAAGCAGAAATCCAAGATCAATGCCAAAGGGAAAGATCCGAGATAAAAAAAATAACGTAGTCTACGCGGAAGCAACTCGTCAGCTTTCGATACATACTCAAATGACTACCAAATTTGCCACTTTCATTTAGTACATCCAAATAAAAACTATGACGTATATTCGACGCGAAAACTTACGGACATGCTCTGACAGTTTACCCGATTTTTTTCTTAGTAAATCGTTTGATGAAGTGCCCCATTTCTCACATAACTTCGTTGTGTATAGTTTAGGGAAAAACCGTGTCGAGGTTTCGATTTTTCCTGTTTGTGACTGATTCTTGTGACTTGAGTCAGGCGTCTTAATTATCCCAGCAAATTATCTTTGAAATTAAGGTCGTTTCGAAAAGTCACACCTCATGAGTCGATTAGATGGTATTTTCTGTCGTAAAAATTTGAGAGAATGTTTTCAAAGTTTTATGATTTGGTCTGAATTTTAAACATTTTGCGTGATAATTTCCTCCTTTGGATTACCACCTTTGCATCGTTTAATTTGTTTATGATTCAGGTAGGTAGTTGATTAAAGTCGCTCTTGAGCAACACAACGGGCTATTGGCGACGGTCTGGGATCAATGCCCGAAAGGAAAGAAAAAGTACAATACCTCGTAATTTACAACCATGGTCAGATGACGAGGTCAACACCTTAGCTAGCATCCCACTCTCCAAACTTCCACACCACGCCGACATGAGAACATACAAGGTCACGGCAAATTTAACGTGCACCGTATCTTTGTACACGAAGGTGTTAGGTTGGATTCGAACTCGCAACTCTTGCTAATGCGCAAATAACCGGTCGTATAACTTAGGTAATAAATTGGTAATTTTTAGTTAACGTCGTACTAGAACAACACAACGGGCTATTGACGACGGTCCGGGATCAGTTCCTTAAGGGAAAGATCAGAGGACAACACCTCGTCATTTTGAACCACGGTAAGATGACGAAGCAACACCTGAGCTGGCACCCCACTCTCCAAACTTCCACGCCAATCCAACGTGAGGACTTTCGGCCACGACAGATTTAAGGTGCACCAGCCGCCTCTACACCATACGCTTACAAACAACCATGCCCGGACCCGGATTCGAACCAGGAACCTTCCGGGTATAACTTAGGATTTGGTAATTTTAAATTAACGTCGTACTAGAGGAACACAACGGGAAACTATTGACGACGGTCCGGGATCAATTCACCCAAGGGAAAGATCCGAGGACAACACCACGTAATTTTGTATCACGGTCAGAGGACGACGTATAGCGTAGAAAGTACGTGCGTTTGATGGTTTTAGCAAAAATCACTGTTTTTTAAAGTCGCAATTTTTTATATCTAATAAGAATTTAATTTTTCCTCTATAAAATTTATTTGTGATATTGCTTATTAGAGGGGGCCGTGTTAGCCCGGTCGGAAGACTAACAGATAAGAAACCGCAGAGTCGCGATTTCGAAACTGGATCCAACCAAAAGTGTTCTATGACCGCTGCCAGTAGCACATTGCGTTGCTCCAGTGCGACTTAAATGCAACTACCTATCGGGAATCAAATCCCTTGTCAATAAAAATGACCGTTACTGAGTACCAATATACACTACCCTACAATAATGGACCGGACAGCGAGGTGTGATGGTATAAGGGAAGTAATACATGCTTCAATAGGGGGATGGTCCCCCACGTGCTGCAATGACACTAGCAACCCTTCTGGGCATACATTCAACAAAGATTTCATACACATTTATGTTTGTTTGCGTCCATTCCAGCTGCAAGGATGCCGCCAGCTCAGCTGTAGATTTCGGACGTGATTCCCTGGTCCGTAAGCGTCGCTCTAACGCGTCCCACAAATGTTCTATGGGGTTTAGATCGGGACTCTGAGCAGGCCAGATAAAACGTTTTACATCTATATCTCGATACCACTGCTTGACAGAGGCTGCAACATGACACGGAGCGTTGTCGTCCTGGAAGTAACATTCGTCCATAAAATTGCCAGAGCTTAGGAAGAACCTGATTGTCCAAAATATTTATGTGGGCGTCGAGGTTCACTGGCGAGGTAATGATAATTTTAGTTAACGTCGTACTAGAGGAACACAACGGGCTATTGACGACAGTCCGGGATCAGTCCCTTAAGGGAATGATCCGAGGACAACACCTCGTCATTTTGAACCACGGTCAGATGACGAAGCAACACCTGAGCTGGCACCCCACTCTCCAAACGTCCACACCAACCCAACGTGAGGACTTTCTGCCACGACAGATTTAAGGTGCACCAGCCGCCTCTGCGCCATACGCTTACAAACAACCATGCCCGGACCCGGATTCGAACCAGGAACTTTCCGATCTAGAGGCTAACACCTTAACCACTATACCGGTTGGTCGGCGACGACGGTCCGGGATCAGTCCCCTGAGGGAATGATCCGAGGACAACACCTCGTCATTTTGAACCACGGTCAGATGACGAAGCAACACCTGAGCTGGCACCCCACTCTCCAAACGTCCACACCAACCCAACGGGAGGACTTTCTGCCACGACAGATTTAAAGTGCACCAGCCGCTTCTGCACCGTTTACAAATATCCATGCCCGGACCCGGATTTGAACCAGGAACCTTCCGATTTAGAGGCTAACACCTTAACCACTATACTGGTTGGTCGGCTCAATTGACGAGGAACAAAGTGCAAAGGTCCCAGGTCATGCCACGATAAACGCCCCCAAGCAAGTTGTCGGATTTTATGTACGTCCTCTGGCGTCCGGACCATTATTGTAAGGTAGTGGATTACCAAGACACAAAAATAGAGAGACAGCTCAATACGTTTCGACGGGCGTGTTACAACACGAAAGGAAATATTGCCGCGATATCTCCTTATCTGATAATAGCACCCAGTGAATAAATAATAATTTTAAACATGTCCCGTCGTGATCTCTCGTTCTGCAGTTTCTGTATCAACACACCTGTTGGATTCGTCACTACTTGATCCAACATAAATCGATACTTCACATTGAGAGCAGAATTGATCGGAAATAACTGGCTGCGTTCAAGGCTTTTCCAATCGATAAAGCCGACCAACTGGTCTGGTGGTTAAGGTGTTAGCCTGTAGATCGGAAGGTTCCTGGTTCGAATCCGGGTCAGTACATGGTTGTTTTTAAGCGTATGGTGTAGAGGCGGCTGGTGCATCTTCAATCTGTCGTGGCCGATAGTCCTCATGTTGGGTTGGTGTGGAAAGTTTGGAGAGTGGGGCGCCAGCTCAGGCGTTGCTTCGTCATCGGACCGTGGTTCAAAATTACGAGGATTTGTCCTCGGATCTTTCCCTTAAGGGGCTGATCCCGGACAGTCGTCAATAGTCCGTTGTGTTGCTCTTGTACGACGTTAATTAAAAAATTACCATAAAAATCCATGCCCGGATTCGAACCAGGAACCATCCGATCCAGAGGCTAACACCTTAACCACTATACCGGTTAGTCGGCCTGTAGATATGGTTATCGAGTCCTATATGTACAACTCTTGGCAGTAAAACCCAACTCTGAAAACTTATAACGTTTAGAGGGTTGAGCATGATCATGCGATTAAATTGGTTGGAACCATCCAGGTGATCGTAATGTTGCCATCCCCGGCAGCATAAAAGCTATCCTTCGCATTGAAATTTCTTTGATGGAAGAGTCACGCCGTGGCAACAAAGATGGCGGAATGCCACATCTTGATAAGAAGCTTGCGAGGCAGAATGGAATTTTTAAGACAGGAATAAGGTCTCCATCAAAAGAACAGGAAACCAACGACCTCTGAGAGCATAACGAAACGACCAAGACTGAAGTTGCGTAAGTAATGCCTGAATGAATGTTTTGCTGCATTTCATCCTCGTTATACAGGTAGGCCGCGGTAACCCGGTTCGGTAATTGGTAATTTTTAATTAACGTTGTACTAGAGCAACACAACGGGTTATTATCGACGGTCCGGGATCAATCCCTTAAGAGAAAGATCCGAGGACAATACCACGTAATTATGAACCACGGTCAGATGGCGAGGCAGCACATGATCACGACAGATTGAAGGTGCACCAGCCGCCTCTACACCATACGTTTACAAACATCCATGCACTGACCCGGATTTGAACGAAGAATCTTCTGATCTAGGGGTTAACACCTTAACCACCAGTCCGGTTGGTCGACTATAATCGTCTGTAAGTATTCCATTATTCCTTTCATCTGAATGTAATTCTTTCGATAGATTATATGGGTCAGAAAGAATAGCTGTTTAGTCATGCGGGGTAGGTATATCAATTAACGTCGCGCAGAGCAACGCAACAGCTATTGGCGACAGTCCGGGATCAGCTCCGAAGGCAAAGATACCATCTCGACATATTCAACCACGGTCAGAAGACGAAAAACCTGATCTGGTATCCCACTCTTCAAACAGTCATACCGCACCAATAGGAGAATATTTGAAGCGACTAAAGATTTAACGTGCACCATCTCCCGTGTATACTACGGTCTTTGGTTGCACCAAGTTTTAAACTCTCAACCGGCCCACTATTGGTTTGACCTGTTTGACGACAAACATAAAAATGTTTATAAACTATTCAACTTGGAATTTACATGGAAGATAATGGAATGAATAGTTATTCGACGCTGATCTAAACGAACGCTAATACGATCGATTTCCAAGCGAGATCGGCACTACGCACTAACTTTAACAATGCAGTTTCAATAACTATTTTAGTGCTGGGATATCGAATTTCGTTTCCCCCTGATGAATATTTGGGTAGGTTCGGAGAGAAAAGAGTTTTCCGCTTTGTTCTAGCATCATTCGAACCAGTTCGATCCACCCCGCGCACCCAGCCACGCGTGCTTTATGGTTTCGAATTTCCTCGCCTCAGAATGGCAACGCGTTCGAATTAACTCTAATTACGACCCCGGACTTCCATCATTCCCCAATTTGCGCTTATCGTCTGACAATTGCTGCGCGGCTAGTGGCAACGGCGAGTTGCTCGACAGCTCGGATATCGTTTGGAGGTGGACGACTCTGCCCCACTTCCATTCCAGAAGTGCAAACGATTCTGTTTTTTGAGCGCGGGAGTGATAAAAGGGTCATCTACCGTGCGTCTGGGTTGAGGTACGTCCTACCAAAACACACGAGCCATCGTCTGCATGTTGTGAAACGCAGACGATAAATGAAGGTGTTGTTTTGTTGTGAGTTATGGCATCGGGTGTTGATGATAGTCACGGTATGGGTTTTGAATGCTGGATTTCTGGGGGATGAGTTTTCTTTTTCTTGGTCGTGCCGCAAATGGAGGTATCGTTATGTCCATTATAGTTTTTGTTGCGGTGGCAACATCGACTTGGAAGCGAAATCGTGTTTTGATTTCTCAACATCTAAATTTTATTTGACTGACGACAGTTTACTAATGCATAATTTAAGCGTGCGTTTGGTAATCGTGACACGCAATGCCGCATTTTCCCAGCTTTTTTTGGTCTGCTGCAGCCTTGTAGACAGACACGCGAATCGCCAACGTTACGAGTTCGAGACTCGATCCAACCAAAGAGTTGGTGGTTAAGGTGTTAGCCTCTAGATCGGAAGGTTCCTGGTTCGAATCCGGGTTCGGGCATGGATGTTTGTAAACGTATGGTGTATAGGCGGCTGGTGCACCTTCAATCTGTCGTGGCCGAAAGTCCTCACGTTGGGTTGGCGTGGAAGTTTGGAGAGTGGGGTGCCAGCTCAGGTGTTGCTTCGTCATCTGACCGTGGTTCAAAATTACGAGGTGTTGTCCTCGGATCTTTTCCTTAAGGGACTGATCCCGGACCGTCGTCAATAGCCCGTTGTGTTGCTCTAGTACGACGTTAACTAAAATTACCATTACCAACCAAAGAGTAGCCATCGTGACCTCGAATATAGTCACGCTGGCGGTGTGTGGAAGTTTGAAAAGTGCGGTGTTGGCTTCGGATCTATCTCTTCGGGCTTGATCCCGAACTACCGCCAATAGCCAGTTGTATTGCTCCAGTGTTTATGTTAATTCAACCATCTACCTTTCTCGGGTGGATAGTGGAATTTACGCCGTACTAAAGCAACACAATTGCGACGGTCTGGGATCAATACCGAAGGGAAAGATGAGCTGGAAACCGACTCTTCAAACTTCCATACCACTTCAGCGTGAGGACATTTGAGGCCACGACAGTTTCAACTTGCACCAGCCCCCGACTGTTTTTGGTTGTATCGAACTCGCAACTCCGTTTGCTAACCCCTACACTACCGACTGGGCTACCACAGTCTCGGTCATTGGTCATTTTTAACGTCGTACTAGAGCAACACAACGGGGCTACTGACGACGGTCCGGGATCAATCCCCTGGGGGAAAGATCCGAGGACAACACCTCGTAATTTTGAACCACGGTCAGATGCCGAGGCAACACCCGAGCTGGCACCCCACTCTCCAAACTTCCACACCAACCCAACGTGAGGACTTTCGGCCACGACAGATTTAAGGCGCACCAGCCGCCTCTACAGCATACGCTTACAAACATCCATCCACGGACCCGGATTCGAACCAGGAACCTTAACCTCCAAACCGGTTGGTCGCCCTGCAGTCCCGGATTTTGTTTAATAAACTTTTTTGCGCAGCAAAATAAGATTTAACAGAATGGCAACATGGAACAGACGGGAAACTTCTGATATTTATTATTTGTTCTATTTGATTTTAACTCTGTTGTACTACGCTGAACTAAAATCTTATAGTTGCATTCTAGAAATAAAATCTTATAGTTGCATTCTAGAAATAAAATCCTATAGTTGCATTCTAGAAATAAAATCCTATAGTTGCATTCTAGAAATAAATTTTTTAAAGTTTCGCATGAAATTCTGATTTATTTGTTACAATATTATGGCATCGGGTAGTAGAATTACGTCGTACTAGAGCGAAAAATTTATGAACGTCTGCTATTCAATTTTCATGACAAGCATTTTCTTTATATAGACTAGAAAATTGCAGATTAGCTATTTCTAATGTTGAAGAATTGAAGCTATGGGCAAAAGCACCGTAATTTCCTTGTTGATAGTGAGTCGTATTATCAAGAAAACTTGATAAACTTATCTTTGCGATAACATTTAATCACTCGATAGAATTTTCATCTCGTAAATATGGTCGACATATTATTTTTATACGGCAAAGATTGAATAGTTAGCTTTTCGAATGTTGTGTAGTTCCTCAAAAACTATTATAAACTTGAGGATTTCAACTATTTATAGAAATCACTTTTAATGTAATTTTGAGACCAATTTAGCGAACTCATTGTAACTCCGGTGTGTTTTCTAATGATGATGCTATTGCCGAAGTTGTCGAAAATCATTTTTCTTATTATTTCCTATTCAGTAAAATAATCAAATGTTTCAAATTCTGATGTAAGTGTAACACTCATGCAAAGTTTCTGTAATTTGGTAATTCTTATTGGTGTCCAATTCAGTGGAATCGTCAAAAATTAATCCATCCAGATCATGTATATTCTAAAGTGCAACAATTGTCCAAAATTGCCGAAAGTTATTGATTAATATTCGCGACAGTTCAGAAAAATCATCGAAAGTTGCCGTACATGGGCAATTGTTATAAGTGTCAATTCAGCAAAATCGTCAAAGGTTAACTCCGATGTTGTGAATTCTGAAGTGCAACATATACGAAGTTGACGCAAATTGGTAATTCTTAGTGTAATCCAGAAAAATCGTCAAAAAATTGATTTCGATGCCGTGGATTCTAAAGTGCAACATATGAAGTTGTCGTAAATTGGTAATTCTTAGTGCAATTCAGAAGAATCGTCAAACGTTGATTCCGATGTTGTGGATTCTAAAGTGCAATACTTAAGCGAAGTTGCCGCAAATTGGTAATTCTTAGTGCAATTCAGAAAAATCGTCAAACGTTGATTCCGATGCCATGGATTCTAAAGTGCAATACTTAAGCGAAGTTGCCGCAAATTGGTAATTCTTAGTGCAATTCAGAAAAATCGTCAAACGTTGATTCCGATGCCGTGGATTCTAAAGTGCAACACTTAAGCGAAGTTGCCGCAAATTGGTAATTCTTAGTGCAATTCAGAAAAATCGTCAAACGTTGATTCCGATGCCGTGGATTCTAAAGTGCAACACTTAAGCGAAGTTGCCGCAAATTGGTAATTCTTAGTGCAATTCAGAAGAATCGTCAAACGTTGATTCCGATGTTGTGGATTCTAAAGTGCAACACTTAAGCGAAGTTGCCGCAAATTGGTAATTCTTAGTGCAATTCAGAAGAATCGTCAAACGTTGATTCCGATGTTGTGGATTCTAAAGTGCAATACTTAAGCGAAGTTGCCGCAAATTGGTAATTCTTAGTGCAATTCAGAAAAATCGTCAAACGTTGATTCCGATGCCATGGATTCTAAAGTGCACTACTTAAGCGAAGTTGCCGCAAATTGGTAATTCTTAGTGCAATTCAGAAAAATCGTCAAACGTTGATTCCGATGCCGTGGATTCTAAAGTTCAATACTTAAGCGAAGTTGCCGGAAATTGGTAATTCTTAGTGCAGTTCAGAAAAATCGTCAAACGTTGATTCCGATGTTGTGGATTCTAAAGTGCAATACTTAAGCGAAGTTGCCGCAAATAGACAATTAGTGTAATCCAGAAAAATCGTCAAACGTTGATTCCGATGCCGTGGATTCTGAAGTGCAATACTTAAGCGAAGTTGCCGCAAATTGATAATTCTCAGTGCAATTCAGAAAAATCGTCAAACGTTGATTCCGATGCCGTGGATTCTAAAGTGCAATACTTAAGCGAAGTTGCCGCAAATTGGTAATTCTTAGTGCAATTCAGAAAAATCGTCAAACGTTGATTCCGATGTTGTGGATTCTAAAGTGCAATACTTAAGCGAAGTTGCCGCAAATTGATAATTCTTAATGCAATTCAGAAAAATCGTCAAACGTTGATTCCGATGCCGTGGATTCTGAAGTGCAATGCTTAAGCAAAGTTGCCTCAAATTGGTAATTCTTAGTGCAATTCAGAAAAATCGTCCTAAGTTGATTTCGATGCTATGGATTCTAATGCGTAATAGGGTTTAAAATGAGACTCCCAAAATTTTTAATTTATGCCATTTTACAAGTGTTTTAGTAGTGGCATGCCTGTTTGTTGCAACAGCGTAAAAACGCAAACGATATTTAGCGCAAAGAATAAATCCACTTCCGACCTATTCGTTTCCGTGCGGAATTCCCAATTCTTTAGCCCTATGTTTTGCTCTCCTCTTGGCAAAGAAAGCTGCCCGCTTTGAGGCCTAGTTGGACCGGTTTATTTAGGTGAATTTTATAATAGAAATTTTCTTTGTGTCGACCTCCGTTCAGGATTTTTCTACCTTTATTCTACTCTTATCATCTTATGAAAGTGTAGGATTTTTTTCCTCTTGGGTGAAATTACATCCTTCCAATTTCGTCAGTTGGTACCGCTACAGAGGCTGTTCACACATTTTTTAGACAATGTATATTGTATTCACAAAACTAAATTACATAAAATTCTTGCGTTTTAAATGTTCTATTTGTTAGCCCTTATTCTGAACTATCTTTCGACACCGTAATTTCCAGGATAATGATGCCTTTTGAAGTGTCAGAAGAGGTATTCTATCCCATTCCTCCTGAACAGCTTTCCAGAGTCCTGTAAGGGTTGTGGGACGACGTTTGGATAATGCAGATTTTTAAAGTCCGAAAGCACAAAAATCCATAGGTGATACATCGGGAGATTTAGTAGGGATATCAGTAAAGGGTATGGCCTTGATACCGGTTTTTTGTTCCATTTCTTTTAGGAAATTGACAGTGGATTTTGATGTGTGACTGCTAGCTTTGTCTTGATGGAGTTCCACAGATTGATGGCACTGTGGGTAAAGCGATAGTATTTCATTCAGAAAAATTGGCGATAAAATATGTTCCTATTTGGAGTTAATCTTGACATTTTTCTCCACTCTATTTATAACTTGCCATTGTATGGAAAACCAGCAACAATCATGAATCCCTTAGAAAAACTTTCTTTCGATTCTGTGAACCAAGTACTTAAATTTTTTTCTCCCCTTTTATGATAATAAATGGTCTTTTTTTGCTGCAATCATTTAAATACACCCATAATTCATTTATTGTGACAATTTTTCTCCATAAGTGTTTTTCATATAGAATTCGGCAGCGTGTCCTGCGTTCAGCGATATGCTTCGGAGAAAGACCATGCACATTGCGTTTCTTCGCTTTCTTAAGATTTAAATCAACGTTTATCATTTTTTTTACAGTGGACAACGAGCATTTTAATGATTTTGCAACTGTCCTTTGACTAGGGGTATTTTCTTTAACATTAAACAGCGTACCTTTACAATAGTCGAAGATGTCCGTTTCTTCCTTGTATACTTGTTTGGAATTTCTGTCCCACTTGAGGCTCCAATTTGACGTTTTTTTCCTTTCTTGTTGACGATATTACCTATCGACGCTTTAGATATCACAAAACCATGACTCTCGCATCGTTTTTGGGTAACGGAATATGAATATTTCTCTTCGGAAAGAGTATAAATATAGCCTTCGAACCACTGCTTCGTTAAAAACGCCATTTTGAATAAAAACAAACCTCTCAAGCCGCAGACGATAATTTTGACTTTTAAAAACATAGTACAACTGCAATTATTTTTTTTGCAGCAAACTATTTTTTATTACCGCTAACCAAAATCGTCCAAAAAATGCGCGAACAGCCTCTGTATAACCAGGGACTGTCGAATTCTAACTGTTCAGCGAGACTACATTGATGAGCTACAATTCAACCTTGCTCCACGTGAATTTGGGCCGACCAACCGGTCTGATGGTTATGGTGTTAGCCTCTAGATCGGAAGGTCCCTGGTTCGAATCCAGGTCAGTGCATTAATGGTTGTAACCCTATGGTGTAGAGGCGGCTCGTAAACCTTAAATCTATTGTGACCGAAGGTCCTAACGTTGCGTTTGTGTGGAAGCTTGGAGAGTGGGGTGCCAGCTCAGGTGTCGAATCGTCGTCAGACCTCGGTTCAAAATGACGTGGTGTTGTCCTCGAATCATTCCCTTAGGGGATGGATCCCGGACCGTCGTCAATTGCCCGCTGTGTTGCTTCAGTGCGTCGTTTATTAAATACCTATCATAAATATCTAAATACCTATCATATCGATAATGCGATTCTTAAAACCTTGTGTTTCAAAACTTGTCCAAAACGTCACAAAATTCATTAATTCCGGATTAGCTTAGTTTTCTATTTTACGCAAGTTTTACACATTTTTTAGCGATTAAGTCCTAATACAGATTTGCTGAAAGCATTACAAAAAATCTAGATTTCGATGCGTTTGTAGTAGCCAAAATGGGTTTTTTACTCATTTCTTTCAGTTTGTAATATTCGCTTTGTGACAAATTATCTTGTTTCGTATGTTTGTGACAACGACTCTTTTGCGACACTAGGGTTAATAAACCTACCGCAATCTTCGATAAAAAAAGATTCGCCATCATTGATTAATCGAATAGGACGAATGACGCAAGAACATCGACACGTTTTTCGCATTAGCTTTCAGTTACTCCTTTCATCGATAGATGGCGCGGCGGCTCTGATACAGTAGCGCCAATTTTCCTCTTCGGCGAAAGTGGGCTGATTTTTGGAACTTTTTATTCAAAAGAGAGTAAAGGCCCAAATAGTTTTTAAAACTCTGTCACTTTTTGATGACACAACGAGTATCTTTCTTTGTATGTTTTCGTCAATATCCCTATTCGAGTTTCGTCTCAAATAAAATTTTAGCGATAGATAATTCCCAATTAGATCAGAAAGTTATAGCAAGATAGTGATGACTCTTAAGGGAACCGTGTTATTTTTATATGTATTTTTTTTTTTTAATATTTTTTTGTTCATTATTTTAGAAAAAATTTGGATTTGTGTACACTCGCTTCGATTTGTACCGATGTTTACTAAAATATACTGATTTTAAATTCATAAATTATGTCAACAAAAAGAGATGAAAAATATTTTGTGTTGACAAATTTTAACTCTTGTATGTTTTTTGTGTAAAAGTTAGAATACTTGGGGGGAAAAAAAAATTTTCATGCTTATTTGTTGAAGATTTTAGCTTTTCGGTGTATATATTATACGAACGTGAGGTACAACTGGGCATACAAAAAACAAAATACAAACTTATCATACAAAAAAACTGGTCTAGTTTTCTGAAAAAGACTACTATCTTTTTCTGCAAAACTAAACTACTTTTCAATTCATGTTTGTTTAAAATTTAAAAATATTCCAATTTGAATTCAACTCTACAGCGCTGAACAACATTGCTGCTAAAACAAAACTTCTAAAAGTAAAATAGAACGCAAAATCGAACTATTCATTGCTTTGAAACACCAATTGCTGTTTTAGAACAAATGTTATGTCTGCCCAATTCGTCTCGAATTCGATGCGATTTTTCGATTCAGCTGCTTGCATTTTGTCGCTCTTGGAGCAATAAAGCAAAACGGTACTTCCGGTCAGACCGGCTATCGTTCTATGTGTGTAGAAGTTTCGAAAAGTGGAACGAAAAGAGTGAAAAAAAAAAGAAAATGCCGGGGAATCGTTTGACAAGTTTGTCCATACGGTAACCAAGCAATTATTGGCAATGCGTTTATCGAACGATTTGGGATTCGTTCGGGTTCGACGGTTCTTTGACACTTGTTGTCTCTTCTAATAATAGTTCGAAATTTCGCTTTCGTCTAGACGGAACTGTTTATTTTTATTCAAGTGTGTGCGGAAAAAAAAAAATTTGATTTCAAACGAAAAAAAAAAAAACATCTGTTGTATTAATTGCGATGTGAACCATCTAATTTTACCCGGTTTACGAATCGCGAGATCTTGAATTTTATTATTATGTTTTTGCTTGCTGTGCATGTGCTGTTTTGTTTATTGCTCAAGCTGTGTTTATTTTATAGGTATTGTTTATTTACAAGTTTATTTTGTCATGAATTTGTATGTTTTGTTTAGTTTTACATTCCTCTCATTATTTATTCACATGCTCTGTTACAAAAGGAATTGTAGTGAAGTAAAGAAATATCACTGACTGATTATCCTCTTCAATTACACATTATTCTGCATTTTGCATCTTATCTGTGCAGCACAATATTTTGTTAAAACGTTAATGTGGAACATTGTCGGTAAACATTTAAACGTAACTGGGAATATTATCATTCTCATTCAAATTTAAAATGGAACACTATCGTATATATTTAAATGTCACGTGAAACACTACATCCTGAATATTTTAACTTAAAACGTGGAACAGTGCCATAAACATTTAAACTTAATGTGGAAAATTATCGTGCACTTTTAAACCTAAGGGTGAAACATCGTAAACATTTAAACCTAGCTTGAAACTGTCATAAGCATTAAACTTAACATGGAACAGTGTCGTAGACATTTAAACCTAATGTGGAACAATATCACGCATTTTTAAATGTAATGTGAAACATTATCAAAATTTTGACCTGTGGAACACTGTTGTGAGTAATAAACTTAACGTAGAGAGCTGTGTCGTAAACAGTAAAGTGAACGTTATCGTTGAACATTTAAATTAACGTGAAACAGTGTCGCAACCATTAAACTTAACGCTTGCTTCTTTACCCAATACAGAATACTCAGAAAACACGTTCTACCACTAAAACACTAGCGCTATCCACATTTAGCTTCACAAAAAGGGATTCACATTGTATAACTTCACATATCGCCACATCGAAAATGCAAACTAGAATCTATTTTCAATTCAAACGCTTGTTATCAAAATCTTTGACGATAGACTCATTTTCTCAGACACTGAATTTCTAAAACACATCGTGTAATGCTGATTGATGTAAACTGTTTACCTTTATGTATGAACTGAGCAGTGCATACCTATTTAAAAACTACGCTTTTCGTTAACAGTGTTTGGTGATTGCTTTCAAAAAGAAATTAACTCAATAATCGGCACAGATTTACAATGCCGTAAGTTTCTCCCAACACACAACATACAGTAGCTCTTAGATTTCTGTTATTTTGTGTTGAAATGCGCCAGAAACACTTGGTTATTATTTACTTTTGGCTATGAATTATTTTAAGCTCATTAGAAGTTATTCTTCCTGCTTTATTCGCCGAAATATTATATTTAGAATACGAAAAACTATTAATCTTCTACTCGCATAACGTTTAAGCAACTAATTGGCGGAAGACATTCGAATAATACTTGAAATTTCGTCATTTATACTCCCAATAGACTGGTTGGTAATTGAATTTACATTGCATCGGAGAAAAAACGGGTTACTGGCGGTGGTCCGAGTTCAATCCCGAATGGCTTTCACTTCGGAATCAATTCTCGTAATTTTGAATCGTGGTCAGATGTCGAGGTCAGAGCCTGAGGTGGAACCCCAATCTTCCACACAACCTCAACGGGGGATATTTTGGGCCACAACGGATTTCACCTTCCAGGTTATTTCGACGAGATATCTCGTCCATCAAAATCTGACCAATTTTGCTTGTGACGAGATTTTCTGTGACTTCGCGTCGTCGCCATTTTAGTTCACGCAATAACATTCGCCCTATTTTTAGGTTCGAACAAAAAAATCCGAATAATCTGTGCAACACAAAATTCCAAATTGCACCACGGGCAAGCGATAATCAATGTGTGGATAAATAAATGGCGGAAACTGATTGGAATTTCGCAACGGAAATGCAATCTCATTGCCTCAAAAATTGCGTTCCTAAAAACCTCAAGGTGTTTCTGGCTCTACCAATTAATTATTAAACGTACTATGACTCAAGTAATAAACCGACTGAATTTAATCTATTTTAGATTCTTTTGTGATAACTCGTCTCAGGATCGAGGAACAATAACACAGACATCCTGTTTCACGGATACTGGATTCATCCTCCGGGTAATGTATTTCAATTTGTACTCTTCTTGTGGCGAGTTCGCACTGGCGAGCGCAATCCGCAAGCGGGACGGGTTCTGATTGGCTAGTGAATTGCGGAGTGTGTATTTCTTCGTGAATGGGAAAAATAAATTAATTTGTTGGGTCTTGTATGATGAAAATGATCATAGAATTTGAAATCAACTCACTGAAATGTTGTGGAATGTTTTTCAACGTCATTTAACGTTATCTTTGCATTCAAATCATTTTTCAAAACCATAGCAGTATTTTTCCATTTCATTATAGGCTTTTCCTATTTCATTAATGAGAGACATTTTTTGTAATGTTAAATTTAGGCACCTGTAGTGCTCCTACGGTGGTACGTGTATGTGGGGGGTTGGTGCACGTAAATATGTCGTGGCCTCAAATGTCCTCACGTTTTCTTGATGAGAGGGGTGCCAACTCAAAGACTTCATCATTTGACTATAGTTCAAAATGGTGATGTGTTGTCCTCGAATCTTTCCCGTCGGAATTGATCCCGAACCATCGTCAATATCCCCTCGTATTGCTCGAGTGGGACGTCAATTCAACTGCCTAGCTGGAATTAATTTAATGTGTTTCAGTTTATTTCGACTTGAGAAAAGTACTCGGCATTTGAGAAAAATGAGCAAACGTTTTCCTTCTACTTAGTTACTTTGGAAGCTGCAATTCAGTCTTTCTGCCCTGCAATAAAAGAAATGAAAACTGACTTACTTTCCAATTTTTGCGATTTGAGTTCGTTTGAACAAGGATTCGAAAACGTAGTATAACTACAAACACTGCAAACGATTCCATTAAAATGTTCTTTTTCAGTTTAACCAACGGCAGCGTTCTATTATTTTTCCGACTTCTATTTCCGTACGATAAGCTTCACCTAAAATAACACCTGCCTTAACGAAAACTAGCTCGGATTAACAAATCCCCGACTCTTGAAATTTCATTCCTTCAAGTTCCCAATCTTTTTTAAAAAACCCATTCCTTCAACACCACAGGCAAAGAAACCCAGCTAAGCCTAACTCCCAACACTTTTTTTTTCACGGGTCTTTTAATTTCCACCTGGTAAACAGCGGCTCAGTTGGGAAATTGCACTGCCCGGAAACGAAACCAAAATAAAATTCTATTTCTCCCGATTAGAAATATTTAGCGGTAGGTAAAAGTGCCAGGGCCGGCGTATGCCGTTAAATTACCTCGCATCTCGTCTAAAAATGGCTTCCTTCCGAAAAAGAATTCCCCCGCTGCAGCGCACACAGCGTGAAATTGACTTCCAAAGAAACCTTTCTTTCAAACATATTTCATTACTTTCTTTTTTTTTATTTCGCTTCCCTCTTCAACTTGACCTTTTCTCTCTCTCTCTTCTCCTTTCGTTCTTTTCCTTCGTTCTAGCAGCTGTGTTCTTGCCACCGCGCTACTAGAAACTCTTGCTTCCCATATCGTCAGGATTTTCGTTCCGCCATGTTGTTTAATTGGTCCATATTTTTTCTTATGGCGTGGAATTTTAATTTTTGAAAAGTGAATAATGATCTGATTTTTTTGTCCTCGCTGTGTTTTTGTCGCTTCTATTTTGTTCGTTTCAGTTTTAAAATAGTAGATATTTCTTAAAATGAATTCTAAATAAATCATTTGTGAATATATTAGATTAGAATTATAATCAATTGAAACAATTTGATTAGAATTATAATCAATTGAAACAATTTGATTAGAATTATAATCTAAATATATGTTTCAAAAAGAAGAAACGGCATCAAAAAACGTGACTCACGCACACAGCGTAAAATTGACTTCCAAAGAAACCTTTCTTTTGCAAAAATATTTCATTTCTTTTATTTAACATGCGGATTGCGTCCTCTTTAACTCTTGACCTTTTCTCTCTTCTTTTATTACGTGGAGTTGTCTTTGGATCTTTCCCTTTGGGATTGTTCCCGCAATGTCGTCAATACCCTTTGTGTGCCTCCAGTACGACGTCAATTAAAACACCCAACTCTCTATTCTCTTTCGTTCTTTTCCTTCGTTTTAATTGCTTTGTTCTTGCCACCGCGCTGCTAGAAACTTTGGTCTCACATGTCGTTTGACTTTCAGGGTTTTCGTTCCGTGTTCCGCCATCTTGTTTTGTTGGCCGTACTTTTATCTTTTCGCATGGAATTTTACTTTTTTAAAGAGAATAATGACCTGAGTTTGTTTTACCTCGTCTCTTTTGCTTTTTTAAATGAATTCTAAATTTAATTTTTTAATAAATTTCAAACAATATGAAGATTGGAATTTTAATCTAAGTATTTTTAGAAAAGGAAGGAAACCATTACGCAATCAAACGGCAGTTTTCATTGTGTATTCTAAAATTTAGAATTAAAAAATTAATTTAAATCTTATATAAATATTTAAAACATCTCGAATATATAAAAATTCTTATATTTAGAATAAACAAGTATAAATTTACAAACATTTTGGGAACATAAAAGTTAGAGCTAGGCCTAAATATCTTCAACGCAAGTTCTTTCACACAAGTTTGACTGTTGGAATATTCTTATAATAAATCCATTCGTGCAGGATAAGAACAAAAAACGAGTATTTTTAAATGAACTTTCCTCAACGAATTGGACGCTCTTTATCATGTACGGAATTAATTTCGCAGATTTTCGTTGCAAGGAATACCGCATACGTAATCAGTGTCCATTAAATATAACAGATGCCACTACCAACTGCCCTCTGGGCTATTTCCTTTAAGAGGTGTGTCCAATTAATTCCACTTTGAAAAGCCAGTTTTAAAACAATCATACGTGTTGAAAACTGTTGGGAAAAAAATTATCTGCAATAAATCTCGTGGCATTTAGAAGGAAAGAACTGGCATCACACTTCGAGTGACCTTGATTGGAATACCGGTTTATCACTCCTCATCTCCTGTTCGTTCCTTAAGTCCTGTCTTGTTTTTGTTGCGTTCTTTGTATCGAATATGTTGCGATAAAGAGACTGAGGTTTTAATCGACGATTTTCTTCTTGGTCGATTATTGTGAGGATTGTGTTAACGATTTGGATTGCATGAATAGGAGGATAAGAGAGGGGAAAAAACTGCCTTGAAAGTCGTGTTGCTGTTTTGTGTTCGAACGGAAATATCTTTTGTGATCTGTGGAATTAGGCTCCTTTTGAGTGACACTTAAAATGAGATAATTTCGGGATAAAATTGTCGAAGCGTTATCGAACACAAACACATCTGAGTTGACAGTTTTGGATGTTTATTATCGCACCGATGGGGCCATTGTTTGATTTTGATGCATAAGGTGATGCCCTTGATGGCTGAATTCAACTTCGAACGCCTCTTTACAAAAAATTTATATTTAGAATAAATCGCTCCCATCCGTCATTGGCCTTTTCTTCTGGATCATCATTTCAAAGGGTGGTCAGAACAATAGTCGACCACGCGATTCCTCGTCGAAAACATGGCCGCGGTAGGACAGGATTAAAAACCGGAAGATTGCAAGTTCGACACTCTACCCAACCAAATATCATCGTATACGCGAGGGGTGTTGCACTTTGAATCTGTCATGACCTCAAATGTCCTCCCATTGGCATGGTGTGGAAGTTTGGAGAGTGGGGTGCCAGCTCAGGTGTTGTCCTCGTCATCTGAACACGATTCAAAATTACATGGTCTTTCCACTCTGGATTGATCCCGGACTGTCATCAATTGCCCGTTGTATTGCTCCAGTGCGATGTTAAATTAAATATCTACCTACGGAAGTTCATCAGTCGTCAATAGCTCATTGTGTTGCTCTAGTACGACGTTAACTAAAATTACCATTGCCCAGAAAAGCCGGCTTGCTTTTTATAGCAAATATGATTGAAAAGTACGCCAATATCACGTCAATACCAGAATAGATTGGCGAAAGTTCAGCCAACAAAAATGAATTAAATGTATAAATTCGAAACCACATTCCCCTTTACAACTAGCTTCCAACCTTTACTCCACGCCAATCTCTAACATATACTACCCTACAATAATGGACCAGACGCCTGTGGATTTGTATCAAATCCGACTTCTTGTTTGGGGGTGTTTTTTGTGGTTTGGCATCGGACCTTTGCACGTTGTTCCTGGTCAATTGAACGCCAACGCCTGCATGAACAAACGCCTGGACAATCGCGTTTTTCTTACGCTCTGACAATTTTATGGAATAGACGAATGTTACTTCCAGGACGACAGCTCTCCGTGTCATGTTGCAGTCTCTGTCAAGCATTGGTATCTAGATATGGACGTAAAATGTCTTTCATGGCCTGCTCAGAATCCCGACCTAAACCCCATAGAACGTTTGTTGGACAAATTAGAGCGACGCTCACGGACCAGGGAACCACTTCCGAATTCTACAGCTGAGCTGCCAGCATTCTGGTAGCGGGAATGGACACACCCGTAGCTGTGTATCAAAACCTTGTTGAAAGTATGCCCAGAAGGGTTGCTAGTGTCATTGCAGCACGTGGGGGACCATCCCCCTATTAAAGCAGGTATTCTTTCCCTTATACCATCACATCTTGCTGTCCGTTTCATTATTGTAGGGTAGTGTATAGTGCCAATTGAAGGGGATAATAAATGTTGAGGCGCATATCTTCCCGCGCGAACGCGTGTTTGGCTACTGAGACAGCACTCCACACCACGCGCTGGCGCGAGATCGGCAGCGAACGTGTTAAGGGCATCGCATCCAACTTATTGGTGAGGTACATCGGTATACACAATAAACGTCTCACTGGAGCAACATTTCAACCTATTGGTTAACCCACCGCTATTTTAAACAACTTGTTACGTCAATTCTTGGGTAAGAGTGACTGCAAATAGCCGGCAACGGAAACCCAAGGTCACATGGCATGGGCGTCACCTCGGGGGTAGGGTGGAATAAATAAATACTCCGAAATGTTCTTGACAGGTACAACCCGAACGTTCCGTTGGCGGGGTGATGCCGCTCAACAAGTTCGTTTCTTTTTGTCTTTTTGGCAACAAGCAGCCCTCGGGGCGGTTGTAAGGTGTCTTCTCCACCCTTGGTTTGTATAGTTTGTTGTTCTTTTGTGTTGAAATGGTTGAGTGTTACCTCGTCCAACATTGTACGTGGGCGTTTTTTAACGCTTTTAAAGTCACTCGATTTCTGAGTAGTGTATTGCCTTCCCCCACTACATACAAGCTCGGCCCAACAAAAGACGTGCAGCTGGTACACGTTCAATCTGTAAATATCCTCAGGTTGGCGCGGTATGAAAGTTTGGAGAGTGTTGGTGGGACAGATCAGGTGTTTACCTCATCATCTGACCGCGGTTCACATTTACGAGTCCGTTGGCGATAGACCGTTGTGTTGTTTTTTTGCGATATTAATTCAACTACCTACCCCGCAAAACATGAAATGGATAACTCACGTCTGTTGGTTGGAAGTATCATGTAAGATTCGATTAGGCCGAAGTCAAAGGGTTAGAAATCATGTCGTGTCTATGTATTTCAATTAACGTCGCACTGGAGCGACACAACGGGTTATAGGCGACGGTAAAGGATTAATCTCCGAGGGTAAGATCCAAGGACTACACCGCGTAATTTTGATCCACGGTCAGATGAAGAGGCATGACGTCTTCAGACCTTAGTTTAATAAACAGACGTAGTAGAAGGGTTGGATTGCCCAGTTAAAAAAAAAAAAAAACTGGAGACCACGACTGATTTAACATGCACCAGCCCCTTTGAACACTATCACTCTTTAGTTGAACCTAGTTTTATTCAAGCATCCTTCCGATTGTTTCTTCGTCTGGGCTCTACTACGTCTATATACTTTTACGATGCGGCAGATTGACTTTAGTTAACTCTAAAATATCGCTTACACCAGCGGCATGGTAGCGGTGGATGTTATCCCCCTTTTAAGTGTGCCGACCAACCGGTACAGAGATTAAGGTGTTAGCTTCTAGATCGGAAGGTTCCTGGTTCGAATCCGGGTCCGGGCATGGATGTTTGTAAGCGTATGGTGTAGAGTCTTAAATCTGTCTTTGCAGAAATACTCACGTTGTGTTGGTGTGGAAGTTTGGAGAGTTGGGTTCCAGCTCAGATGTTGCCTAGTCCTCTGACTGGGGTTCAAAATTACATCCTTTCCTTAGGGGTAGGGATTGTCACTAATCCTACCGGATTGGTTCTTTGTTAATAAGTCTATCTAATCAGTATGTATTTTTCCAAAATCCGCTCATGAAATTTGGTAAAAAGGATATTATTCCAAATTGACGAACAAAACGTTTATTTTACCATTAGAAAATCAACTTTATTATTAATTATCCATAAGTTGGAAATCAATCATCCACAATTAATTATAGTAACTACTAGTACTACTAGTAGTAAGTATTAAATCATTGATAATGATCAGTCATACTAGTTTCCACACCAAAAAACGTCAGTTTGTTTTACACGTAGTACTTTACTATTTATCTAAAATTAAGTAGTCTCAATCTCTAATGTCGTTGAGCAAATGACATATAAATTGTACCTAACCTTGTCTCATACTAACATAAAAATCTAATCTCTGGCAGTTTAGGTCAACACATAACAAAAAAGGGTACTCTTAATTGCTTAGATCGAAGTTATATAAATCAGTCGTGGCCGAAAGTCCTCACATTGGGTTGGTGTGGACGTTTGGAGATTGGGGTGCCAACTCGGGTGTTGCTTCGTCATCTGCCCGTGTTCAAAATGACGTGGTGCTGTCCTCGGATCTTTCCCTTAGGGGATTGATCCTGGACCTTCGTCAATAGCCCGTTGTGTTGCTCTAGTGCGACGTTAATTTAAAATTACCATTACCCGAACCGCCACCAATAGCCTGTTCTGTTGTTCCAGTGCGGCGTTAATTACCTGACCTCCACTTTCACACCATGCCAACCTGACGACACTTGAGCTTACAACAGATTTACTGTGCACCAGCCTTCCACATACGCGACTGTCTTAGGTTGGATCGAGTCGCGAACTCTCAACCTTTCGGTTGACAATCCGCAACTCTACCTAGTAATTGGTCATTTTTTAGTTAACGTCGTACTAGAGCAACACAACTGGCTATACTCTACCTAGTAGGGCCGACCAACCGGTATAGTGGTTAAGGTGTTAGCCTCTAGATCGGAAGGTTGGTGGTTCGAATCCGGGTTCGGGCATGGATGTTTGTAAACGTATGGTGTAGAGGCGGCTGGTGCACCTTAAATCTGTCGTGGTCGAAAGTCCTCACGTTGGGTTGGCGTGGAAGTTTGGAGAGTGGGGTGCCAGCTCAGGTGTTGCTTCGTCATCTGACCGTGGTTCAAAATTACGAGGTGTTGTCCTCGAATCTTTCCCTTAAGGGACTGATTCCGGACCGTCGTCAATAGCCCGTTGTGTTGCTCTAGTACGACGTTAACTAAAATTACCATTACCAATTACCATTACCTACCTAGTAGGCTGCCGCGGTCTCCGGAAAAAGGTTATTGTTTTCATTTACTTATAGAAAGACGCCTGTTGATTTTTGAAGCCCGCTTTTCGCCACTCGAGGAAGTAGAGAGCATGAAAGAAGCGCTTTATTTTGTCCACCAAACGATAAAAGCTTTGCCACACACAACACGGCGGGAGGTACACTGCACTTGCATCTGGCAACTCCGCGAAGGTCGTTTGGCTGAGTGCTCCCCGCTACGCTACTACTACTACTACTATCGCGTGGAGCGGTGACGTCACTGGGCGGGAACGTAAGCGCGGCGCTGCGGTCCTTCGGCGTTTGTAAACCGAAACCTCCGAACTGTTGCCAAAAACTCGTATTAAAATAACGTGATTTTTTTTTGCTCTTTCTTTTTTTTTACAAATCGGAAAATGCTTTCCCGTTCTATTTCGTGCTGCTTTCTGACCCGATTGTAAAAAAGGGAACTTTTTCGACTGCCGCATTTTTGAGAGTTATTTGTGTTATATATTTTAAGGGGGTTGCGGCGAAGTATGAAAGGATTGGGTTATTTAAAAGGGTGGCTTTGGGAAATTCGTGGAAAGCAGAGTGGTATGTTGGTGGATGGTAATGATGCTTTTTAGGAATCAACTGGTTTGAAGAAGTTGAGATTTTTTTTCTGGAATGTTTTTTGTGGATCTCTATTTTTTGTCTGTGGTTAAACTCGAATTCTCTTTTGGTGTTTCATGTTTGTGTTTTTTTTTCACACAAACTTCCGAGAGACGAGGAATGTTGTTCCAATTTAGGTAAGAAGGTAGTTAATTAACGTCGCACTGGAGCAACAGAAAGAGCTATTGCCGACGGTTAATCGGAAAAATCAGAGGACAACGCCAGGTAATTTTGGAATCACGGTCAGATGAAGAGGTCAACATCTGAGCTGGCATCCCACTCTCGAAACCACGCCAACAAAACTTGAGGCCATGACAGGTTTAACGTGCACCAACCCTCACATACACGACTGTGGCGAACTTACCCATTTAAAGAACATTCTACTCCCATCTTGCGAATTTTCACTCACATATATACATTATACGAACTTTCATTCTCATTCCATTATACTTTCAATTCCCATTTTAATCTGCTACATTCCCTTACTTTCACTCCTATATTCCCTTTTTGCGTACTTTCTACTCCTGTCTTTACGAACTTTCACATTCCACAGTTCCCATTCTACGAACTTTCATTCCTATATTCCCTTCTTGCGTACTTTCTATTCCTTGTCTTAAGAAATTTCATTCCACAGTTCCTATTCTACGAACTTTCACTCCAGTGTTCCCATTTACGTAGTTTCAACTCCCATTTTACGTACTTTCACTCTTCTATTCCCATACTTACTTTCTACTCCTGTTTTACGAACTTCCTCTCCACTGTTCCCATTCTACGAACTATCAAAGAAATTGTTTTCCCTTTTAACATACAGTCCCTTAGACTTGGCAAAATAGTATTTCCTGCACTTAAAAATTTTGCATTTCGAACTCAAATGAACTCTTTCCACCCGACCGGGGTTCAAACTGCGCGGTGTTGTCCTCGGATCTTTCCTGTCTTGGTTGATCCAGGACCGTCGGGTTTCGAGTTCGAATCCAACCAAAGACCGTCATGTACATAGGGGTCTGGTGCCCGTTAAATTGTCGTGGCCTCGGATATCTCCTCAAGTTGGCGTGGTGTGGAGGTTTGGAAAGTGTTATGCCAGCTCAGGGGGGGTGTTGATTAAGTATCATTGGATTAGGTAGACACCTACAAGGTATAAAACCAGCTTTGCACTTGCAGTTAATCACAGCAATCGTTTTATGATCGGGGCGCGGTAGCCCGGTTCGAAGAGTCACGGATTAGCGATCGGTACGTGTGGGGTTCCGAGTTCCATTCCTCCCATAAACCGTTGTGTAGAATGGGGGATGGTGCACGTTGAAATTTGCCATGATCTCAAATGTTCAAATGTAGGTATGGTGTGGAAATGTGGAGAGGGGTGTTCCTGCTCAGGTGTTTCCTCGTCATCTGACCGTGGTTCAAAATTACGTGGTGCTGTCCTCGGATTCCATTTGAGATTCATCCCCGATCGAAATCAATAGCCCGTTGTGTTGCACCAGCGCGACGTTAATTAAAATACCTCCTAAACGAATTTGCCTGACTATATCACAAGCCGACCAACCTGTCTGGTGGTTAAGGTGTCAGCTTCTAGATCGGAAGGTTCCTGGTTCGAATCCGGGTCAGTGCATGGATGTTTGTAAGTGTATGGTGTAGAGGCGGCTGGTGCACCTCCAATCTGTCGTGGCCGAAAGTCCTCACGTTGGATTGGTGTGGAAGTTTGGAGAGTGGTTTACCAGCTCAGGTGTTGCCTCGTCATCCGACCGTGGTTCAAAATTACGTGGTTGTGTCACCGGATTCTTTCCCTTAGAGTATTGATCCCCGACCTTCGTCAATAGCCCGTTGTGTTGCTCTAGTACGACGTTAATTAAAAATTGCTAATTACCTACAAGGTATGAAACATTTGTCACCTGCTTTGCACTTGCAGCTAATCACAGTACTTGTTTAAAAATGGGACGTTGTAGCCCAAATGGTAATGGTAATTTCAGTTAACGTCGTACTAGAGAAACACAATAAGCTGTTGACGATGGTTCGGGATCAGTCCCTTAAGGGTAAGATCCGAGGACAACACCTCATAATTTTGAACCACAGTCAGATGACGAAGCAACGCCTGAGCTGGCACCCCACTCTCCAAACTTCCAGGGCAACCCAACGTGAGGACTTTCGGCCACGACCGATTTAATGTGCACCATCCGCCTCTAGACCATACGCTTACAAACATCCATGCCCGGACCCGGATTCGAAGCAGGGGTAGCCCGATTGGAAAAAAGAGTAATGGATTAGCGATCGAGAATAATGAGGGTAACTAGTTCCAATTCAAACAGGTAGGGGTGTGGGGGGGGTGCACGTTAAAATCTGTCATGACATCAAATGTTCTAGTGTAGGTATGGTGTGGAGAGGGGGTGTGCCAGCTCAGGTGTTGCCTTATCATCTGACCATTGCTCAAAATGACGTGGTACTGTCCTCTATCTTTCCCTGAAGGGATTGATCCCGGACCGTCGTCAATAGCCCGTTGTTTTGTCCAGCCTGACGTTAATTAAAATACCTCCCAAACGAATTCTCCACTTCACCGAAACCAACAATTCACCGAGGAAATTGATACCCCGTTACCAGATACGACTTCATTACCCGCAGATGGCTTCATCGGAATGCAGATGTTTTTTGCTACACCGACGGAATAACTGGGTCTGCACATAAAGCATGCACGACCTCGATCGCAGATCTCGTAACTCACCAAGATAAGCCCCAATGTTTGTTTTTCTTCGCTCTCTCTCTCTCTGCTTGTGTTTGTTTCGACATTTCACCCGGGGTTTGTTTTCGCCCGGAAAAGGCTTGTGCGGCTGACAGCTGACGCGGTTTTGCATGTTTTGCGGCGACGTGTTTGATGGCGGTCGGGTGCTGCGGTCGTTTCTTCGCGAATTGGGGGTAATTGGCGGACGTGTTGACTGATCCACTGCCGTTTTGGCTTCGTCGTGTTTGTGTTGGTGTTGCGGAGTCGGGGCCTGCTTGACCTTCTGAGGGGCTCGCGCTTGATTCCAAATCGTCTTCCCAGCTTGACTTCTGACCGGTTCTAATTTTATCGGCTGATGGAATATTTCTAAATGATTCTATTCTAGGAAAAGATCCGATGGGATTTTTCCAAACAATTGTATTGTAAGATAATAAGACCAATAGAATCAGCCCAAAGCATAGTATTCTCTGGAAAGGACCAATGGAATCTATCCGAAAGATAATGTTCCAAAGAAAGGACCAGTATAATCTATTTTAAGGATAATTTTCTTTAGAAAGGACCCATAGAATCTATTCTAAGGATAATTTTCTTCAGAAAGGACCCATAGAATCTATTCTAAGGATAATTTTCTTTAGAAAGGACCCATACAATCTATTCTAAGGATAATTTTCTTTAGAAAGGACCCATACAATCTATTCTAAGGATAATTTTCTTTAGAAAGGACCCATAGAATCTATTCTAAGGATAATTTTCTTTAGAAAGGACCCATAGAATCTATTCTAAGGATAATTTTCTTTAGAAAGGACCCATACAATCTATTCTAAGGATAATTTTCTTTAGAAAGGACCCATAGAATCTATTCTAAGGATAATTTTCTTTAGAAAGGACCCATACAATCTATTCTAAGGATAATTTTCTTTAGAAAGGGCCCATACAATCTATTCTAAGGATAATTTTCTTTAGAAAGGACCCATACAATCTATCCTAAGGATAATGTTCTGAAGAAAGAACCAATATTATCTGTCCAAAGGATAATCTTCCAAAGAAACGACCAATGGAATCTATCCTAAGGATAATGTTCTAAAGAAAGGAAAAACGGAATCTATTCAAAGGAGAATGTTCTAAAGAAAGAACCAGTATAATCTGTCCTAAGGATAATGTTCTAAAGAAAGGACCAATGGAATCTATTCAAAGGAGAAAGTTCTAAAGAAAAAACCAATATAATCTGTCCTATAATATCTGTCCTAAGGATAATCTTCCAAAGAAAGGACCAATGGAATCTATCCTAAGGACAATGTTCTAAAGAAAGTAAAAATGGAATTTATCCAAAGGATAATCTTCCAAATAAAGGACCAATGGAATATATCCCAAGGGTAATGTCCTAAAGAAAGGACCAATGGAATATATCCCAAGGGTAATGTCCTAAAGAAAGGACCAATGGAATATATCCCAAGGGTAATGTCCTAAAGAAAGGACCAATGGAATATATTCAAAGGAGAATGTTCAAAAGAAAGTAACAATACAATCTGTCCTAAGGATAATTTTCTAAAGGATCAATATAATCTTTCCAAAGAATGTTCTAAAGAAAGGACCAATGGAATTTATCCTAAGGATAAGGTTCTAAAAAAAGTACCATTAGAACCTCTTCAAGTAATTATATTCTGAGACTAATAGCATCTTCCCGAATGATTCTATTGTATAAGGACCAATGAAATCTCTCGGACATGACATCGAAAAACCCTCTGTAAGTTCCTTCCATCTGTGTCCAACCCTCTAACCCCATTTTACCTCACAATTATTTTCTTCTCCTTCGTAAAACCCAGATGACCGTACAGAAGGAAAATCCCCGCCTTCATCTCTCGGGATCAAATGTATCCTTTTTTCGGACCGGAAAACCTCGCAGATCTTTCTTAAGGAGGGACCAATAGAACCATTCCAAATGATTCTATTGCAAAAGAAGAACCAATAGAATCCTCTCAAAGGATTATATTCGAAAGGAAGGACCAAAAGAATCATCCCAATGGATTATATACGAAAGGAAGGACCAATAGAATTCTTCCAAACGATTATATTTTACGCAAATTTGACCAACAGAACCAGTTCTAAATAATTCCACTCTGTTAAAAACTAATAAAATCCTTCCAAATGATTCTATTCTAATCAAATGACGAATGGAATATTTCTAAACGATTCTATTCTGAGGAAAGGACGAAAAGAATATATCTTCTATTCCACAGAATGAGCCTGTAAAATATTTCCAAAAGACCAGTAGAATTTTTTTAAATGTTGAAAGAATTCAGTATTTTTTTAACTAATAAGATGTTAGAGTTAAAAAGCAATGTGTCTTAGTGTGGTAAAAGCAAAGTGGATTCCAAACATAAGTAATTTTAATTGCATAGGTAATAAGTAACTTTTCTGTTACGAAAAGTTGTCATATTTTAAGTTTTGATGGTAAGGTCCACGGGCCTTCAAAGGATTTAAAACAAAAAAATATTTCAGGTCGTTGTCCACTTTGCCCATTAGAAAAGACAAAAACCCTGTTTCCGAGATCGGTGTTGCCGTCAAGTAGCCTCCGAAACAGGTGTTATTCCAATAAAAGCGACTTTAATTCATTCAGTTTCTAATCCCAAGGACAGCGATTAGCGCTTTTTGAAGGTTGACCTACGAAAGAAATCTCAAGATCACATTCCGCCCACAAGAAGCTATCAAAGCAGTTAAAAAACGCGCAAGTCTGCGGAAGTATGTTCAACGCAGTCTGACTCTTGTTGCAACACGACTTTTCTTGCAACTGTCTGTGGAATTTGTTTACGCTGTGTCGATCACTAGGATTAAACCTACAGAAATGCCACTGCAGGGTGAGATTATTTCGTAAACGCTTTGAATCCACAGAAAACTATCGCAACCCTATATTCTAAACAAAGGAACGATATAATTTTTCCAGATGATTCATATTGTGAGAAAATTATATCGGTAGAATTTTTCCAGACGATTCTGTTACAAGAAACCAATGGAATATAGGAAAAATCCGTAGCCAGGTTACAAGTTCACATCCAACCAAATACCATCGTGTACAGAGGGATTGGTGCACGTTAAATCAGCAGGAGCCTCAAATGTCCTCGCGTTGTCGAGGTTTGGAGAGTGGGTTGCCAGCTCAGGTGTCGACCTCGTCATCTGACCGATTTTCGAAGTTACGAGGCATTGTCTTCGGTTCTTTCCCACAAGGGATTGATCCTAGACCGTGGTCAATAGACCGTTGTGTAGCTGTAGTACGACGTTAACTAATAATTACCAAGGGTGGACCTCGGTAACTCAAATGGTAGAAACGTGGAATTGAAACTCGAAATCCATCCAACCAGTGCGTCGTGTTTGTGTGGGCTGGCGGACTTTAAATCTGTCGTGTGTTGTTAATTCTGCTGCCTACCTATTATAATTTGGATGATTCAGTCTTGTTGCGACAAGGAAGGCAAAACGTGAAGCCTTTTCCGTGACTTTTTTCTCCGAAACCCAGTTGGCAGCGTGCCTAGCAGGGCTCCCCCTCCCCCCTCCTCCTGTTGTTATTTTGTTATAGCAGAGCAACAAGGTTAAATTATAGATTAGTGGCTTTGGTGGCCTGAGGCAAAAAGGTACCGGTGTTATTTATAATAGGAGAGGTATAAATAACGGGTAGGATTAACAGTTTAGTATTTTTCGAAACTGTTCAAACGTTTAAAAGAGAAATTTCCTTTTTTTTTTTCGCACCAACTTAGCCACAACAGAAAAATGGGTTGGTGTGGAATTTTGGAGAGTAGGGTGCCAGATCAGATATTACCTCGTCATCTGACCGTGGATTAAAATTACGTGGATATGTCCTATGATCTTTTCCTTCGGGACTGATTCGCCAATAGCCTATTGCTACGTTAATTAATATAACTAGCTACCTTCTATAGAAATCGTGTGTGATTCTCAAATTTAGGTAATTGGTATTGGTAATTTTTTGCTAACGTCGTACTAGAACAACACAGCGGGCTATTGACGACGGTCCGGGATCAGTCTCTTAAGGGAGAGATCCGAGGACAACACCTCGTAATTTTGAATCACGGTCAGATGACGAAGTAACACTTGAGCTGGCACCCCACTCTCCAAACTTCCACACCAACCCATTTGAGGGCTTTCGACCACGACAGATTTAAGGTGCACCAGCCGCCTCTACACCATACGCTTACAAACATCCATGCCCGGACCCGGATTCGAACCAGGAACCTTCCGATCTAGAGGCTAACACCTTAACCACTATACCGGTTGGTCGGCTCAAATTTAGGATTCTGAGGAGCTCATGATTTTATTCTCTGTAGCCGGTGACTCAGTTGGTAGAATTGTGTTTTAAGAACTTTGGTTAAACCAAAGACCGCAGTGTATCTGTGAGCTGGTACACTTTAAATCTGCCGTGGCCTCGAATCTACTCAGGTTGGGGGTGGTGTTGAAGTTTGGAGAATGGGATGCCAGCTCAGATGGTACCTCGTCATGTGACTCAAGATTACGTAGTGTTGTCCTTGAATCTTGTCCGTTGGGACTGATTCGCCAATAGCCCGTTATGTTGTTTCAATGTGACGTTAACGAATATAATTTTCTGCCATCACAGAAAAGCGTTATTCCAATTTAGGATTCTGAAGAACTCGTGATTCTATGATCTGTAGTAGGGGTTGACCCAGTTGGTAGAATCGTGTAAAGAAATTTTATTCCACCATCAAACCGTCGTGTATGTGTGGGCTGGTGCACTTTAAATCTGCCGTGGCCTCAAATGTGCTCGATTGGGGTGGATTGACAGCTGAGTTGCTGACCTACTCGTCGGACGTAGTTCAATATGACGAGGTGTTTTCTTCGTATTTTTCTTTTCGTGATGGATCTTCGTTATGGTATAGTAAACAGTGGGGTCAGAGTTTTTTCTCTTCTGGGATTGATCCTGGACCTTCGTCAATAGCCTTTGTGTTGCTCCAGTACGACGTTAATTAAAATACCATACCCGTGGATTTACAGACTTTCTTCTGCTTTCACTGCCACATACTCTCCAATCCCTCTGTTTTATTCCCTTCACGACATTTTTTGCTTGTCGTCATCTTGTGCTTTGCACCGCTTGGCCAAATATGACCATTTGCTCCACAAAAAACCAACTCGCTAGACATTCACGTTTTTTCAAAGGACGACTCAAAAATGACAACCGCATCAAAAACCTTTTTCTCAAACACGGTATTGTCACCAATGAAGTATCACTTGAATAACTCCCGAAGTCATCGAGCCTTCTTCTAAGAATAGCGCCATTTTCGAACAGAAATAGACGCCACCAAAACCATTCCACATCGAAATGGAACCAACAGTGATTGAAATACAACAAAGACCATTCGGACGTTGCCACTCCAGCCGGAAGACCTCTCAACTCCAGCAGACAAGACGCCAGAGCTCAAGTGCTGCCATCTTGAAGCGGCCGCAGGCGGTAATTATTTTCGTAAATAGCCTACCTTACATCCACAAGTGGAAGGATTGTCACGGAATGATTGATGTAGCGTTGCCAAAGTGGTCGGAAGCTTGAGAAATTATTATTAAAAGTGTCTCCTTTGATGTTCCGTGGCTCTTTTTGTTTCTGGAGTGGTGGCATCGCTATTCTTGGCGCCTTTTTTCAGTAAGCCTAATTGAATTTCTGGATTGGAGTGTTTGAATAATTAACGGCGTTGGGTTTATAAAGAGGGTGAGTGTTTATGATATCGAGTTTAGTGCTTAATTTTAGTTTGGGACAAGGGTTGTAGAAGAGGCTGGATATCGTTTGGAGGGTCGTCCTGAGTTGTAGTGCCGGCGTTCGGTTTAGAAGTCTGAGGTTCCGCGTCTCCTTGTAGGTAAAGTGTTAGTTATTGTTGTTTTAACAGTACAAGAGAAGTAAGAACGTACTGTCGAGACTATTCAGATTTTCAATGGGTCTGGGTCCTTCCGCTGCGCAAGCAACCAGCGAGTTTGTCGGTGGCGTGGATTCGATCTTGTCATGTTTCATTCCTCCCTGGGTGTGGGGGCCGACCAACCTGTCTTGTGGTTAAGGTGTTAGCCTTTAGATCGTAAGGTTCCAGGTTCCAATCCGGAGACATGAATGTTTGTTAGCGTATGGTGAATAGTCGACTTACAAACGATTATAGTCGACCAACCGAACTGGTGGTTAAGGTGTTAACCCCTAGATCAGAAGGTTCTTCGTTCTAATCCAGGTCAGTGCATGGATGTTTGTAAACATATGGTGTATAGGCAGCTGGTGCACCTTAAATCTGTCGTGGCCGAAAGTCCTCACGTTGGGTTGGTGTGGAAGTTTGGAGAGTGGGGTGCCAGCTCAGTTGTTGCCTCGTCATATGACCGTGGTTCAAAATTACATGGTGTTTTTCTCGGATCTTTTCCTTGGGGTTTGATCCCGGACCATCGTCAATAGCCCGTTGTGTTGCTCTAGTACGATGTTAATTAAAAATTACATTTTACCCTGGGTGTGGACCGTCGTAGCTGAGTCGCAAGGAAGGTTAGCAATCGTATGGTTCTGAGTTCGAGACTCGATACAATTAAAGAATCGTGTTCGTGGGGGCGCTGTGCGTTAAATCGGGGTCTCAGATATCCTCACATTGTAGTGTTGTTGAAGTTTGGAGAGTCGGGTGCCGTCTGAGGTGTGACCTCGTCATCTGACCAATGTTCAAAATTACGATTTCTTCTCGGATCATTCCCTTCGGGACTAATCCCGGACCATCGCCAAAAGCCCGTTGTGTTGCTCCAGTACGACGATTATTTGCGAACCTCCCCTCCTGGGTGTATTTCTCAATATTTGTTGTTGGGTAAAGTTTCACTCGTATCTGTGCGCCAAACTACTTGACGTTGTGTGCAGCTTGGCCAAATCAGTTCACAAAAAACATCCAATGCTGAACCCTTTTTATGGCGGAGTGTCCTCGCTGACGATTAACCCTTTTATTGTCTCACCCGCATATATCCGTTCTGCATTTTGTTTTCTTCCTTGCATGACTTCTAACAAGTTTTAACATTCAGGAACAAAGAGTAGCTGTTGCTCATTTAGTAGAGTATCGATTGCTCATTTAGTAGAGTATTGATTGCCCATTTATCAGAGTATCGGTAGCTCATTTAGCAGAGTATCGGTAGCTCATTTATCAGAGTATCGGTAGTTCATTTAGCAGAGCATCGGTAGCTCATTTAGCAGAGTATAGGTAGCTCATTTAGTAGTGTATCGGTAGTTCATTTAGTAGAGTATCGGTAGCTCATTTTAGAGTATCGGTAGCTCATTTAGTAGAGTATCGGTAGCTCATTTAGTAAAGTATCGGTAGCTCATTTAATAAAGTATCGGTAGCTCATTTAGCAGAGTATAGGTAGTTCATTTAGTAGTGTATCGGTAGTTCATTTAGTAGAGTATAGGTAGTTCATTTAGTAGAGTATCGGTAGCTCATTTTAGAGTATCGGTAGCTCATTTAGTAGAGTATCGGAAGCTCATTTAATAAAATATCGGTAGCTCATTTAGCAGAGTATAGGTAGTTCATTTAGTAGTGTATCGGTAGTTCATTTAGAAGAGTATAGGTAGTTCATTTAGTAGAGTATCGGTAGCTCATTTTAGAGTATCGGTAGCTAATTTAGTAGAGTAGCGGTAGCTCATTTAGTAGAGTAGCGGATTTAAAAGGTTGGTGTATGTTAAATAAGTCGCGTTTAAATTACATCGCATTCAAGCAACACAGCGGGTTATCGGCCAAAAACTTGAGCTGGCACCCCATTCTCCCAATTCCCACACCACGACAACATGGGGATATCTGAGGCCACGACAGATTTAACGTGCAACAGCCCCCCTCCACATACACTATAGTCTTTGGGAGTCTCTTAACTCACAACCCTCCGGTTAATGATATGGGACTCTACGAACTGGGCTATCGTGGTCACAAGTAGTATGAGTTGGATAGAAGTGAGTTAGGTAGTCGAATTTACTTCACACTGGAACAACACTCCGAGCTATTGGTTTACACTCTGGGCTCAATCCTGAAATGAATGATTCGATAACACCTCTTAATTTAGGACGACAGCATCTGAGCTGGAAACCCCTCCCCCCTTCTCTAATCTGACACATCCTGCCAAGATGAGGACATTTGAGGCTATGACAGATTGAACGTCTATCAGCTTCCTTCGCACTAGGGATGCGACATCGTTGTTGATGTTTTCAAAACATCGATGTTTTATCATAAAAACATGGATGTGTTTACCATTTGTGTATTGCAGCCGATGTTTTTACGTTGTCGATATTTTATTTTTAAATGAAAAAGTACCATTATAAAAATTGAAAAATTAACCAAGTAGCATAATTTTCATAATCAGTAAATTGAACATACTTTTAGACCAAATTGGCCAAGGGAGGAGGGTCTGAAAAGTAGGGATGCGACATCGATGTCGATGTTTTTACCATCGATTTATTGGAGCCGATGTTTGTTTAATATCGATGTTTTAACATGGTCGATGTTTTATATTTGAATGAAAAAAGCATAATAGTAAAAATTGAGAAAAGCAACCGTTCAACTAAGTATTTGTCAGTGATAATGGGATAGTTAGTGAAAAAAGAAGTCAGCTTAAGGCGGAGAAAGTTAACAAACTTCTTTCTTTACAAACTGTAAATAACACAAATATTGGGGCATACAATAATTATAGGCCCCAATATTTTTTATTTACAGTAAATAAAAAAAAATAAGTTTGTTGTTTCCCCCCATAGGTTGATAAATAATTAATAATAACTAACAATTATTGTTATAAAACATCGATGTTTTTAGGGCGATGTTATCAACATCGATATTTTAATTTTAAAAATCCATGTTTCAAGACATCGATGTTTTGCTGTCGATGTCGGATCCCTACTTCGTACACAACCGTCTTTGGTCGGATATAGTCTCTTACTCACAACTAATTGGTAATCAGCGACTATACCAACTGGGCCGGCCCCTCGAACATTGAAAAAAAAAAAACGACATCGTGAAAGGCTTCAGAGTAAGTCTGTATTTAAGTCTCCATTCAAATGCAGAGTGGTTGCATTTAAATGTAACGACCAAAGTTCAGATGTGGTCAGTCGTGACTTGGAGCAAAATTAACACATTTCAGCCCGTATCCATTTGATGACTTTGGAAGTTGTTTCCACATAATTATCTTAATGAAGTTACATTCGCTGCTTTTATCATGTCATGAGTCCAATTCTATTGCTTCAGTTGTAAGGAAGCGGTTCGATTATGAGGTGAAGGAAAAGGTAAAAGTGACCTAAATCGGTTTCACGAAACGAGACATTGATCTTAAGTGACCGTTGCTGTCAACTTTTTGATGTGGATTATGTGTTGTATGTCTTCTACGATAACTGATTTTGCCTGTTCGTTCTGTGTGAGAAGGTCGTAGTATCCGAACAGGCTGTAAGAATGAAACGTGCACGTTTAGGTACACGAAAAGCCAACTTCAGGGAATATCGTGTTTTGGTTCTATTATGAATTTTTTCTAGAAAAAAAAATGTTCCAACTTTACTTTGTTCTTGGTTTTAGAATAAAATGGATTTGGAACGACCTTAGAATTTATTACTTTAGAGAAAATTCTTGTCTTTTGTCTGACTTTTCTCTGAAATACGTGTTCCAGTACAAAATAAAACGAAGAACTTTCTAAATAAAACTGTCCTTAACAAATTTAACGTTTAGATACACGCAAAGCAAACTTCATAGGAAAAATCGTGTTTTGGTGCTAGTATGAATTTTTTCGTCCTTTAACTAGAAAAAGTATGTTCCAACTTCACTTTGTTCTTGGTTTCCGAATAAAATGGATTTGATACGACCTTAGAATTTATTACTTTAGAGAAAAAAGAACTGGCTTTTCTGAAAAACTTGTTCCAGTACAAAATGGAACGAAGACCTTTCTAAATAGAACTGTCCTTAACAAAATAGAAATAAGAACTTTTCTATATAGTATTGTTGTGAACAAAGAATATTTCTAAATATAATTGTTCCTGAACAAAATAGAACGAAGAACACTTTTCTAAATATAATTGTACTCTCTGTCTTCATAACTGATTTCGCCTGTACTACAGCTCTATGAGTAGTATCCGAATAGACTGTAAGAATGGAACATGCACCTTTAGTGTCTTACTTTTTAAAGCCAACTTCGTTGAAGGGAAAATCGTATTCGAATTCTCTTATGAATTTTTCTTCAAATCGACGATGCTAAGCCTTCTGTGGACCGTATTTTTAGTTGTTAGACATTTGTAGCAGGCAGTGTTTGATGATAAAACGAAATTTATTGGTGAAGGGTGATTTGTTTCGAATAGTGGAAGGGCTTCTTGCAACATTAATGTTTTTGTGAATAATTTTTTAAATATGCATGCTTAAAATTAGAGTAAATGTCTGAAAAATGTTATGAAGATGGTGTTTTTTTATAGAAACTCGAAGTTCTATTGTGTTTATAACGAATTAGTAACTGTATTTGGGAAAAATATTCCAACTTTATACAATTTATAAATGTATCCAGAAAAATATACCAGCTTTAATTTTGTTCTGTAATAAATTATAACTTTATCTAGAAAAAAATGTTCCAACATTGTTTAAGAACGAAATAGAATACCTTAGAATTCATTTCTTTAGAGGGAAAAGGACTGACTTTTCCACAAGAAAACCTGTTCAGTACAAAATGGAACGAAAAACATCTTTAAATAGAACTGTCCAACATGAAATAGAATGAAGAACTTTTCAAAATAGAACTGTCCAAAACGAAATAGAATGAACAACTTTTCTAAATAGAACTGTACAAATCGAAGTAGAATGAAGAACTTTTCTAAATAGAACTGTCCTAAACAAAATTGAACGAAGAGCACTTTTCCTCTAAATATAATTTTTCCCGAACAAAAAGCGTTTCAAATAGAACAATCTCCCAGAACAAAGTTGAACGAACTCTTTTCTTAATATAATTGGCCCACTGCGCTAGCAACCTTCGAGTTGTAGGCGACGTAGGTTCGATTCCTCGTCAGGTGTATTCCTCCCTGGATATATATCTCAATTCTATGACAGTGAAACTTTCATTGTGTGTGTCGTGCTTGATATTGCATGTCTTGTGTCTGGCGCAGAATGGCTAAATATGTTCCTTGCGTCATAAAAACCCCATATCAACCAACTTAATATAATTGTTTTTGGACAAAATAGAACTAAAACTTTTTCAAATAGAACTTTCTCCCAAAACAAAGAACTTTTTTTTATAGAACTATTCCATAACAAAATAGAACACTTTTTCGAAGAAGTGGTTTAAATAAATTAGACAAAACAATTTCTATTTTGAAAATGAAAAAAAAAATGTATTTTCGACAAAAGATTGCGTATTGTATATACAGTACAGTCCCTTCACTTACGAATTGCTTCGATTGCTGATGATTTAGATTCCGTGATTCCGTATTTTCTTGCATTTTGCAAATGTTCGCAGTTAAGAAAATTTAATTTCACTCAGTGATAGATAATTGAATATTTAAAACACGCATGCTTATTACAGCAAATAAAAAAAACGGTTTCTAAATAATAAATAATCTTATTCCTTATTCGTATTACGCAAAACACGAAAACGTTCGCTTCAAAAAATTACCCTTAATAAATTACTTTTATCATATTGGCAACGACATTCGGCTCCACGTTGCAATACCCATAAATCCCACAAAATTAGGTTACGTACATTACGTGACGATATTCTTTGAATTTTTAATCAGAACCTCGAGGAAATAAACCTCTATGGCCTGATATAAATTTCCCCGATATCGCATGCCACAGTTCCACACGTAAATGTGGCAACACCAACAGACTTTCCTCTCTAATTCTAACAAACGAACATGGCCAGTCGGCGCCTTGTGCCATTTGGAATTCCGGAACGTTCTGAATCGGAAAATTTCACCTTCTATTCGTTTTTTCACGGCGTTCTCTTTTTTTTCTGAGGCCCATCTCTGCTTCTGGTTTCTATTAATGTTCTTTTTTTTTTCTCCCTCTCTCTTATTTGTTCTTTGCGTTACTTATTTTCGTACGAATTGCTTCGATTGCTGATGATTTAGATTCCGCGAGTGTTCCAGATGGGGGTGTTTTTATTTTCGCTCTCTAGTTACGTCGCCTGCTTGCCACTGATAAAATAAAAATTCGCTTGAAATGTTAACTGAAGTGATTTTTTTGTGCATATGTGGAGAGTTCGGGTTTGTTAGGTAATCTGATTTTTTTTTGGTGTTGCTGATTTTATTTTGTTAAGGTTACGAAGTTAACTGGAGGAACGAAGTTTTGAATGGTTTTATTGAGCACAAGTGATGTATCAAGTATTCACTATTAGGTGAATAACTCGTCGTTGCTCGGGTTTCAAATATGACCGCGACATTTTCCTGTGTCAACTCAAATACACAAACTCTGTAGAATGTGTTTCCTAACGCGACAGCTAAAATATGACAGCGACATTTTCCTGTGTTAACTCAAATACACAAACTCTGTAGAATGTGTTTCCTGACGCGACAGCTAAAATATGACCGCGACATTTTCATGTGTTAACTCAAATACACGAACTCTGTAGAACGTGTTTCCTAACGCGACAGCAAAAGCCGCGACTTTTCCTGTGTTAACTCAAATACACAAACTCTGTAGAATGTGTTTCCTAACGCGACAGCTAAAATATGACCGCGACATTTTCCTGTGTTAACTCAAATACACAAACTCTGTAGAATGTGTTTCCTAACGCGACAGCTAAAATATGACAGCGACATTTTCCTGTGTTAACTCAAATACACAAACTCTGTAGAATGTGTTTCCTAACGCGACAGCTAAAATATGACCGAGACATTTTCCTGTGTTAACTCAAATACACGAACTCTGTAGAACGTGTTTCCTAACGCGACAGCAAAAGCCGCGACATTTTCCTGTGTTAACTCAAATACACAAACTCTGTAGAATGTGTTTCCTAACGTTACAGCTAAAATATGACCGCGACATTTTCCTGTGTTAACTCAAATACACAAACTCTGTAGAATGTGTTTCCTAACGCGACAGCTAAAATATGACCGCGACATTTTCCTGTGTTAACTCAAATACACAAACTCTGTAGAATGTGTTTCCTAACGCGACAGCTAAAATATGACCTCGACATTTTCCTGTGTTAACTCAAATACACAAACTTTGTAGAACGTGTTTCCTAACGCGACAGCTAAAATATGACCGCGACATTTTCCTGTGTTAACTCAAATACACAAACTTTGTAGAACGTGTTTCCTAACGCGACAGCTAAAATATGACCGCGACATTTTCCTGTGTTAACTCAAATACACAAACTCTGTAGAACGTGTTTCCTAACGCGACAGCTAAAATATGACCGCGACATTTTCCTGTGTTAACTCAAATACACAAACTCTGTAGAATGTGTTTCCTGACGCGACAGCTAAAATATGACCGCGACATTTTCCTGTGTTAACTCAAATACACAAACTCTGTAGAACGTGTTTCCTAACGCGACAGCAAAAGCCGCGACTTTTCCTGTGTTAACTCAAATACACAAACTCTGTAGAATGTGTTTACTAACGCGACAGCTAAAATATGACCGCGACATTTTCCTGTGTTAACTCAAATACACAAACTCTGTAGAATGTGTTTCCTAACGCGACAGCTAAAATATGACCGCGACATTTTCCTGTGTTAACTCAAATACACAAACTCTGTAGAACGTTCCGTGTCCATTTATTGCAGAAAAACAAACTTTAAATTTTAAAATTGGGGCTTTGAGGGGTACTTTTAGGAATACATGTGTACTGATTTTCATGGCTACAGATTGGTCTGAAGAGAGGAAATAAATATCCTTTGTTTTCCGCAGTGTTCTAAAGTGTTGAGTGTACCAAATTTGGTGTGAATTGGTCAAACGGTGTAGATTTGTATAGAAAATACACACACACACCTTTTTCTTTTTTTAAAAGCGAGTATAGATAGATATAGACATAGCATATTTGGACGCTGCAGAAATTCAGAGGAGGATTCATCTTTGTGTGGGGTTGTTTTTCCCGGTTAGGACTTTATGTACCTGGTTCCATGAGCGCTGACATGTACTTCGACGTTCTGCATAATTCAGCCTTGGTAATATGGTAATATTACAGCAATAATGGTCGTTTCTTCTAACAGGATCGATCTCTATGCCATACTGCGAAACGTGTGCAGACTACTTTCCTGAAAATAGGGGAATTTGCTTGACTGGCGTGCTCAGAGCCCCGATCTTAATCCGATCGAGCGCTTGTGGGACAAATTGGAGCGATGAAGCCGCCCATCTTCACAGCAATCTTTTCTCACTGCTTTGCAAAATGCATGGCGAGTTACTCCTGCACACACTTAGAAAGAACTTGTGGAAAGTATGCCTCGACGTCTTTCAGCTGTAATACACGCGAAAGAAGGTCCTGTTCGTTACTAAATAGAATGATAAAGCGCTTTTTCTAACCAACATGCAGTGTCCAAATATCTTAGTCCATATAATGTATTTTCTTCCCCAAAGAGGTTTTGCTCGGTTGCAAGAGTCGCGAATTAGAAACCGGTGGATTGGGAGTCCGAAACTAGATCGAAACAAAGAGGGTCGTGTACGCGGGGGCTCGTGCACGTTAAATCTATCGTGGCCTCTAAATGTGTCCATGTTGGTGTGGTGTGTGTGTGGTGCCAGCTCAGGTGTGACCTCGTCATCTGACCGTGGTTCAGAATTAGGTGGTGTTGTCATCGATTCTTTCCCTTCCGGACGGATCAGGACCGTCGTCAATAGCCCGTTGTGTTGCTCTAGTACGACGTTAATTACAAATTACCAATTACCTCGGTAATAATTAGTTAACGCCGTAACTACAGCAACACAAAGGGCTAATGACGATGGTCCGCAATCAATCCCTTAAGGGAAAGATCAGAGGACAACACCTCGTAATTGGTAATTTTTAGTTAACGTCGTACTAGAGCAACACAGCGGGCTATTGACGACGGTCCGGGATCAGTACCTTAAGGGAAAGATACGAGGACAACACCTCGTCATTTTGAACCACGGTCAGATGACGAAGGAACACCTGGGCTGGCACCCCACTCTCCAAACTTCCACACCAACCCAACGTGAGGACTTTCGGCCACGACAGATTTAAGGTGCAACAACAGCCTCTACACCATACGCTTACAAACATCCATGCCCGAACCCGGAACCTTCTGATCTAGGGGCTAACACCTTAACCACTATGCCGACCAATTACCTCGGATCTTTTCCTTATGGCATAGGTCCCGAACTTTCGTCAATAGCCCGTCGTGTTACCTACATTCATTAAAAATTACCAAATTCTATGATCGAAACTCTGCGGGCTGTGTGTGTGATCTACTCTTGAGGCGTAACGGCATCTGACAAAAAGAATAATCTGCCGATGCCATTCCATTACGGGAAACAATCTCTAGCAACTTCCCATGCATAATAACTGGATGTCATCCCAGCTCTCGTGACATCTCAACTCCACCGGATTATACTCTCACTTATCTCTCCATCTAGTCAAAGAGAGATCGCAAAATTTCAGACCTGATGACTTTTTAGCCAGCCGGCTTTGGCAACGTCAAAGCCGCGTATCTTTTCCACTGAAGGGATAATGACGACGAGGACCACGCAAGCATGACTAATACGGACGCACGCAATTATACCCCCGCGATGTCGATGGCGTCTGTATTATCGATTATTTCCCCATTCAATCGATTGGAGATGATGGAAATGAAGTTTCTCAATGAAACCGCCCAACGGTATCTTATCAATGGGAGAAGATTAGAGAAGTATTATGTTGTCGTAATGCTATTGTAGCTTTCCAATCTACATGTATCGGAGATCAAAATTTATAAATAGGATTGTTACAAGGTAGGTAGTTGAATCAGCGTTGCACTGAGGCAACGCGACGGACTATTGCCGACGCCCCGGGTATGGTAATTTCAGTTAACGTCGTACTAGAGCTACACAACGGGCTATTGACGACGGTTCGGGATCAATCACTTAAGGGAAAGATCCGAGGACAACACCTCGTAATTTTGAACCACGGTCAGATGACGAAGCAACACCTGGGCTGGCACCCCACTCTCCAAACTTCCACACGAACCCAACGTCAGGACTTTCGGCCACGGCAGATTTAAGGTGTACCAGCCGCCTCTACACCATACGTTTACAAACATCCATGCCCGGACCCGGATTCGAACCAGGAACCTTCCGATCTAGAGGCTAACACCTTAACCACTATACCGGTTGGTCGGCATCTTATCAATGGGAGAGGATTAGAGAAGTATTATGCTGTCGTAATGCTATTGTGGCTTTCCAATCTACATGTATCGGAGATCAAAATTTATAAATAGGATTGTTACAAGGTAGGTAGTTGAATCAGCGTTGCATTGAGGCAACGCGACAGGCTATTGCCGACGCCCCGGGTATGGTAATTATAGTCAACGTCGTACTAGAGCTACACAACGGGCTATTGACGACGGTTCGGGATCAATCCCTTAAGGGAAAGATGCGAGGACAACACCTCGTAATTTTGAACCACGGTCAGATGACGAAGCAACACCTGGGCTGGCACCCCACTCTCCAAACTTCCACACCAACCCAACGTGAGGACCTTCGGCCACGACAGATTTAAGGTGCACCAGCCGCCTCTACACCATAAGCTTACAAACATCTATGCCCGGACACGGATTCGAACCAGGCCCGACGCCCCGGGATTTCCCAAGGTGTATTTCTCTTATGGTGTTATTGGGCTGCGGTGTATATGTTGGAACGGATTAGCAACCGCAGGGTTGTGAGTTCGAATCCAACCAAAAGACCGTCGTGTAGAAAGGAGGCTGGTGCATGACAAATCTGCCGTCGCCTCAAATGTCCTCATTTTGGAGTATTGTGAAAGTTTGGAGAGTGGGGCGCCAGCTCAGATGTGATTGTCATCTGATCGTAGTTTCAAATTACGTGGTGTTGTCCTCGGTTCTTTCCCGTTGGAATTGATCACGGACCGTCGTCGGTATCTCGGTTCCCTCTCAGGCATTGCATTATATTCAGACTTTGGTTCACGGTATAGTGGTTAAGGTGTTAGTCTCTAAATCGGAAGAATCCTGGTTCGAATCCGGGTCCGGGCATGGATGTTTGTAAGCGTATGGTGTAGAGGCGGCTGGTGCACCTTAAATCTGTCGTGGCTTTAAGTCCTCACGTTGGGTTGGTGTGGCAGTTTGGAGAGTGGGGTGTCAGCCCAGGTGTTGCTTCGTCATCTGACCGTCGTTCAAAATTACGAGGTGTTGTCCTCGGATCTCTCACTTAAGCGACTGATCCCAGACCGTCGTCAATAGCCCGTTGTCCCGGGTGCCAGATCAGGTGTTGCCTCGTCATCTGACAGTGGTTGAAAATGACGTCGAGTCCTCGAATCTATCCCGTTGGGATTGATACCGGTCCGTCGTTAATGTCCCGGGTGGGTGCTCAGGTGTTGCCTTGTCTTGTCATCTGACTGCGGTGTTCTCGAATTTCCCTTAAGGGACTGATCCCGGACCGTTGTCAGTAGCCCGTTTCGTTGCTCCAGTCCGACGTTCATTAACCCTTCTTTGCATAATGGTAATTGGTAATTTTAGTTCACGTCGTACTAGAGCAACACAACGGGCTATTGACGACGGTCCGGAATCAGTCCCTTAAGGGAAAGATTCGAGGACAACACCTCGTAATTTTGAACCACGGTCAGATGACGAAGCAACACCTGAGCTGGCACCCCACTCTCCAAACTTCCACGCCAACCCAACGTGAGGACTTTCGGCCACGACAGATTTAAGGTGCACCAGCCGCCTCTACACCATACGTTTACAAACATCCTTGCCCGAACCCGGATTCGAACCAGGAACCTTCCGATCTAGAGGCTAACACCTTAACCACTATACCGGTTGGTCGGCTTCTTTGCATAATGGTGGAAATTTCCATCATGTGAATGCCCAAAAATTTTATAAAAGAACAAGTTCACTTTAAGTTGATCGTGTCTGGATACCTTTTTAATGTCCATTGCATAAAAAAAAAAAAAAAACATAGCGGTCAAAAATAAGCAAGTGTCACTATCAGTAAAACGAGCTTGAAGTTGTCATTCCGCTGTTTGTTGTAGTTGCAATAAAGGTATGATTTCGTTTTTAATTTTGTTTTATTATATTTGAGTTTCTATTGTGCTAAAAAAGTGAAAATGAGTGGAAGAAAGGTTTGTAACATGTGTTTCTGTTATTTTTAGAGCAATTTCTGAAAAAGTTTGCGTTTAATTTAAAAAATACCACCTGATACCATCCTATTGTTTTTTGCTAAATTTATACTATAAATATATACTAAGATTTTTTTAACCATTTTTCCTTTAATTTTGAACATGAATTATATCACTTTGATTTATTTCACCAATAAAGAAAGAATCATGCAAAGAAGGGTTAAAAACCTACCTACACAAGACACCAAAATAACATCACTTGTATCGTTTTGTTGCTCTAGTACAACGTTAACTAAAATTACCATTACCAACATCACATGTATAAAACAGTGAATAGGTTCTTCCATAAAACACAAGCACCCTCTTTTTTATCTCGCTCCACGTAAAATCCTTCAGACACAAACTTGCTAAAAGTAGGTAGTCAATTATTTCTTAGATTGCTTTTTTTAATATTTCCAGTTTAACCACTTTCGAGACAACGCTCCGAATTTTAATTTCGCCCGTTCTTAACTCGTACGGCCTCGGAAGAGATGTAGGTTTTAGAGCTGTATTCCGTCGGCGCTCTCTGTAATGACAGGATTTCTCACTATGTTTTTTCATTCACTGTATGCGTGTATTTAACTGGAACTGTTCACTCTCGCGGGGAAAAATACCCGTTTTTAACTAAATGTAACCGTTTTTACGAGTCGTTATGCAAACTATTCGACTGGATAAAATTATAGTTTGCGTTATTCAAAACTACTTAATGTTGAACTTTCTTACGCAGTTGTTATGTTACGTGTGTGCAAAGCTTCGAGTATACTTTCAGAATTAGTAAATTAAATAACTAGTGTTCGCTGTTATTTATTTTGGGTGGCATTTGTGTTTAGAAGTATTACACGGGGAATAGTAGTTCTAAAAGATAAAAGGAACTAAACATGTTTACTATGGTTACATGTCATTTGTTATGAAAAGTTGAAAGAATTGAAATATTATAAAGCTATTATTATTATTGTAACCGGTATAGTGGTTAAGGTGTTAGACTCTAGATCGGAAGGTTCCTGGTTGAAATCCAGGTTCGGGCATGGATGTTTGTAAACGTATGGTGTATAGGCGTCTGGTGCACCTTAAATCTGTCGTAGTCGAAAGTCCTCACGTTGGGTTGGCGTGGAAGTTTGGAGAGTGGGGTGCCAGCTCAGGTGTTGCTTCGTCATCTGACCGTGGTTCAAAATTACGAGGTGTTGTCATCGGATCTTTCCCTTAAGAGACTGATCCCGGACCGTCGTCAATAGCCCGTTGTGTTGCTCTAGTACGACGTTAACTAAAATTACCAATTACCATTATTATTGTAGATAATTTCGATCAGTTTTAATTCGTATTATTATTATTATCTGACGTCCCTTTTGGAGGTTAGTTTGTGTGACGTATTGTTGGGATTGGCTATTGAGCGGGTATATTTGGGTTTATAATTAGTATTCTGAGAACTTTTCTTTATGACCCCTCCTTGTACGTGTGGGCGGCTGTAGCCCATTTGGAAGAGTCACGGATTAGTTATCGGAGAGTTTCGAGTTCGAAACTCGGTCCAACCAACGACCTTCGTATACGTGGGGGTTGGCGAACCATAAATCTGGCGTATCATCAAAAGTCCTAAACAAAGACCGTATACTTTCTTATAGGTAAGTAGATAAAGCAACGTCACACTGGTGCAACACATCGGGCGACGGTCCGAGGTCAATCCCGAAGGGAAATTTCCGAGGACAACCCCTCGTCATTTCGACCCACGGTCAGATGACAAGGACTAGACCTGATCTGACACCACCTCTCCTAGCTTCCACACCACGCCCACTCGAGGCTATTTTTGAGGCCACTGCTCATTTTACGTCCAACAGCTGCTATTGAACGCTTATTGTGGTGTATCCGGTCTAACTCGTAACGCCAAGGTTGCTTATCCGCGACACTACCAACTGGGCTACCGCGGTCCCCCTTTGAGTTGTAACACGTAATGCAACGATGCTGTCCAAAATTCTACACCACGCTCATGCGAAGACATTTGAATCTACGACATAGGAAACGTGCAACAGCCCCCGCATACAAGACGGTCTTTGGTTTTGCCGAATCTCGAACTTAAAACACTCCCGAAGTAGCAGTCCTGTAATAGTAGCAGTCTCGTACTAGTAGGAGTTCCATACTAGTAGGAATCCCATACTGTTAGCAGTACCGGGCTAGTATTTCCAACACTCCCGAAGTAGCATTCCCGTGGAAGTAGCATTCCCGTGGAAGTAGCATTCCCGTGCTAGTAGCAGTCCCATACTAGTAGGAGTCCCATACTAGTAGGAGTCCCATACTAGTAGGAGTTCCATACTAGTAGGAGTCCAATACTAGTAGCAGTACCGGGCTAGTATTTGCAACCCTCCGGAAGTAGCAGTCTCATACTAGTTGCAGTCCCTTGCAAGTAGCAATCCCGTACTAGTAGGAGTCGCATACTAGTAGGCGTTCCGTACTAGTAGGAGTCCAATACTATTAGCAGTACCGGACTAGTATTTGCAACCCTCCGGAAATAGCAGTCCCATACTAGTAGCAGTCCTGTACTAGTAGTTGCCCAGTACTAGTAGCAGTTCAATACCAATACCAGTCTCTAGAGATTTTCCCAACCGGGCTGTCATGGCCCCTTTTTGATACCCAACCAAGGGATAGTCACAGGACAATTCTCTTTCCATTTCCCTTCGTAATTAAATCTTTTTATGCGCTATTTTTCTGCTCACCCCCCCCCCCCCCCCCCTCCAATCTCGTTCGAACCGCTAAAGAGCCGTACATAAAAGCATTAGCCAACGACAAATAGCATTTAAATGACGAAGCAACACACACACAAAAGACGATCTAATGTGTTCTTGAATGATGGAATAATTTTTTCCCGCCATTTTTTGCCTCTCCCCTCCAGGCATTCGAATTAATGTACGCTGGCTTGCTTCTTCGGAAAGAGGATTATTGGATTATTCGGTCTCACTTGAAAGAAGTTGAGTGGTGGAGTAGCAATCGCTTGTGTCAAACGATATATGTTGGATTTTTTTTCCTCCCTTCCGTCCTTTCCTTTTTGTTCCATTAAAATCGGCTGTAATCCTCTTTTCTGGGTGAAATTCTCCGTCAACTGCCGCTACAATGTCAATCCAGAGAGAATAGAGAGGGTTTATTGTAATTTCGTTCGAAAAAAATGGAGGGGATTTATTTCGTGCGATGCTGATTAGGGGGGGGGGTGTTCCCGGCAAGTTCCGAGATTAAGCATCGGTTGAAAACCGAGAGGAAATAAGTTTCTATAAGTTTGTTCCTTGTTTTGTGGCAGCAGCTTTGTTCGTTTGCCGAAAATAAATCCAAGTCGTTTTTGTGTGGAAGTTTCGGAAATGGTAATTTTTAATTAACATCGTACTAGAGCAACACGTAGGGCTGTTGACTACGGTCCGGGATCAATCCCTAAGGGAAAGAACCGAGGACAACGAGAGCTGCCTCCCCACTCTCCAAACTTCCACACAAACCCAAAGTGAGTACTTTCGGCCACGATAGATTTAAGGTGCACCAGCCGCCTCTATACCATACGCTCACAAACATCCATGCACTGACCATATTCGAACCAGGAACCTTCCGATCTAGAAGCTAACACCTCAACCACCAGACCGGTTGATCGGATAACATCTCACTGGATCAACATAACGGGTTATTGGCGACGGTCCGGGATCAATCCCTAAGGGAAAGAACCGAGGACAAACCACGTAATTTTGAACCACGATCAGATGACGAGACAACACTTGAGCTGGCACCCCACTCTCCAAACTTCCACACCAATCCAAAATGAGGACTTTCGACCCCAATAGATTTAAGGTGCACCAGCCGCCTCTACACCATAAGCTTACAAACATCTATGCCCGGACACGGATTTGAACCAGGAACCTTCCGATCTAGAGTCTAACATCTCAACCACCAGAACTGTTGGGCGGCTAACATCTCACTGAAACAACACAACGGCGACGGTTCGTTATCAATCCCGAAGGGAATGAACCGAAGACAACACCTTGCATTTTGTACCGTGAACAGATGTTAAGGTCGACACGTGAACTCGCCACATTAAATTTCACAGCACGACAAAGTGCGGATATTTGACAACGTGCACATGCCCCCACGGATACGACGGTCTTTTGTTGGCTCGTTGGTCTTCATAGATTACTGGAAGAAAGGAAATAAAAAAGTGGAATTTATATTTTTCTCTTAGCAGTTAATATGAAGAAAAGGGGAGGGTTTTATTGCTGGTATATTCTTGCTACCTTTTTTAGCCACGACAAATTAGGCGTATCTTAATCGAGTTCTGAGAATCGTTTTTATCGAAAGCTCTTCCATTTTATTTATTGTTTGACCCCCACCAAACGTGCAAGATGACGGGGAGGACTTTCAACTCCGGCGTCACACCAACCCCAAACGTTCGCACGCCTTCGCGCTAATGCGTATTTGATGAACAAATTTCACCCCAAACGATTCCCAGAACGCAGCCTCGGAAACAATTCCCGAAAATCGCGAACGAAAATGAAAAGAAAAGCAAACGATCCCCGAAATCCCAAATCGGTATTCCACCCCAACCCCAAAAAGCATTGTCGCAAACCCATCGCTTTCGGACTGGCTTAACTTCTCATTATACGACTGAGGAATGAAATAACACAAACAATTCCCGCAGACGATAACAAAGGGCGCAAATAATTCACGCACAAATCTATCGTCTGCGCCACAAAGGGTATTTTTGTTCGCCCGCCTCGACAAAGGGAAGGCTTTTCGGAAAGGAGGGGTTGAAAAGTGGCTTTGATTGAATAATTATGCAAAGCAGGTGTCCTCGACTTCATTAGTGCCGTTGTTCTGCTGACCCCTTTCTGCTCTACCCCGGGGTTTCGCAGCCCCCTTTTGCGTTCGAAACGGGGCTAGAAAAATTCTTTGAAGACTGACGCGGTCGAACATTTAGTTGCGAAGATAATATTTTTAAAGCCATGCTCGGCTAGGGAATTGTAACGTGTGATGTGAGGGTCGGTCGAACGAACTCGAAACGTTCGATCGGAACGAACGCGAAGGGTGTATGTGCTGTAATGTTGGTTTGTCGCTGTACGCTCACTTTTTTTTTTTACACGAGGGCTCCTAAGGCTTACCTATGCTATGAACATTCATTGAACCCGTGGCCTATTGTACTGTAGGCGAGAATGCTGTCTACACGGCTATTGTCTATCACGAATGTCTATGTTCCTTTTGAATAGGAGTGACTATAGAATGTCTTTTTTGGTGAATGTTGACGGCTCAAAGACGTGATTAACCAGTGAAAGTTCTCTAAAAATCAGTTCTGTAACTAACAATTGCTTGTCGTTTGTGCTTTAGTTTTAAATACATTGTAATTTCCCTTTGTTTTCTGTGTACTAACGATGCCTTTTTTTTATCGTTTGCAGTCAGACGATGACAGGGATTCTGGGACCGAGTCGGACGATGAAGGTGCTGAAATCGAGGAGCTCCAGAAATGTAAGTGTATCTCCTCTGCACCCCCTTTACTTCCGGTCAACTCAACCCCTGACCACCCTGAGATTTCTGATAATGTAGTGTTGCTTTCTCTTAACAATCCATGACAGAATCTGTACTTAGGTCATCGACCTTATTGATATACCAAAATTACCAATTACTAGATCACTCCGTGGGCGGTATCCCGGTTAATAGAGTATCGGATTAACAACAGGAGGATTGCGAGTTCGAATCCAACCAAAGACCATAATATACAAAGTGGGCTGGTGCGCGTTATATATGTCGTGGCCTCAAATATACCCACGTTGGTTTGGTGTGGGAGTTTAGAGAGTGGGATGCCAGCTCAGATTTTGCCTCATCTGACCGTGGTTCCAAATTACGTGGCGTTGTCCTCGGGATCTTTCCCTTCGGGTTTGATCTCGGTCCGTCACCAATAGCCCGTTGTATTGCTCCAGTGCGGCGTTAATAAAATACTTACCAACCTCAAATGAATGCAAGGTTATGAATTGGAGAGTGGGGTGCCAGCTCAGATGGGACATAATTATATCACCGCTGTTCAAAATTATTAGGTGCTGTCCTCGGATCTTTTCTTTCGGGGTTTGATCCCGGCCCTTCGCCATTACCCCGTCCAATGTACTCTTGTCAGTGCTTCCCAAGCTTTATAGGATATTTCTTTACATATTTTTGTATCATCAACATTAAAGGTAGATATTCGTTTCAGATAGGTCTTCTTATGCATTCAGTCATAAGCACGAAATAAACAAAACAATTGGAATGAAAATACATAATCCATACATCTTCAGTTAATTGATATTTGACATAGTTTTTATGTCGCATCTGTGATCTAAATTGCCAGATTTGACTAAGTGAAACTGATTAAACTTTCAGAACACTTATTTTATACATTTATGATGTGAAACTACGAAAGTAAAATTAACTGTACACAAAAGAATTACTAACTGCGCATAAATATGCTAACAATAATAATAATAATAATAATATAATGACAAAATAAACATTTTGAGTATTAATATAAATATCTACAGTATTCTTTTGCCACAGTTAATACGACATTACCGTTTTACACTGAAGAGGCAAAACATTATGACCGCCTACTCAATAACGCATTGCGCCTCCTTTGGCCTGCAAAACAGCTGCAACTCGCCTGGGCATAGATGCCACAAGTTCTTGGTACATGACTAGAGACAGGTTGTACCAAATGTCTAAGCAGCGGTTACGCAAAGTCGAGATATTCGAACATGGTGGTGTTTGAGCTCTGAGCTGCCGCTCCATGACACCCCAAATGTGCTCTATCGGATTAAGATCCGGCGAGTTAGGTGTCAGGACATTAAGTGGAATTCATCAGTATGCTCCTCGAACCACTCCAATACATTCGTAGCCTTGTGACATGAGGCGTTGTCCTGCTGGAAGATTCCATTTTCAGACAGACGTCATGTAAGGGGGCAACTGATCCGCAATGATGTTCGGATAGTTCGCAGCGTTCATGATCTGTTCTACCACAACTACGGGACCCAGAGTCGCCCATGAGAACGTCCCCCAAACCATAATACCGCCACCACCAGCCTGTGTATGACCTGCTGTACAAGAGGGTATCAACTGTTCGCCTGGCAGACTTCGTACCCTGACACGACCATCGACATGATGAATGAGAAATCGGGATTCATCTGACAGTCTCCAACGTCTTTTTTCTTTGATGACGCGTGGACGACCAACACCTTGACGTCTACTGCTGGTGTCACCGTCATTTATCCACTTAGCATGAATACTAACGACGGCAGATAGTGAACAACCTACCAGTTGTGTGGTTTCGGTGATACTTGTTCCGAATCTTCGGGCCAGACGATCTTTGCATTTGAATTTGAGTACGTAGACATTTAAGATGGTAAAAATCCTTATCGAAGTACGAAGGAGGCTTGGTAGAAGGGTGACGATGTAGTTTACTTGGTACAATCGCTTCATTTGACAACGTTTCCAGGCATATAAAGCATTGAGGCACAAAAGAATTATCGGTGCACTCGAAACCAAATTTCAGACAGTCCTCTTTATATAGCCATCCTGGCCAGCACGGCGTTACCCGTGACAGTTCTTTTCTTAGGGTCAGGTGTGACCTCTGTTCGCTGACGCTCGGTCATTGCTATGTATTCACATTTGGTTTGCTTCACAAACGAATACAGGCAAGGCCGTGATAGCCTCGAAGTGGCTAGTTGTTGATAATAGCCTCAAAGTGGCTATTATCAACAACGTAAATCAAAATACGCTTGAATCCGAAAATTTGGCGTGGTTCCAAAGTGACTTGGACGAAAACGCTTGTGACGTCAACGGTCGAAAATCGCCAAATCCTCTCCTTCAATGACATCATATTCATGAGAGAAGAACGAAAGGTGAAATATACTAATAAATTAATGATAAAATGTTCTAGGTTAAATTTTAAATTTCGGGCTGGACCCTTAAATCGCAAAAAATTCGGAGTACCTGTGTGCCAAATTTCATTATTGTAAGTGTCATAGATTCATCAATACATTGCGTACCGAGACACAGAGAAACACTTCCTTTTTTATTGTAGAGATGACTAAAGCGTCTTAAACGTTTTCTTTGATTCATTTTCTTATGCTCGCAAAAAAATTTGGATTTTTTAATTAAAAAAAAATATTTTGTCCATTATAATTTTTTTGTTGCACACCAGCGTGCCGCGGCACATCTGTTGGGTAGCATTGCTGGATTATAAGTATGCTCAGGAAAATATATTTTGTGTATGCTGTATTTCAAACAAACATTAAAAATGTCCCTCAATGACGCATCTCTTACTTGTGTGCGGGCATCATGAACCCAAGGTACTCTAGTGATCTCCTCTTTTCCCATGGGGGTTAGTGTAGCGGGTAAAAACACGAGGGTCTCTTGTTTTCCCTTGGAGTTTACTGTCGCGTATAAATACGGGGTTCTCTTTTCTTTTCCCTCGGGGTTTACTGTCACGGGTAAACACGGGGGTCTCTTTTCCCTTGCGGTTTACTGTCAATGGTAAACACGGGGATCTCTTGTTTTTCCTTGGAGTTTAATGTAGCGGGTAAACACGGGCGTCTCTTTTCCCTTGGGGTTTATTGTCACCGGTAAACACGGGGTCTCTTTTATATTCCCATGGAGTTTACTGTAGCGGGTAAACACGGGGGTCTCTTTTCCTTATACCTCAGTGGCTGAATCAAAGACAGGAGGTAGGAGTGGTTGTTCCAAAAATCGACATACCGTTCTCTTGTTTCTTACAGGTGAAAATTTAGAAACTTCTCTCGTTCCTTTGGAATTGCCTTCTAGCATTCTCAGGGGTGCACGCATCCCGGGTTAAAAACCACTGCTCTAGTACGCTGTTTTCAACTACATACCTACTTGCCGTGTGTATGTCCATTTACTTAACCTTTACGCTGCGGCAGGTAGAGAATCGTTGCCACTAAAATTTCGTTTACACCAGCGGCATGGTATAGATCTGTGTACTGTGGATGTTATCCCCTTTCTAAGCGACCGCTGGCATCTATCACCCTTTACGAGCTGTCAACAACTGAGCTTTTAGAGGATCTTTCTTTTTGTTTGTTGCACCCCCCCCCCACTACGCTGCCGACTGTGAGGTGTGAAAGCTTTAGGAAAAGCAGAGAGTCGCTCCGGTGATATCTCTTCTCACGCCACACAATACTATGAAAGGAAAGCGTCAGTCGTCAATGCCACTCACGGCTCAAGTTTGGTAATTAGTAGGGCAACTTTTTTTGTTGCAGTAAAATTGGGAAAAGTTGCATTTATCATTCCCTAAAGTTGCATTTATTTTTGATACACTAAAATCTATAATAAATTATTCGTAAAAAATGAAAATATTCAAAATATATTGACAATTTTAGTCGTGTGCAACCGTATTATAATACATCATTAAATACAGAAAAATGTTGAATGGCCGATCCTTGGCCAGTAATTTCTTTAATATTGGAAAACTGCGCCAGCCGCATTTATATAATGTGCTATATCGGATAGCAGAAGCGCAAAATCCTTTCGCTCCATATTCAGAGATTTTAAAACGTCATATCTACAAGGCGAACACTATATTGATGATCGACACTCACCTCGCAAACTCTGCAGTCGATTAAGCAAGTTCCCTCTGGATTATAAAGAGTGTCAACCAATGTGTTGAAAGTTACTTCATGCCATTTATTTCACTTTCGTCTGTTAGGACGAACACCTTCTTTCCATGAACTTCTTGTTTGATCCGCAATACTTCGGCGTTCGCAAGATCAGACACAAGTGATCGAAGGGTTGATTCAGAGGGCAAAAAATGAAATAGTAATTTCATATTAACAGACTCTCCAACTGATACAGAATTTCCGTACTTGCTACGGAATTTCCGTACTTGCTACGGAAATTAGGTGAAAACTACGGAGCTACGGATGTATAGTGAAAAACTACGGATCTCGTACAAAAAACGCCGAGACTACTCTGAAATAATATAAAAATGAATATGGAAGTTTGTTACAATGTCAAACTAAGCAATGAATACTTAAAAAAGCAAAAGGGGCTTACTATTCAATGCAAAAAAAATTGTAGATGTTAATAAATAGATAATTAGTTTGATCAACAAAATTGTGTTGTGTGACTTTTAAAATAGATTCATTCACTTATATATTTAGTCAATAATTTTCTTAAATATTTGTGAATATTATTTTTAAATATTTGTTTCAATTAAGTATTCAATAAAAGTATATTTTGTTTCAAAATATACTTTTTTGCACCAAATAAGCGAAATTAACACGTTTTCTTCGATAGAATATTTATTACAACTGTCGCGAAATGTGTACTTTCACGAAATGCGTCATTTCACGATTATGTGTGCCTAGTTGGGCTTCGGTGCCGCAGCGGCGCCGCACGTTGTAAAACCGGATGTGCGCACAGGGGCTTTAGTACTTTACATGCAGCGCAGAACGTGCGAAAAAAACAGTAGCATTTGTTTCAAAAAGTTGTCTTAGTGATTAGGGTTCAGAGAGTCAGGTGAAAGAGCGGTTCTGTGAGACGATTGAATAAATCTAAGCGTAACGGTTGATGTCGTCTGTCTTGTATCCAAGTGTGGCCCTTGCGTCATGCAACCCCAAACACCACCTTACACGTCTTTTTCTTGTTTTGCAGACATGGAGAGCATCATTCATCTGGACAGCAGCAGCGACCCGCAGCGCCGATTCAAGCGGCAACAGGTGACGGCGGGCGACGAGCGGCACCCCCGGCACCACCGCCGGCGGTCCCCCCTCGACTCCGCCCTCCCCTCCGACAGCGACCCCTCCCTCGACCCCCACAGCTCCGAGGAGGAGCTGGAGGGCATCAATGGAGGGGGCCCCGAGAAGCGCAAATGGGAGGACCCGGGCCTCTTCTCGCGCTGCTGCCCCGTCGAGTTCCGGACTTCGCCGCCCGCCGGGGCACACAAGCCCAGCAAGTGTCTGCGGCAGGGGCACATCCCGCCCCACGAGCTCTGCTCCGTGCTGTCGCCCCGTAAGAGGCACCGGCGGACGCCCACCGCCATGCAGCGGCCATGCCTGGACTTTGAGAAAATGCAACAGGTAATACGCAGGGGCGCCCTCTGATGCAGCCTCGAGCGGGCGCACATCCCCCGACTCGCAATGTGTGTTGTGTGTGTGTGTTCACTCGCGAATCGCGGTGGGGTGCCACGTACACGTGTTGACTCAACAAGTTGGACACCGCGGGGGTGGTTGTGAGGCGATGCGTGGATCCGTGCAGTCTAGACCGGTCGCCCTGCAGTGAGGCGGCTGAAAGCAACGTGTGAGTTCACTCACGTACTTAGGAAAACGCAACAGGTGGTTCGTTTCGGACACTACCCCACGGGGGTGGTTGTGAAGCATTGTATCGATCCATGCAGCCTAGACCTGTCGCCCTGCACTAAGGGGGCCGGAAGCAATGTGTCTGTTCACTCACGTTCATAGGAAAACGCAACAGGTTGTTTATTTGAAAACACTGCCCCGCGGGGGTGGTTGTGAATAAGCGTGTGTATCTGTGTTGCGAACAAATGAGCAATGTGTGTAGCTTTACTCACGGATAAGGTTCCACGAAGCGAGAAAACGCAACAGGTTGTTTGCATAGGACACTTCCCAATAAGTGTTTTTATGAATAAGCATGTTCGTGCAGCCTGGATCTGCCGCCTTGCACCTCTATTGTCGGGGCAATGTGTTTGATCAAGGGTGGGTTACTAAGTGCACGAGGAAACGCAACACGTAGATCCAGGACACCCCCTACCCGTGGATGGTTGTGAAGCGATATTTTGATCTGTGCAGCCTAGACCTGTCGCCTTGCAGTAAGGCGTCAGGGAGCAATATGTGTGATTTCCCTCCCGGATGGGGTGGACATGAAAACGCAACAGGTCGTTCCTTTGGGATAATTCATTCGGTTACCAAAAACTAGGCCTAGTGACTTAGGAATCGCGACATTACGCCACACACACGTGCCTAAGAAAATGCAACAAGCTACTTTTAGGCCACCCTTCATTAAGGGTTCTTGCGTAACTGCGTTGTGAAAAACCTCGGTGTTCATTCTCATACAAATAAAAATAAGGGGGATCACATAACCAGTAAAATCCAACAGGTGGTACGCCTATGGGAACAGAGGTCGCGAAGCCTTTTTACAGTTTTGATCTGACATAGCGGCCGATATTTAGCCAATCATAGGGTTTCACTTATCTCAATAAATGCAACAGGTGGTATTCTTCGGACTCCTCCCTACCAATGTGAAACTTGTGACATATTGGTGTCACCTAAACCCTCCTGGTGGTTGTGTCGACGAGATATCTCGTCATTTTCAAAACTGACCAGATCAGGATGAACGATATACCATCCTTAGGAAAGAAACCATCAAGATATTGACCATAAAAAAATTGGCAGTACCTGGACGAGATATCTCGTCGTTAGCAAAACAGGTTGGATCTTGATGTAATCGACACCTCACATAAACCACTTGTAGGGTTAAACGAAACCCATGGCTTTAGGGAACCGCGTACCAGAAAAAATGCAACAGGTTGTACGCTTCGGACACCCCAACCGAGGGTGCTTCTGAATAAATGACAGATTAAAAAGGGGTCTTATAGTTGGGTCCACTGGTCACCGACCCTGCTTGTTCTCGAAATTGAACTTGAAAACGACTTAATTTGGGTTTGATTTGTACAGTGAGGTGTGTTGGAAAAGCAGTCTTGTGAGATCCAACAAGTGGTCTTGAGCAAATATGTTGTTGATGGTACTTAAACGCACAAATCGAAGAAGTTATGTAGAATATTGCTGGATGCCTCCATTCCACTTCTGATCAACAACAAACCACCCCGTATGTTCTCGAAATTGAAGGGATGGTGTTTGGTTGGTAGCTGAGCGGTCACTTGTTGCGTGAGGGATAATCGGACAGATGGGATTGGTCTTGGGAATGCACGATCTCGTCAGATCCAATAAGTGGTATTCGACGAAGCTGTCCTTCATGCTTATACGCACAAATCAAAGTAGAGGTCATATACCACTTGTGGGCCAACAAAACCATGTCCCGTGAACAGAAACATTATAAAACTTGATTATATCGTTAATATTAAAGCCCTAAATTGAGCTGCAGGGTTAGGACTAATATTAGGTTAATCTTTACGCTGGTGGGCGGAGATTTTTTTCAATCGTCTCCAGGAACGGCTCTTTTGCCTGCATGTCCGACCTCCCTTACCTAATTTGAGGCGATAGAGACTTGAGTGGCATTTATGACTGACGCTTTCCTTTCATAGTATTGTGTAACGTGGCGTATAGATTTCACCGGAGCGACCTTCTGCCTTTCCCCCAAAGTGTTCACACCTCACGGTCGATAGTGTAGTGTACCGAAATTACTGTGGGATAACACCCACAGTACACAGATCTACCATGCCGCTAGGGTAAATGAAATTTTAGTGATAACGATTCTCTACCTGCCGCAGCGTAAAGGGTAAAGGTGTTGATACACGGGGTTATTTGTGAAGCACGCGCCGAGCGGTTTAACCGATTTTCTTCCCTGTCGGGAAGAAATAGCGAAACCGAATCGCAGTTCCCAAATCTCCTCGTGTGTCATCCCCGATAGTTTGGAGAAGTGACACGACTTCTGAATGTTGGACCGATTTGATGAGCAGCGCTGCCGCAGGAACAGTAAAAATGCATTCACCCGTCCGGTCGCGCTGCTCAAGTTGCCTCGTGTGTATCGCCCGCCTCTTCTGCAGTGGTATGTGGCACCTTACTGGGAATTGTGTGTGGACGCTTCAAGGACTGATGGAAGACACGTGCCCGTGATCTCAGGGGGCTCTTCCCCCCGTGGTGATAACGCAAACGATCTCTAAAAGTGGGTTGATCTCTCAAGAAGTGACGGAGGAGTGATATATCGCTTTGTTCCAGTTGATGCTCTGAGCTAAGCCTAATCCGCAAATCGGAATTCCTGCGAATGAGGAGATTCCTGGTTTCCAGATTGCGCTCAGCTGTCCAGCATTCCAGCTCTCTTGTTATCATTTGTGACTTTTGATTTTGTACATATTTTTTTTTTGTCTTCCTTTATACGAGACAAATAAAGGCTGAATTCAACTCATATTGACCTCTTCTATGTTATCCTATCGACCTTCTGATGAGATATGCGGAGTTGCTGTCGTATGACACTTGGTCACGTGGGGTTGGGGGTCTACTTGGGGGGGGGGGTGAATCGTGATCATGGTCCGGTGGTGTACCAACCGATTGGACGATCGGGAGAAATGAAATTAAATCAATTTCACATGCTCCGTCTGTTTCATTGCAAGCTCGATGTGTTTAAACTCGACCACTTTTAAGTAAAAGTGCTCGACTAAGCACTTTTAAGTTAAAGTGCTCGACTAAGCACTTTTACTCTTCGCCTTTTCCTAGCCCCGGTCGGAAGAGTGTCGGATTAGCCACCGGAGGATTGCGAATTCGAATCCAACCAAAGACCGTCGAGTGCAAAAGGGGTCGTGGCCTCGAATATCCTCACGTTGGCGTGGTGAGGAAGTTTCAAACGAAGGGAGAGTTCCGAGGACTACTCATCGTAGTTTTCCTCCACTGTCGCACGACGAGATCAACACCCGATTTCGTAATTCCCAACCCTAACGTCCACTCCAGGCCAAGGTGAGGGCATTTGAGGCCTGGAATTGACAGCGACTTTAACATTGAATGTCCCTGAATATATAGATAGTAAAGTCATGAAATTTTATATTTTGACCAATGTAACGTACTTGATGGTGTTGGGTTCGATTGAGTCCCGACCCTCCTGTTACCATGACTACCAACTGAGCTACCTTGGCTCCGAATTTTTGAAAAGATGGGGTATAATCGAATAAAAAAAAAACGAACCACCCTTCTTCATTCGAACTATTTAAACAGTAGAGAAAACTCCAAGATGGCGTTCGACAGGAACTAACATCCAACAGTGGGAACTAAAAGTCTAAAAAATGCCTTTAGGTGCGTATATACTACCCTACAATAATGGACAGAACGGCGAGATGTGATGGCATAAAGGAAGTAATACATGCTTTAATAGGGGGGGGGGGTTGTCCCCACGTGCTGCAATGACACTAGCAACCCTTCATTGCATACGTTCAACAAGGTTTCGAGTCATAGCAATGGGTATTTGTGTCCATTCTTGCTGCAAGAATGTCGCCAGCTCGGCTGTAGATTTCGGACGTGGTTCTCTGGTCCGTAAGCGTCGCTCTAACGCGTCCCACAAATGTTCTATAGGGTTTAGGTCGGGACTCTGAGCAGGCCAAGGAAGACGTTTTACATGCATATCTCGATACCACTGCCTGGCGGAGACTGCACCATGACACGGAGCGTTGTCATCCTGGAAGTAATATGCGTCCATTCCATCAAATTGCCAGAGCGTAGGAAGAACCTGATTGTCCATAATGTTCATGTAGGCGTTCAATTGACCATGTACAACATGAAAAGGTCACAGGCCATGCCACGAAAAACACCCCCAAACAAGTAGTCGGATTTCATGCAAATCTGCTGGCGTCCGGTCCATTATTGTAGGGTAGTGTGTATTTGCGAACCGAACCGTTCGTTGAAATTACTTCCACAACGAACTTCCAGCGATCCATGGGAAGGAAGCAACCGCGAACCACCAGACAGTCATTTGTCAGCCACCGGTTGATGACGATGGAGCCTGGAGGTTCGCGAGCAGAAATAAAAGCGACGAACTACTCGCGACGGCGTCCCTATCTGAACCGAGAATACCTTTGCGTTCGTCGGAAAACCGACAGGAAGCGGACTGTCACGAGCAGTTCGTCTGGCGCCCAAAACCTCGTCCCAATCATGAGAAGTTTGGAGAGTGGGGTGCCAGCTCAGGTGTTGCCTCGTCATCTGACATGTTCAAAATTATCCCATCCTCCAAACTTCCAAAACCTTGTCAACTTGAAGTCATTTGAGGCCACGAGAGATTTAACGTGCACCAGCCCCCGTGTGACCGTGGTGCAGAATGACGTGGTGTTGTCCTCGAATCTTTCCCTTAAGGTATTGATCCCGGACGTCGTCAATAGCCCGTTGTGTTGCTCTAGTACGACATTAATGAAAAATTGCCGGAGCTAATTGCAACACTTACGACCAAGTCCTCACTGTTCATGGATGTTTCGAATGAAGGCTCAATCCCTCAAATTAGAACCGGTATGCACTCCGCCACGACTCGGAACTCGCAACCGGTTTCGCTCGTGATCGCACTGGAGTGTCAGATGCACGATCTTCTCCGGTCGGTGGTTTGTGTAAAGGGATGTACCAGGTGCAACCCTGCTCTTTCATTGGATTCTTACTTTAATGATTTCCACGCCGTCTTTGGTGATTCAATGGGTTTTCCCTCCTCCAGCAACCTCATAGTCTTGAAATATACATAAGTAGACGGAAGAGGATTTAAAGGAGATTAACAAGTTGAGCAGCCGTCACGAGTCAACTCTGAAAAATTGACTTGGTTGGCCGATATGCCATCTGATTACCTTGTTTGGCGACATATCTTATGACAGCGTAAATGTGCTACTGTGATGAAATTGTACGCGGAATGCTGTCATAAAACACGGTGTCAATTTATCGGTCAAATTTTATGACGTCTCCGTCTAGTAATCTCATCAAATGCACTTCTGCCAACGTTTTTCCAAACCTCAAAACATGCCTTAATCACGTTCGCTGCATATCTCGCGCTAGCGCGTAATGCGGCGTCAACACTAAAGAGCCAATCACGCGCCAGAGCGTCGTGTAGAGTGATGTCTCTGTAGCCGGTCACGCGTTCGCGAGGGAAGAGCTGCGCCTCGGCATTTATTCTCTGCTTTAATTGGCATTATATGTTAGGTGTTGGAGTGGAGTAAAGGTAATGGTAATTTTAGTTAACGTCGTACTAGAGCTACAACGGGCTATTGACGACGGTCCGGGATCAATCCCTTAAGGGAAAGATCCGTGGACACCACCTCGTAATTTTGAACCACGGTCAGATGACGAAGCAACAACTGAGCTGGCACCGCACTCTCCAAACTTCCACACCAACCCAACGTGAGGACTTTCGGTCTCGACAGATTTAAGGTGCACCACCCGCCTCTACACCATACGCTTACAAACATCCGGGTTCGAACCCGGAACCTTCCGATCTAGAGGCTAACACCTTAACCACTATACCGGTTGGTCGGCTTCGACATTTTGGAAAATTCTGTAAAAATTCTTCTTTTATTGAAAACAAATTTGTTTTCAGACTGTAAAATTAAATAAATCCCTGATTGTTGCCGTGTGTTTATATCAGTCGTAAAAATATTTGGTACGATTTTGCAGACGATATTTACTAAAAATGTATTTTAATGGAAGCATTACGGATACGCTTTGATCACAGTAGTGTAGTAGCGACAAAAATGGTGCAATCGTTAAACGTCTGCACCTGTGTCTTACGGACCAATCAGATGGTGAAAGTTCATTTCCACCCGGCAGACGAAAGTAGTCTGAGGGCCACGTTACTAGCTTATCTCGCATGATTCTGGTCATATAGATCCTCACGTTGGCGTAGTATGGAAGTTTTGAGTGGTGGTGTGCTAGCTTGGGTATTGACCTCCTCATCTGATCTTGTTTAAAAATGACGTGGCGTGTTTCTTGTATCTTTACCTTCGGGTGAGATCCCGGATCGTCGTCAATAGCCCGGTGTGTTGCTACAGAACGACGTTAATTAAATACCTACCATACATACTTTAAAGAGATGTCTCTGAGGACGAAAATAAGTTACGAACATTGTTTTAAATTATGCTTTGTTTACAACGCGAATATTATTTACATTAATTTTTGATAGCATTTAACCTATCTTGGCAGTGAAAAATTTGGAATTAATTTTTCGTTGAATACATTATGTGGCTGATTTTATAGTTTAAAACAACTGTACTGGAATAATGTAAATGGAATTTTAAAAAATAACAATGTAAATGGAATAATAAACTATGTAAATGGTATAAGTAAATGGAATAATAAACTATGTAAATGGAATAATAAACTATGTAAATGGTATAAGTAAATGGAATAATAAACTATGTAAATGGCATAAGTAAATGGAATAATAAACAATGTAAATGGAATAATAAACTTTGTAAATGGTATAAGTAAATGGAATAATAAACAGTATAAATGGAATAAAAAAAGAATGTTTACCATTAAATACGTTTTAGGAAAACAGTTTCACTGAAAAATGATGGTTTGACCTTTCGAACTATTATTTGCTTCTGAGCTTACAACTAGAATACACTTATAAAAGAAATCCTTTAAATAATGCAATCGTAAAATTTGTTATTCAACATACGCAACGAAATCTAAATTCTGCCAAAAATTCAAAATAGTTTACGATCTCAAAAGATTCCACTTCGCATGGATTTGTTGCGTTGCCAATTCTCAGCGTAACAATTCTATTTATGAACTGAAAAATCGTTTGCTGTCGACAGCTTAGTTTAAGCACTTGAAACGAAAAAGTAGAAGTCTAATTGATCAGTGTTGAGAAAATTCTTCTGGAATTGTTGGCAGAGCTTTTTATCGTCCCAGACGATTCTGTTTATTTCACGCTAAGTGGCAACGGGGGCTTAGGTTTGGTTGAAGCGCAGAGTGGAGGCTTAGTGCGTTTTTCACGTGTTTCAACCTGTCCTGAATAACAAGTTAGACTTGTGGGATGAAATGAGGTTGTTTTTTGAGCTTAGCTCACAGAAGAAATTAACCAGGCAGCAATTTTAATCACTGTCACACAGGAGCAGCGCAACAGGGTATTGGCGACAGTTCGGGACCAAACCCGAAGGGAAAGATCCGAGGACAACACCACGTCGTTTTGAACCACTGTCGGATGAAGAGATCACCCCTGAGCTTGCACCACACTTCTACACCACGCGAAAGTGAGTGCAATTGATGCCACAATAGATTTAACGTGCGCCAGCCCACACGTACACGAAGGTCTTTAGTTGGATCGAGCTTCGAACTCGCGCAACCCTCCAATTGTTAATCCTCAACTCTTCCAACCGGGTTACCACGAGGTAGGTAAGTATTTAAACAACGTCATCACTGGAGCAACACAACGGGCTATTGGCGCCGGTCCGGGGTCAGTCCCTAAGGGAAAGATCCGGGGACAACACCTCGTAATTTTGAACCACGGTCAGATGACGAGGCAACACCCGAGCTGGCACCCCACTCTTCAAACTTCCACACTAACCCAACGTGAGGACTTTCGGCCACGACAGATTTAAGGTGCACCAGCAGGCTCTACACCATACGCTTACAAACATCCGGACCCGGATTCGAACCAGGAACCTTCCGATCTAGTGGATAACACCTTTAACCACTATGCCGGTTGGTCGGCGTTGGGATCATAGTCGAAGGGAAAGATCCGAGGACAACGTGTAATTTGGAACCTCCGTAGGATGAACTGAGCTGCCACCCCACTCTGATCTAGGTCAAGGCCAACGTGAGGACATTTGTTCACGGCTAATTTAACGTGCACCAGCTCCCACCTACACGATAAATAGGAAGGTTTCTAGTTCAAATCCGGGTTAGTGCATGGATATTTGTAAGCGCATGGTGTAGACGGGGCTGGTGCACCTTAAATCTGTCTTGGCCGAAAGTCCTCACGTTGGGCTGGTGTGGATGTTCGGGGAGTGGGGTGCCAGCTGAGGTGTTGCTTAGTCATATGACCGTGGTTCAAAATTACAAGGTGTTGTCCTCGGTTCTTTCCCTTAGGGAATTGATCCCGGACCATCGTCAATAGCCCGTTGTGGTACTCTAGTACGACGTTCATTACATATTACCCATATTATTTAGCCGACCAACCGGTATAGTGGTTAAGGTGTTAGCCTCTAGATCGGAAGGTTCCTGGTTCGAATCCGGGTACGGGCATGGATGTTTGTAAGCGTATGGTGTAGAGGCGGCTGGTGCACCTTAAATCTGTCGTGGCCGAAAGTCCTCACGTTGGGTTGGCGTGGAAGTTTGGAGAGTGGGGTGCCAGCTCAGGTGTTGCTTCGTCATCTGACCGTGGTTTAAAATTACGAGGTGATGTCCCCGGATCTTTCCCTCAAGGGACTGATCCCGGACCGTCGTCAATAGCCCGTTGTGTTGCTCTAGTACGACGTTAACTAAAATTACCATTACCATTACCCATATTATTTAACCGTCTTTATTTAAATGAAACAATATTTTCAACCCGAACTCTGGAATAACGACAATATTCTCAAATCCGTTTTCCTAGGCACGTTCAAAGAACACCCTAATCATAATCACTTATTAATTGCCTCCCGACTAGCTATTAACTGTAGATAATAAATTTGCCGTTATTCAACAATACCCCGAATTGATTTTCATGTCTTAATGCTAATGTCTTGAATAGAAGCATTTCCCATGCATTTTTGGCAACATCAAGGAACAAAGGATCTATTAGTGTCGCAGTATGCGGTATTGTTTGCATCGTTGTTAACTATCCGACCGTCTAGGGAGTAGTTAGAATAGTTTATCGGGAAACAATAGGCGTTGTATAGTATTGGTTAAATAATGATTAATTTGGTTAACGTGTTTCCTAAAATGTGGACTATGCTTGTGCCCTATTAGTTTTGATGCAGTGCATTTGAAATTTGTTTCAAGCGGTTTGTGGATTTAAATGAATTTTTAATTAAATAAAGTTTGTTGATATGTATTTAATTGACGTTGCACTGGAGCTACACAACGGACTGTTGGAATCATACCAGAAGGGAAAGATTCGAGGACAACACGAAAGCACTCGGGGATAAATCGAATCTCCGCCGTAATTAAACTCACGGGTTGTTAGCGCAGCTTTCAAACTAAAACGGTGCACGTTAAAATCTGTCATGACCTCAAATGTCCCAATGTTAGTGGGGTGTGGAAGTTTGGAGAGTGGGGTGCCAGCTCAGGTGTTGCTTCATCATTTGAATCATGAGATTCGAAATTTGGGCCGACCAACCGGTATAGTGGTTAAGGTGTTAGCCTCTAGATCGGAAGGTTCCTGGTTCGAATCCGGGTCCGGGCATGGATGTTTGTAAGCGTATGGTGTGGAGGCGGCTGGTGCACCTTAAATCTGTCGTGCCCGAAAGTCCTCACGTTGGGTTTGCGTGGAAGTTTGGAGAGTGGGGCGCCAGCTCAGGTGTTGCTTCGTCATCTGACCGTGGTTCAAAATTACGAGGTGTTGTCCTCGAATATTTCCCTTAAGGGACTGATTCCGGACCGTCGTCAATAGCCCGTTGTGTTGCTCTAGTACGACGTTAACTAAAATTACCATTACCATCGAAATTTGGTGTTGTCTTCGGATCTATCCCTTTGGGTGCGATCCCGGACAGTCGCCAATAGCCCGTTGTGAAGCTCCAGTGTGACGTTAATTACCTACCCATTATTTATAACGTTATGGTAATTGTAATTAACGCCGTACTGGAGCAACACTACGGGCTATTGACGACGGTCCGGGATCAATCCCGTAAGGGAAAGACCCGAGGACAACACCACGTAATTTTGAACCACGATCAGATGACGAGGCAACACCTGAACTATCACCCCACTCTCCAAACTACCCCACTAACCCAACGTGAGGACTTTCGGCCTCGACAGATTTAAGGTGCACCAGCCACCTCTACACCATACACTTCCAAATATCCATGACCCGGATTGATTCGAACTAGGAACCTTCCGATCTATAGGCTAACACCTTAACCACCAGACCGGTTGGACGGTACCTACCATTTCATAAACAAAAAACGATTTTATTTCTACACCTCAACCCCATTGTTCCATATTGTGTAAGCATTTTAAAACCGATCCACGCCAGATGTAAAATCAGGCAACATGAACAAACGATCGCCGTGCGCGCGAATATTGGAACACCAAAAAGAACCACGATCCTTCGAGTATTAATTTATTTAGCACACCCACAGCCATTTTCTTCAGAACTGCGGAAACGTTCGGAATTCGGTCCCATATTCCGCGTTCCTCTCATTTATATCCGACACGCTATTTGTTTCGAAAACCCCCCCGCTTGTTTTCGAATATTGGGAAATAATTGCTCGCCTGTAAATACACCGAATTAATTTCGAAGACGGTTAATGAGGCAGTTAATTAATCAGAGTACCGGCGGGGGTTGGGCAACTTTTAAGCGGCTTATCTCGTGCCCGAGTCGTTGTATGGGACTAACCCTGTATTAACGAGCGTTGGTCTGTTCTCCGTTGCCGCGTTTCGGGATTTTCCCTCTAGAGGGAAAAGTGGGAGGATGATAGGGATTATTTTGAGTTTGGTAGGGAAATGAGGGGTAATTGGTAATTTTTAGTTAACGTCGAACAAGAGCAACACAACGGGCTATTGACGACGGTCCGGGATCAGTCCCTTAAGGGAAAGATCCGAGGACAACACCTCGTAATTTTGAACCACGGTCAGATGACGAAGCAACACCTGAGCTGGCACCCCACACTCCAAACTTCCACGCCAACCCAACGTGAGGACTTTCGGCCACGACAGATTCAAGGTACACCAGCCGCCTCTACACCATACGTTTACAAACATCCATGCCCGAACCCGGATTCGAACCAGGAACCTTCCGATCTAGAGGCTAACACCTTAACCACTATACCGGTTGGTCGGCGGAAATGAGGGGTAGTTATTGCGGGATATCCGAGGACAACAGACAGACCAACCGTTATAGTAGTTAAGGTGTTAGCCTCTAGGTTCCTGGTTCGAATCCGGGTCCGGGCATGGATGTTTGTAAGCGGTATGGTTTAGAGGCGGCTGTTAAATCTGTCGTGGCCGAAAGTCCTCACGTTGGGCTGGTGCGGAAGTTTGGAGAGTGGGGTGCCAGCTGAGGTATTACTTCGTCATCTGACCGTGGTTCAAAATTACGAGGTGTTGTCCTCGGATCTTTCCCTTGAGGGACTGATCCAGCCGCCTCTACACCATACGTTTACAAACATCCCTTGAGGGACTGATCCAGCCGCCTCTACACCATACGTTTACAAACATCCATGCCCGGACACGGATTCGAACCAGGAACCTTCCGATCTAGAGGCTAACACCTTAACCACTATACCGGTTGGTCGGCGGAAATGAGGGGTAGTTATTGCGGGATATCCGAGGACAACACGCAGACCAACCGTTATAGTGGTTAAGGTGTTAGCCTCTAGGTTCCTGGTTCGAATCCGGGTCCGGGCATGGATGTTTGTAAGCGGTATGGTTTAGAGGCGGCTGTTAAATCTGTCGTGGCCGAAAGTCCTCACGTTGGGCTGGTGCGGAAGTTTGGAGAGTGGGGTGCCAGCTGAGGTATTACTTCGTCATCTGACCGTGGTTCAAAATTACGAGGTGTTGTCCTCGGATCTTTCCCTTGAGGGACTGATCCCGGACCGTCGTCAATAGCCCGTTGTGTTGCTGTAATACGACGTTAACTAAAATTACCATTACCATTCAACCTAGCCACCTCGGCACCTAGGATAAAGTTAAATCAAAGCCAAAGATTTTTTGAACTCTAAAAGTTCCATTCGAAAGAATCTTCTGCCACTTTTTGTCCCTCTTTTTCAGAAACGCCGTTCCACCTAATCACAGTACACGTCTATTCATGTTCTTTTCGAACCACGAACATCAGTTCCATTTGCCTTCGAACAGCGTCCCTCCAAAAAGAACAAACGTTCTTTCACGTTCAATTTGCAGAACGAGTTTCTTTTATTTTTCCCCACCACTCATCGAACGAAAAAGGATTAACCCTTCTCTGTGTCCTGTTCTCTTCCGCTCAAAGCAGAACACCATCTCTGCTATTGCGTAATTAAAACAATTACCGATAGAATTCCACTCGATCGAATGGCAAACGCCATGAATAAGAATGGAGAGGAAGAAGGCGCAGACGATCGTTTTTCATTCGACCATTGGCGCTTGGCCGTGACCGCGACTGAAAGTAGATGACCCCTTCGGGGCTCGATGGAACGCAAGCAGGCGAGGTCAGTATTTCTGTTCCACACAGTAGCGTAGAGGAGTCGTATAAATTAAGAGTTCGGTTTTGGTGCCGTGAAGGTCGTTATATTTTATGGGTTTGTGTCTTCAGAATTGAACTGGGGTCGCGGTAACACTGTTGGAAGAGCGACGTCTTCAGCAATCGGAGCTCGAAACTAGGTCCAGCCAAAGACCATCGTGTTCACGGGTGCTGGTGTATGCCTCAACTTTCAAGCGATCCCCGCGAGCCCGTTGACGCTCAACTAGGCACATCCGGGGCCTCTTGGATTCTCCATCTCTCGATCTTTCTTCCTGTTGACCTTTTCTATAGTTCTTATGCGAACTATGGATATAATAAATTGGACATTTCGAAATTTTTGCGCAATTTCCACACTTTGAAGTCCGTTATCGAAACAAATATAAAATACTTTAGTTTTTTCTATTATCATTCATAATCGATTTATATAAAAGAGATAATTTTGGTAATTTTAGTTAACGTCGTGCTAGAGCAACACAACGGGCTATTGACGACGGTTCGGGATCAATCCCTTAAGGGGAAGATACCAGGACAACACCTCGTAATTTTGAACCACGGTCAGATGACAAAGCAACACCTGAGCTGGTACCCCACTCTCCAAACTTCCACACGCACCCAACGTGAGGACTTTCGGCCACGACAGGTTTAAGGTGCACCAGCCGCCCCAACACCATACGCTTACAAACATCCATACCCGGATTCGAACCACGAACCTTCCTATCTAGAGGCTAACACCTTAACCACTATACCGGTTGGTCGGCATATAAAAGAGGATGCGTGTGTGTGTGTGTGTGTGTGTGTTATACACTACAGTAATAGACCAGACTCCAGCGGATTTGCATAAAATCCGACTTGTCTTGTTCGGGGGTGTTTTTCGTGGTATATCCTGGGACTTTTGAACGTTGTTCCTGGTCAAATGAACGCTGACGCCTACATGAAAATTTTGGACAATCGTGTTCTTCCTACGGTTTTGCAATTTGATGGAATGGACGAATGTTACTTCCAGGACGACAACGTTCCGTGTCATATTGCAGACTCTGTTGAGCAGTGGTATCGAGATATGGATGGAAAACGTCTTCCCTGGCCTGCTCAGAGTCCCGACCTAAACCCCATAGAACATTTGTGGGACGCGTTAGAGCGACGCTTACGGACCAGGGAACCACGTCCGAAATCTACAGCCGAGCTGGCGACGTTCTTACAGCAGGAATAGACACAAATACCCATAGCTGTGTATCCAAGCCTTGTTGAAAGTATTCCCGGAAGGGTTGCTTATATTGCAGCACGTGGGGGACCATCCCCCTATTGAAGTATGCATTATTTTCCTTATACCATCACATCTTGCTGTCCGGTCCATTATTGTTGGGTAGTGTACGTTAAATCTGTCGTGACCCCAAATGTCCTTCCATTGACGTGGTGTAGATGTTTGTAGAGTGGGGCGCCAGCTAGGGTGTCATCTAACAGACTGATATCTGACCGTGATTCAAAATTACGAGGTGTTGTCCTCGAATCTTTCCCATAAGGGATTGATCCCAGACCGTCGTCAATAGCCCGTTGTGTTGCTCTAGTATGACGTTAGTTACAAATTGTTATTATTATCTAACAGACTGATAGCCGACCAATCCGTCTGGTGGTTAAGATTTTATCCTCTGGATCGGAAGGTTCCTGGTTCGAATCCCGGTCTTGGATCTTGCCCTTTGGATCTGATCCCGGGCCGTCTCCAATAGCCCGTTGTGTTGCTCCAGTGGGACGTTGGTTAAGTAGTTACCTTAATATCCAGTTGATTCGTTTCGGGAAAAGTTTTTTCAACACCTGTGAGTTGTTTATTTTTAGATTCTAAAATTAAGCTTTGACAGTTCCTGTGAAAGGGGGTGCCAATTTCTATGAAGGAGCATATCAGAACTATTGATAAAAGTGGTTTTTCTTGGATCAATGTTATTTTAACCCTCAAACGGCACGAGGGTAGTTGACGTTGACGCGGTGTGGAAGTTCGGAGAGTGTGGTGCCCACTTTGGTGTGACCTCGTCATCTGATCGTGATTCAAAATTAAGTGGTGTTGTCCTCGGATCTTTCCCTTAGGGGATTGATTCCGGACAGTCGTCAATAGCCCGTTGGGTTGCTCTAGTATGACGTTAACTAAAAATTACCTTACCTTACCTCAATACCATTTATACGTTTCTGTTAATATTTTCGATAACAGTTGTGAACTGTTATTTTAAAATAACGGTATGATTACTATTAAATAACAGACCACCACTACTTGAGTCAATTCAAACATTAGAATTATATTCTCACTATTATCTAAAAAAAAAAATAAGAATTAAGATGGGTGCCTTTGTGGAAAACAAAACAAATGCTACAATTTCCAATTGGATATGAAAAATTCTGCATAGAATTCTGAAGTAGGAAAAGAACGAAATAAATATTTCTCATATTGTTTCCTCAACTGAATTTTTTGGAATCTTTACAAAGCGAAATGTTTGAAAATACATCATGTTATCATTTCAGGAAACTAAGCAATTACAGTTAAAGGGCTTTAATTAATGCCATTCTTTTTTGCGTCTATATTTTTAAATTCAAGCAATAAATTTGGATTTAAAAGTAAAGAATAATTTGAAACATTAAACTTAAGTGCAACTACCTTTGCACATAAATTCTTTAACTAATGTAAATAGAAAAATTGTATGCCGTGACAAAAAAATTTGTTTTTGTCACGGCAACAAATAATTCAATTAATGTGGAATTCTAATTTTTCTTCCGCACATGTAAATGGAACAAACAATTAATTTTAAGTAAAATTCAAATGGTTCATATGAATAACGATTCATGAAAACAAACATAATTTAGAATCTTTAGAAACGAGGTTAGAAAGAAAAGAAAATGATTTTTAAAAAACCCTTCTATTTCGAATAAACAATAAAAGTATGCGAAGGTCGTTTTAAACAGCTGCTGCGTTAACTGCAAACCGTGACTGCATGGAAAGCACGTGCATTTTATTTTCGTGGTGTTACTTGCGCTTTTTTTATTCCAAAAAATGCATATCCTCTCTCTTATTCAACTTACGTTTTCTTCAGGAATTCCTTTTTGTTCTTGTTTTCCTTTCCGAAAATGAAGTCTTAAATGCAGTTGAAATTGGATTGAGATTCTGGAAATAATTCTGAGGGAGCACTTTTTGCTGAAATTAACTTGAGAAATTAGACATGCCGACGCTATAGATTGTCTTTTCGTTTGGCATTGTTTACTGGAATCTTGAAATCCTTAACAGGATTTGAGTTTTATAACTCTGTTTCATTTGTAAAATTTTTCATATTCATATTTTTTTATTGAGCATCACGGTAACACGATGCAATCAATACAGTGTTAATTCGATACAAATCTGTGTTAATTGAATTGTTTATTTTTCTTGAATCTATGTTGTTAATCGCTCTGATTACTCTGTTCAAATGTGGAATTTCTATTATGATTGCCATTGAATGTGCACAGAAACACAATGTAATACTATTATATGCTAATTATTATTTTTTAGCTGGTTATGTTATAATCAGCACCGTATACTCTCATGAAACATTTCTATTCAAATTACCATTGAATATAAATGGTAACACGATTATGCAACATTTTTACATACACAATTTTTACAACTTTTACATGATTAACAACATGCATATTTTTAAGCAAAAAATTGTTGAACTGTAAAAATGATACACTAAATTCATTTTTTCGGAGCTGTAGTGAATTGGTTTCCTTGAAATAATGTCCCTGTTTTCGAAACAAACTGAAAAATAAGTTCGAATTTCTATTAAAATCTCAATTAAGATCGAAGACCCCCCCCCCCGCCCCAATCAAATAATTTTGCAGAGATCGCATTTAATCCTCGATGAAATTTCCTGTTGCTGATTTTCCGTATCTGTTAAATTGCTGAAGTGAAAAAGTGATAAACTAAATTCACATTTCGATTAAAATCTAAAGTTGGATCGAATTCTCATCACCGAATGATCTTTCTAAGATCGACTATAGTCGATGATCGACTAAAATCCCCGATACAAGTTCCTGTTACTGACTTTCCGAATCCTTTAAACAATTGCTGAAATGAAAAAAATGATCCACCAAATTCACATTTCGATTGAAATCTAAAATTAGATCGAATTCTCAGAACCGAATGATATCTTCAGAGATCGATTTCAGCCGAACATCGACTGCAATTTTCTGCAACTGACTTTCCATCGATTGCTGAAATGAAAAAACGATCAACCAAATTCACTCTTCGATTCAAATTTTAAATGAGATCGAATTCTCATAACCGAATGATATCTTCGGAGATCGACTTCAGCCGACTGCAATTTTCTGCAACTGACTTTCCGACGATTGCTGAAATGAAAAAACGATCAACCAAATTCACTCTTCGATTCAAATTTTAAATGAGATCTGAGTTCTCACAACCGAATGATCTCAGGAATCGACTACAGCCGAACGTCGACTGCAATTTCCTGCTATTGACTTTCCAACGACCACTGAAATGAAAAAAACGATCAACCAAATTCACCTTTCGATTAAAAAATTTTGAGAAATCGAATTCTCACATCCGAATGATCTTGCAGAGATCGAATTCTCACAACCGAATGATCTTGCAGATATCGACTGCAATCCCCAATTCGATTTCCTGTTACCGACTTTTTCCGAATCTATTATGACCCTTCTCTGAAAGAAACATGCTCACAAGCTCGAGTTCAAAGATCCCACAAAATACGATCCAGAAGTTGTCATTAAACGATAAATTTTCCACCAATTTATGACTCCAGTGGCGATGGCCCGGCTTTCGCCCGTGTTTACAGGAGACCTGCATTTGAGACTGCTCTTGGTGTCTGGGACTCGTAAAACGCGTCCTCGTTTTTTTTTGTGTGTGTTTTTTCCGTCGAGGTTTGTTTCGCGAACTTGGCAGCGGTGGAGAGTTCTTGGAGAGGAGGTAGGGGGGGGGGAGTTTGCAAACGAGAGCGTCGGCTTCGCTGCCAAGACTGCGAGTGAAATTCTGTAGAAACGAAATTCGATTCTGTTGGTGTTTTTGTTGTGTGTCGGTGTTTGCGTCGTCAATGTTTGGAACTGTTTTTAATTTATTTCAACTTCCCGAGGGGTTGACAAGCATGATTCTAACTTGCAACCTGCAGTCTTTCCTGCATGGCTTCTTAGCAATTTCGACCTTGGCGTATGGAGTATTTCTGGTTCCATTTAAAATAAATGAGCAATAGAATATTTCCAAAGGATTATATTTAAAATAAATGAGCAATAGAATATTCCAAGGGATTATGTCCAAATACCTGTATATATAAATCTATGTGTGTATTCTCTATATAATTCCACACCGTTTGACCAATCCACACCAAATTTGGTACACTTATACTTTAGAACAATGCGGAAAACATTGGCTATTTCTTTATTGTCTTCAGAGATCAATCTGTAGCCATGAAAATTGGTACACAGGTAGTCTTAAAGTAGCCGTCGAAGTTCAATTTTGAAATCTAAAGTTTGTTTTTCTGCAATAAATGGACATGGACAAGGAAACACGTTCTACAGGCTTTACGTCTTTGTGTTTACACCGGGAAATGTCGCACAAGGAAACACGTACTACAGGGTTTATGTATTTGAGTTAACACATTGAAATGTTGCAGTAGGAAACACATTCAACAAGGTTTGTGTATTTGAGTTTACACAGGGAAATGTCGCGGTCACAATTTAAAACAGAGCAATGCCGGGTTATTCAGTTAGTCTAAAATAAATGAGCAATAGAATATTTCCATGAGTTTCTATTTTAAATAATTGAACAATCGAACATTTCCAATAGAATCTATTCTCTTAAGAAAAAGACAATTTCTTCTCTTATAAATAAATTCTATTAAAAACAAATTAAAAGCTATCAAATCTTTCCAAATGATTTTATTTCGAAGAAGGGAGCAATAGACTGATTCTAATCTAAGGAAAGAACCAATAAAATTTTCCCGAAGTATTCTATTCAACAGAATGGAGCAATAGAATCATTCTAACAGAAGAAAACAAATCTATCGATTCTTACGAAGTGGTTAACATACGAGAGGGTGTATTGTGGTGTAAAAACAACGTTACTCGGGAAAACTCGTGACGGTCTTAGGATTAATATCGTCTGCTTACAAATAAACGCATTGCAAGATATTCCAAGGGATGCTAATTTCGAAATTTGAACAGCCAGGCCTTGCGTCATGAAAGAAAAAATATTATCTAGTTTCTAGATTGTCACATATATAAACCCTTATTTAGAAACTATTTTTTTAATTTAAATTTCTTGGGTGAAATCTGCATACTTTTGTAACCGGTGTTGCCATTCGATATCAAACAAATAACTGGGTCACGTTCGTTAGCGAAATTTATAATCATGTAGGTATGTATTTTAATTAACGGAGCAACACAACGGACTGCAGGCGACGATCTGGGATCAATCCCGAAGGGAAACATCCGAGGACAACACCACGTAATTTAGAACCACGGTCAGATGATGATGTCACACCTGACTCTCCAAACTTCAACACTACGCCAACGTGAGGACATTTGAGGCGACGACAGATTTAACGTGCACCAGCCCCCCTTTGTGCACGACGGTCTTTCGTGGGATTCGAATTCGCAACCATTTGCTTGCAAATCCGCGACTCTGTTATAACCAGGTGCTCGTAGCAGAAGTGACTTTGTCTTATTCAAAGACCACAGACGAAAATCGAATCATTTACTGCTCTATTGTCTTTAGCATCCAGTTCCCACCCTCATTCCCTCCACCCATTTTACATTCCAAAACCGAAAAAACTCGGAACCATTCCTTCCCCAAAACCAGTTCCAAGGTGACTTTTGCGGGAAAAATCTCATTTACGGGGGGGTAGGCACAACCCGTTGTTCCTCCGATTATTTACGCGTTGTATTTGATCGCTATCTCGGATTTCGGTATGAAAATCGTTTGCTTTTTGAGGCCAAGTGTTCCGCTGCCCTTTTCCTGGAAGTAGTTTTATTTTCTGGGTATTAAATGGGATTATATGTATTTTATTTCGCCTTGACCGTGGCCTTGGATTTTGCTTCCAGATCAAATTTATGGATTTTTGTCTTTTGGGGGGTGATGAAGAAAAAAGAGATTCGTTTGTTGTCTGGATTTGAGATGATTTCTCTTCGGTGACCCAGACGGGTTTGGGATTCTCATTTTTCCCAAGGGTGGGGGTATATTTGTAATAGGGGGTGGTGCAAAATCTACATTTGCAGGACGAGGAACTATTTTTATTCGAAGGACTTTTCAAGGAACTATTAGTGAGTAAAATTTACGACCCCCTTTACAATTATAAAAGGGGAGAGGCAGTAAAATCTACGTTTGCAATAAAAGCAGGTTTAGCGAGTAAATTTTACTTAATTTTATTATTTTTTCCAATGGCAAGGCTGGGTACAGATTGCAAAGACAAATACAATACAGTACAGAGTTGACCGAAGTCATTGTAACCTTATACAAGGCCAGAAGTGATGGTCACTTGTGAAGGGGCATCCAGTGGGTGGACCATCATTGACCCTAGTTAATTTTACTTAATAAACCACACCATTAGAGATGAATATTACACATGAATTAAAATATGACACAAAAAAGGGACCGCGCTAGTACTGTTGGATAGGTAGGCATTTTAATTAACGTCGGACTGGAGTAACACAACGGACTATTGGCGACGGTCCGGGATCAATCCCGAGGGGAATGATCCGAAGACAACACCAGGGTCAGATGACGAGACCACACTTGAGCTGGCACCACACTCTCCAAACTTCCACGACAACGTGAGGGCACGACAAATTTAATATGCAACAGCCCCCTTTGTACATGACGGTTTTTGGTTAGAATCGAACTCGCAACCCTCCGATTGTCACGTTGGATGTTAATTAACTACCTACCGAGACACAATTTGATCTTTTATCAACGATTTGCCTGAAAAAATCGATTCATTCATTAAAAAAATCAATTGATGTAAAACCTCAATTTTTATGTATTTAGAAACCTTTATTCATTTATTAAAAAACATCGATTCATTAAAAAAAAGATCGATTTACTTTTTATAAAACATCGATTATTTTGCTAATTATTACTCAACTTTTATTAAAAATATTGAATTCGTTTTTCTCATTCGTTTGTAAAACATTTCATTTTACACAAGAACCAATGTTAATTTTCTACAAAACATGGAATTATTAATCGAGACACCGTTCCATTCAGGAATTGTTCTCACTGTCGTCAAATTGCATGACCGTGGCCAGGGACTTGAACGCTGCGCCTAATGATTATTGTTACTCGAACCGTGAACGCGCAGGAATTAGAACAGATTAGCTGTCCATCAAATGACGCATGCGCACTGCGATCAGGAAGTTTCAACTGATTAATGGTCGACCAAACACTAGTTATAATCACTCACTTCATTTCACTTTGGTTTTCGCTGTTCCGTTGCTGCCAGAACGCTTGAGTAATTTTAGAGAATATTTCAATTTGTTCGGTTTGATGGGAAATTATTCCGTGTTCCGTTCGTATTTTATGTCGTCTGCGCTCTGTTTATAAGAATGATTTTTCTTGAAACTTGACAGCTGGCTTTGGAAGCGAATTGGAACTTTAAATGCAAACGATTTTCAGATGGAGGTCTGTTTTGTTTTCTGATGCCAGCAGTTTATTTCTTTTTTAATGTTTAGATGTTTTACGAAAGATTGTGCGATGTGTATAAAATAAGTTTAATAGATATTCTTTTTCAATACACAAATCAACAATCTATGGTTCGAATTTTTTTATTCTTTCGATTGGAATCTTATTCCAAGTTCAATTTATCCCACGCTTTTAGTTTTATAATAGACTTAATAACATTTAATAAAAATAATTTTTCGTTCATTCAGTTGCAAAATATATTAGAAAAATTCCGGTTTCAAACTGTTGCATTTCTTGGATCTTTTCTGATGAAAAATTTTTTTGAATTTCACGAACTTCCAAATGAAACATTTTTTTAGTCAATTTCTTCTCCCAAATAGGATGTAGACGGCGTTGGTCCTCCCAAGGTGTATTTCTCCCTTGTGTGTCCATTACTCAATAGCCTTTTGTGTGGCTCAGCATGGCCAAATATAGCCCATGCGCCATAAAACCAAAACAAACCCAAATAAGACGTGAAAATTAACTACTTTCGTGGAATTAATTCCTCAAATATTTTGTTTTTGTATGAAAAAATAATTTCTCCAAATAAACCCACGAAAATATTTCCCTTCAAATCAGATAATGAGACACAGTTAGATTTAATCCAATGTAGATTATTCCGAAACTTGTTCCAATAAGAAATATCGAATCATTTTAGTCAAATTCTTCAAACTACTTCGAATAAAAGTTTCTCTTGGGCAACAAAACGGGATATGATAAATAACTAGTTTTGATGCATTTGTTACCTCGAATATTTTATTCCGTTAAGAAATATTTCGAATTCGAATCCCTCAACTTCGAATATAACTTCTCCCCCGTTTAAAATGACTCGTAAACAAATTTCCGTTTTCTCTATTCGCTCACCAATTGGGAACAAAAATTTCTGTCATTGGCATCTCGAATCTTTCCTTCCGTTAAAGAATTTTTTTTTTAATTGTTTCATTCGAATCCCTTAAAAATTCGAATAAAACTTTTCTCCAGTTTAATTTGACTCAAATTTCTGTTCACTTAATTTTATAACCAATTTGGAACAAGCATATGTGTCATTGGCATCTCGTATCTTTTGTTCCATTTTGTTTGACTTCTTTTATTTGAATACCTTAAAACTTCTGCCCCGTTTAAATTGACCCGCAAACAAATTTGGAACAAATTTTTCGGTCATCAGTATCTCGAATTCCATTACAGAATGTATTCAAATTTTTTTATTCGAATCAATCAAAACGCTTCGAACAAAACTTTCCTCCCGTTCAAATCAACTCACAAATTTCCTTTCACTTTTAATTTCCCATCACCAATATCGTTCTATTCCAAACAAACTCCCCCTCCAAACGATTTATAAAACGATATGCATTAAAAAGCACTTTAATCGGCAGCTCGTTCATAATTGCCCAAGTTAACTCCCTCCCACTCAAACGATCGAAAAGAACCACACATTACCACCTAATTAACACATGTCCCGACCTGCCATTACCCAAGGTCCGCGTAACTTTAACTGCAACTGTTATTGATGCTGGAACATTTCCCCATCGTTCGAAACGTGGAGATTTTTGGGAAGGGATATTCGGATATCGGCCTTTTAAGCGGCCATTTCCGTTCTGCCAAAGGAAGTGCAATAACAGTTCGGCAGCTGACACCATAGAGGACCGACAGCTGTAATGTTCGAATGTTCCATCGATTCCGAAAAGATTCCACTGGGGGAGAACGTTGGGAATATATCGCTGCAGTTTCCGTTCCATGCTGATAGACCCCCTTCTGGAGTGGGATTTGGTTTTGGATTGGAATTTAGGTAATTTGGAGGGGGAGGGAATTGATGAGGGGGGTGCTTTCGATTCGCGTTCTATCCAGTTGGAGGTTAATTCCTGTTCGCATTAAAGAGTTCGTAGATGGTGATGACTTTTTGGGTTAATTGTAAGACTGGTGATTGCTCAGCTATCTGATAATAGTGCAGATTTTGTGTGAGTTTTCTGATTTTCGATGAGTTTGTGTTAACTTTTGGCCAATAGGAACTCACCTTTGATTATATCGACCAATAGATGTGACCATTTTGTCACGTGATTTGTAGGGTTAACACTGGATTCCGTCGATGAAATCTAAAGATGCAAATTGAATTTTAAACATTCAAGGGTGATAGAGCATTGGGGTGGGTGTTATGGTACGTGCAATATTTGGCCAATATACGCCAAACATAAAACAAACGATGCCAAGTAATAGTCACACAATTGAGGAAAGCTTTACCGACAGAAAAGAGAAATGCACCCAGTTAGAAATTGAACCGGACAGAAATCAAAATTAATTTCGAACCACGTTCACATAGCCGGCACCGAATTTTCCAAACATACGCCCCACGTCAACATGAGGACGCTTCCGCCCAGTTTAGATTTAACGTTAACCTGTTCCTATGTAGTCTTTTGGATGGATTCGAATTTGCAACCATCCGATTGCTAATCCGTAACTCAATCAACCGGACTACGCAATCAGAAAACATGCTGCAATTTGTAACTATACGGCTATTTGGTTTATTAGATTTCGTGGCACCGTCAAACACAAGTTATACAACGCCAAATAATGGATACATACATGAGAAAAGTCAGGGAAGAATGGAACATAACACGAAACCAATAACTGGAAACTGACCATTGCACAACAGTAGAAAATTACGAGGTGTTATCCTCGGATATTTTCTTATTGGATTGATCCCGGACCGTCGTCAATAGTCCGTTGTGTTGCTCCAGTACGACGTTAATAAGATAAATACCATAACAGGTAAGTATTTTAATTAACGTCACAGTAGAGCAACACAACGGACTATTGACGACGGTCCGGGATCAATCCCTTAAGGGAAAAATCCGAGGACAACACCTCGTAATTTTGAACCACGGTCAGATGACGAGGCAACACCTGGGCTGGCTCACTCTCCAAACTTCCACACCAACCCAACGTGAGGACTTTCGGCCACGACAGATTTAAGGTACACCAGCCGCCTCTACTCCATACGCTTACAAACATCCGGTTCGAACAAGGAACCATCCGTTCTAGAGGCCTTAACCATTATACCGGTTGTTCGGCTGAGGACTTTTGAAGCCACGACTGATATAGCGTGCACCAGCCTCCATGTACACGACGGTGGTTGGATTCAAACTCTCAACCCTCTGGTTGCCAGTCGGTTACTCTTCCAACCGCCCCCCCCCCCTAACAACAGGGCATTCAAACACATTAAAATGGTCTTTTCCACACAATCCTACAACAAAAACTCCCAACCGATATTTGCCGACTAACCGGTACAGTGGTTAAGGTGTTAGCCTCTAGATCGGAAGGTTCCTGGTTCGAATCCGGGTCGGGTATGGATGTTTGTAAGCGTATGGGATTGAGGCGGTTGGTGCACCTTAAATCTGTCGTGGCCGAAAGTCCTCATGTTGGGTTGACGTGGCAGTTTGGAGAGTGAGGTGCCAGCTCAGGTGTTGCTTCGTCATCTGACCGTGGTTCAAAATTACGAGGTGTTGTCCTCGGATCTTTCCCTTAAGGGACTGGTCCCGGACCGTCGTCAATAGCCCGTTGTGTTGCAATAGTACGACGTTAACTAAAAAAATTACAAAATTACACAACCGTTATTTTGATAATTTATTAATCCTCAAAAAAAAGGTGGTAAAGCTACGGTCGAGAACAAGGCCACACATTTAGGAAAAAGAAAAATCCGAGCTCTCTTTTGAATAGACGAATCACTGGCCTGATCGGCCCAGGTTCGTTAAACTGTCAACATAGGATAGACAGACAGACAGCAACGAAGTTTTTTTGCTTCGCTTTTTTTTTTGCCTTTTCTCGCATTAAGTGAGCTTTCCATTCAACTTTTGGGAAGTCAGCAAGTCACGACATACATTCACTTTTGAGTTGCGACTGTTTCTGCTTTTAGCCGATATCCTGCTCTTCGACTACGGGGAAAGGGGGGGGGGGTTGAGTACACAATTATAGCTTGGTGGGTT